>VFSX01000043.1:70672-115672 GCA_016618255.1 Chlamydomonas sp. UWO 241 | reverse complement strand
CATGTCTCTCAGAGACCGCTGTTTGGGGTAGTCTAGCCGGCGGGAGCGGTAGTCTATTGGCCGGGAGCCGGCGGTACTCTATACTTAAGTGTGCTGGAGTATCGGCGGGTGTCTCTAGTAGAAGAGTAGCCTGCTTAGCTGGAAACCTCGTGTTACTGTTACTGTATTCGGCTTCCTCTGGGGCTCCACACACACACAGACACAGATGTCAGACGGTCGTGTCAAGGGGGAGGGCGAGGTCAATATCCTGGGACCAGTGATTCCCTTTTCGGCTCTACACAGCCATTTGGCTGTATTCCGGCTGTATTTTGACCTTGCACACAGCTCAACCCATCCATTGGAATGTAAGTCTGACATGCCCGCCGGACGGAGCACGTCAACAGCTTTCAAATTACCTATGTATGAGGACAAACGGTCAAACGGTCTACGGGGGGTTAACAGTCAATGCGGTCAAAGCAAAATCCGACTGTGGAAGACTTCATTTAAAAAAACATGAAAAGGACATCACTGCCTCGGACGCACACACACACACACACACACACACACACATGCCCCCCGCCCCCCCCCTCCCCCACAAACACAGGTGTCAGATGGGACCGTCAAGGGCGAGGGAGAGGTCAAGATCCTGGGACGCATGGCGCGCCCGTGGTGCGCCCTGAGCGACGACGACACACACGGTAAGGGTGTGTGTGTGTGTTTGGTAGCTGGCTTTGGCTGATTTCTTTGCCGGGTGTGCAGGGAGCCAGCCATGCCGTAGTCACGCGTAGCCTTTGTGCCTAATAATGTCCGATAACGCCCCGAAAAGGCATCGCAAACGTGAAAGTAGGGGAAAATACGTCCCTAAAAGGCCGAAACAACCCCCTTGAGGATTCGAACACGGTCCAGGGCGCTCCACAGGCCGCCGCAAAAACGCGGTGAAGGCAAAATTAACTACAAGGCTCCTCCAACCACCACTAGTTTCTTCCGTCTCTCCTGCTATCTGCCTGCCTGTCGCGCACCCAAGCACCAAGCACCAAGCAGCACGCCACTCATCCAACCACATAACCGCAAAAAGGCAGCCATCCTCGGAGATGGCGCAGACCTCGTTCTGATAGCGCGATCGTGTCCGCCGCCGCCCCCCCCTCTCCCATTACTTACACTGTTTTTCTTCCGTCTCTCCTGCCACCTGCCTGCCTGTCGCGCACCTAATCACCAAGCAACACGCCACACAACCGCCCCGAAACTGCCCCCCACAGCCATCCTCGGAGATGACGCAGACTTTGGTCTGATGGCACGATTGTGTGCACCGCCCCCTCCGTTTCTCCTGCTAACTACCTGCCTGTCGCGCACCCAACCACCAAGCAATCGGCAATACATCATTGAACCCGACATTGCCCCCCGCGGCCATCCTCGGAGATGACGCAGACCTTGGTCTGATGGCGCGATCGTGCAACGCCCCCCCCCCCGTTTGTTACACGGTTACTCTTTCGGTTCTCCTGCCAACTGCCTGCCTGTCGCACACCCAACCACCAAGCACCAAGCAACACGCCACTGAACCGCCCCAGAAGTGCCCACCGCAGCCATCCTCGAAGACGACGCAGACCTCGTTCTGATGGCGCGATTCGTGTGCACGCCCCCCCCCCCTCTCCCGTTACTTACACTTATGTTCTTCCGTTTCTCCTGCCACCTGTCTGCCTGTCGCGCACCCAAAACCACCACCGCACAAAGCAATACGCCAATGAACCCCCCTCCATATAACAAACAACGCAGCTATCCTCGGAGCCGACGCAGACCTTGTGCTGATGGCGATGGTGTGCACCGTCCCCCCGTTTGTTACACGGTTACTCTTTCGGTTCTCCTGCCACCTGCCTGCCTGTCGCACACCCAACCACCAAGCAACACGCCACACAACCGCCCAAAAACTGCCCCTCGCAGCCATCCTCGGAGATGACACAGACCTTGTTCTGATGGCGCGATGGTGTGCACCGTCCCCTCTGTTTCTCCCGCAAACTGCCTGCCTGTCGCCCAACCCTCTGTTTCTCCCGCAAACTGCCCGCCTGCCTGTCACCCAGCCACCAACCACCGCACCAAGCAATACGCCAATGAAACGCCTCCCCCCCCCCCGCAGCGATCCTGGGTGATGATGCAGACCTTGTTCTGATGGCGATGGTGTGCACCGTCCCCAAGCTGCTGGTGATCAACTCGGCTCTTAATGAGGGAATGATGGAGGCCAATGTAAGCGTGTGTGGTGGGGTGGAGGGGGGTGCGTGTGTACGCCTGTGTGCTTTCACTCGCGTTCTCTCCTTCTGTCTTGCGCCCTCCCTCTCTCTCTGTCTCCCTCTTTCTTTCAGTGTGCTTACGTGTTTGTGATTGCGCATGTGTGTGTGTGTGTGTGTCATAGCGACGAGTGGTCTCCCGCTATTGACAGACGCCCTTTCGCCGACCTCTGGAACGATATCGCCGTTATCTTTGTAACGATCTGGAATGGAATGGAATGTGTGTGTGTGTGTGCGTGTATGCGTGTGCGTGTGTATGCGTGTGTGCGTATGCACCGTCCCCAAGCTGCTCGTGATCAACTCTGCACTCAATGAGGGGATGATGGAGTCGAACGTGAGCGTGTGCGTGCGTGCGTGCGTGTGTGTGTGTGTGCGTGTGTGTGTGTGTGTATGTGTGTACGTGCATATGTGCGTGTGTGTATGTATTTGTGTGCGTGTGTGTGTATGTGTGTCTGCGTGCGCGCGAAGCGATGTGTCTGTGTGTGCGTGCGAAGCGACATGCAGCGCCGACACTTTGTATGCATTCCATCATCCATTTGTGTTCGAACGCACCATGCGTGCGTGCAGATGCCGATCTTCTCTGTCGGGCACCTCCACGCGGCATGGTCGTCCAAGATGCTGCCGTCCACGCACACACACACACACACACACACGCGCACACACACACACATAGCAGGGTGTGACACACACACACATACACCTTCTGTCGGGCACCTCCACACGGCATGGTCGTCCAAGATGCTGCCGTCCACACACGCACACACACACACACATAGCAGGGTGTGACACACACATACACACACACACGCACAGATGCCAGTCTTCTCTGTCGCGCACCTAAACGCGACATGGTCGTCCAAGATGCTGCCGTCCACACACACACATGCACACACACACACACACACACATACACAGACGCACACACACACACACACACACGCACAGATGCCGGTCTTCTCTGTCGCGCACCTCCACGCGACATGGTCGTCCAAGATGCTGCCGTCCACACACATACATACACACACACACAGAGAGATATCGTTACAGAGAACTCTGCACGGCAGACCTAGATAGGCTGTTTCTGGTCATCATTGAGGAGATTCCATTTGGAGGCGGGTGACCAACCGTGCGCCAACAAGAAGGTGAATAACCTCATTCAAAAAGCAGTGGGGGAAAGGGGCAAATGCGGGTCACTGACGGCTGTGTTCGTCACTCCGCTTTGACTGAGTTTAAACTAGGTCTCGGCAGATTGACCTCCACAGTTGTGGAAATTTCGCTAAGAGGATCCACTCGGGTGTGACTCGCTTGGACAAGAGGTCCATGAACTCGGGGTGCTTGGAGATGTCGCGTTTGAAGTTGGAAAAGTGGGTGTTTGCGGAGGAACGGAACTTGACGGAGTGGGCGAAAAAATCGCCGGCGCTGAGCCGGTAGGATGTGATGGCTCCGCCGGCATAGAGCGAAGTCATGTCCGGTCGGCGGTACGCAAAAAGGGCGGCAGTGGGGGGGTATATGATGTCGGGAGGAAGTGGGGGGGGAGAAGGGACGGGCGGGTGTGTGGAGATGTAGGGGCGGGGGGACGGGGGAGGTGGGAGGCGGCGGATGAGGGAGCCGATGAACGTAGCACGGTGCTTGTTGATCGTGTCGATGATGGGGAACGTACAAGGGGGGGAAGCATGCATCGTGGTGGTGGAGGTGTGCTCTGTGGTGTGAGGAGGGATGCCCTTGATGAGGCGGAGGAAGCGGTTGTGGGTTACTTCAAGTCGGTGGATGTGGGCCTTGTTCAACGTCCATGTCTGGCAGCCATACAGTAGGGCAGAGATCAAAAAGGCGTTGTAGAGGTGGATCTTGGTAGTGGGAGAGATTGAGTTGGAGTTCCAGAACCGGGGAGTGAGACGGTTGAAGGCGTACCAGGCACTTCCGATCCGGCGTGAGATTTCTGAGTCGAGGATGTCGGAATCAGACGTGTTGGGAGCGTCATCAGAAGGGGCGGCGGGGGAGGACAGAATAACTTCCCAGGTATTTGAACTTGGAGGTGGACTGGACCAGGTGGGGGGTAGATGAGGAGTTGGAGGGGATGGTGATAGGGGCGGAGGGGACGGTGTGGGCAGAAGGGTGGCCGAGGGATTGTGCCACACACACATACATACACAGACGCACACACACACACACACACACACACAGATGTCAGTCTTCTCTGTCGGGCACCTCCACACGGCATGGTCGTCCAAGATGCTGCCGTCCACGCACACACACACACGCACACACACACACACATAGCAGGGTGTGACACACACACACACACACACGCACAGATGCCAGTCTTCTCTGTCGCGCACCTCCACGCGGCATGGTCGTCCAAGATGCTGCCGTCTACGCGCGTCGGCGATCTCGCGCGCCTAGTGGGTCTTTTTAATCGAACAGGCAAACTGATGTCTTGGCAGTAGCCGACAGACAAACACCCCCAAACCCCGACCCCTTTTAACCACTTTGGTTCCTAGGAAGCAGGATGCTGCCGTCTACGCGCGGCGGCGACCTCGCGCGCCTGGTACGTGTGTGTGGACACAGTTGCAGTTGCGGTTACAGTTGCAGTTTCATTTGCAAGGAGAGAGACACACACACAGTTGCAGTTGCAGTTGCAGTGCTTGATGGCGCTTACCGTAGCCACGCTTTGCCTTTGCGGGCGTCCACTAAAGAGTCTCTTTATTTGGAATGGCCGGCGGCACTCTAGTACACTAAAGATATGCTGGAGTATCGGCGAGTGATCTCGAGTAGGAGAGTAGCCTGCTCAGTGATTCCCCTGCGAGTCGTATACCGCTCCGAGCCGGATTTTCCATTCCCAGAAAACCACCCCACACTCAGTGGGTGAGGGCGTGGAGCGGTGCGTTGGACAGCTCTTGCCGAGAGCAGCACAACGGCATGCGTTGCATGAGTACCCGCTGTGTATTGTGCCTGGTATGGGCGGTCAAAGTTGCTGGAGCCGGCAAAAAACTAATTACTAAAATCCTTCCCAGGGACCACTGAGCCTGCTTTGCTGGAAACCTTGTGTTACTTGTAACTTGTGATTTTGGAATGTTAGGCCTTCATTCTATACTTTTTCAACCCTTGCGACGCGTTTTCGGACATAGTTTCATGTCTCCCTCTCTCTAAACACCCCCCCCCACACACACACCGCTTTAACCTGCAGCCGAAGACGATCTGCTGCTCACCCCCACCATCAGACCTCGTGCTGCTTACTGTCATCGCACATAGGTCTCTCTGCCACACACACACACACACTCTCTCTCACAAACTCTCTCTCTCTCTCTCTCTCTCTCTCAACACTCATACCACTTTGACATGCAGTCCGAAGATGACCTGCTGCTTAACCTCACAGTCAGACCTCGTCCTGCTGACTGTCATATAGCACATGGTTCTCTCTCACACACACACACACACACACACATGCACTCTCTCTCTCGTAACACCCACACACATGCCATTGACATGCAGTCCGAAGACGACCTGCTGCTCACCCTCAAGTCAGACCTCGTGCTGCTGACTGTCATCGCGAAAGGAAACGACTACCTGCCGTCCCTGTCTGGCGTCACGCTCGAGGGAGGGGGTGGAGGTGGGAGCCGCACGTGTCATCATCAGCATCGCGCAATGCTGATGATGCTCAGGCATGCCTGAGCAACACCATGTTTTTTCAGTTTTCTTTGGCAGCTGATGAAGAGGCGTGCGTGCACGTGCACGTGTCGCAAAAGGAAGCAACAACCTGCCGTCCCCTGCCTGGCGTCACACTCGAGGGAGGGTGGGAGGTAGGAGGGGGGTCTCCATCATCCATCATCATCATTTGATTGTAGCTCATGCAACAGCGTGCATGTGTGTCCAATCTGCAAAAAGGAAACGACGACCTGCCGTCACACTGGAGGGAGGGGGTGGAGGTACGAGGGGCTCTGATCAGCATCATGTTTTTTCATTTTGTGTGATAGCTAAGAAACACAAATTGTGCTGCTGACTGTCATCGCCATAGGAAACGACGACCTGCCGTCCCTGCCTGGCGTCACGCTCGAGGGAGGGGGTGGAGGTACGAGGGGCTCTGATCAGCATCATGTTTTTTCATTTTGTGTGATAGCTAAGAAACACAAATGGTGCTGCTGACTGTCATCGCCATAGGAAACGACGACCTGCCGTCCCTGCCTGGCGTCACGCTCGAGGGAGGGGATGGAGGTGGGAGTGGTCTCACCTAATCATCATCGCCATCACGTTTTTTTCAATTTGTGTGAAAGCGAATTAAAACAAAAGTGTTATGTTTACTGTCATCGCCATAGGAAGCGACGACCTGCCGTCCCTGCCTGGCATCACGCTCGAGGGAGGGGGTGGAGGTGGGAGTGGTCTCGCCTAATCATCATCGCCATCATGTTTTTTTTTAACTCATCTACATGATAGTGAATTAAAACAAACGTGTTATGTTTACTGCCATTGCAAAAGGAAACGACGACCTGCCGTACCCTGTCTGGCGTCACGCTCGAGGGAGGGGATGGAGGTAGGCGAGGGGGTCGGATTCTATGAAAATGTCTGCGTGTGCGTGCACGTACACATATCGCCAAGGGACACGACAACCTGCCGTCCCTTACTGGCGTCACGCTAGAGGGAGGAGGTGGTGGTAGGTGCCGCACATTTAGTAATCAACATCATCGGCCAGCTCATAAAAAAAGCATGCACGCGGAAACCGCAAAACAAAACGACTACCTGCCGCCCCTGCCTGGCGTCACGCTCGAGGGAGGGGGTGGAGATTGGAGTGGCAGCCATATCATCAGCAATCACCAGACACCATCGTGGGTTTTGCAGTCGGTATGACAGATGAGATGAGCAGACGTGCGTGCACGTTGACATCGCAAAATGCAACCAACCCCCTGCCCTCTCTGCGGAGGGAGGGCGTCGGTAGGTTTTGGGGGTTCGCTTGAACCGCTTGAATCAAGCGGGCGGCCGCTTGACTCGGCCGCTTGATTCAAGCTACATATATCTTAAGCGGGCGACAAGCGGGTACACGTCCTGTAAAAAATTGTGGCATGAGGGCCGCGAGCCTCTTGACTGACATCAATAACCCTGGTGATGCCTTTTGCCACACATCAGTGATTTCCTTTTCGGCTCTACACGGCCATTCGTCTTTTTCTGGCTGTACTTTAACCTTCAACACAGCTAAGCCAGTCAGTGGATTGGAAGTCTGACGGGCCCGCCAGAGCTCGTCAAGAGCTTTCAAATGACCTATACATGAGGACAGACGGTCAACGAGAGGTCAACAGTCGATGCGGTTGAAGCAGACTCCGGCTGTGGAATAATACATTTATCATCCCGAAAACGAAATCACTGCCACACATCCACCCGCCCATTGTTTTCAGGGGGGAAGGGTCTGTGGAACATCTACAAGCGCGCCTGGGCGGACGGCATGCGCAGCGGTACCGGCGGGCCACGCATTGTGATTGGAGGTGGAGGGGGAGATGGGTAGAGAAAGTGGGGTGTGTGTGTGTGTGCGTGCATGTGCATGTGTGTATGTGAGGAGCGGTATCGGCAGGCCACGCATTGTGGCGGGCATTGTGATTGGAGGTGGAGGAGGGGGAGGGGGGTAGAAGAAGTGGTGTGTGTGTGTGTGTGTGCGTGCATGTGCATGTGTGTATGTGAGGAGCGGTATCGGCAGGCCACGCATTGTGGCGGGCGAGGGGAGGTGGGGGGTGGTAGTGGAAGGAGGGAGATGGTGCAGCCAACCGCTAACAGCAACAACAGCGACAACGACGACAACAACAACAACAACAACAACAACAACAACAACAACAACAACAACAACAACAGCAACAACAACAGCAGCAGCAGCAGGACCAGCAGGACCAGCAGCAGCAGCAAAAAACGGCTACATGGCTCCAAATCCGGCTTCAGATGCCGAAACGTAAATCACTGGCCCGACGCATTGCGTGCAGGCGGAGGCGGTCGGCACGGAGCGCCGACGCTCGACCTGTGCTGCTGTTGTTTCTGCTGCTGCTGCTGCTGCTGCTGTGCTGTTGTTAGTGTTGCTGTTGCTGTTGCTGGGCTGGGTTGGCAGGCCAACGCAGTCATGCCCAACCCATTTTGTGCACGTGCAGGCGGAGGCGGTCGGCACGGAGCGCCGACGCTCGACCTGTGCTGCTGTTGTTTCTGCTGCTGCTGCTGCTGCTGTGCTGTTATCAGTGTTGCTGTTGCTGTTGCTGGGCTGGGTTGGCAGGCCAACGCAGCTATGCCCAACCTATTTTGTGCACGTGCAGGCGAGCGGCACGGAGCACCGACGCTCGACCTGTGCTGCTGCTGCTGCTGCTGCTGCTGCTGCTGTTGTTATTGTTGCTGCTGTTTCTGTGCTGGCGTAGTATGCTAACGCAGCCATGACCCATCCATATTGCGTGCAGGCGGAGGCGGGCGGCACGGAGCCCCAACGCTCGACCTGTCTGCGCTGGCTTCGGTCGTCGCCGCAGCTCTGGAGCACAATGGGGGCGACGGCGGGCAGGTGACTTTAAATATCCAACTTCTGACACACTCAATGCGCCGTCACGCCCTCAGGGCCTGTGTAGGGGGGGGGGGGCTACAGCCAGTGTGCATCTGCGCTGGCTTTGGTCGTCGGTGCGGCGTGGGGAGCACAGTGGGGGTGACGGCGGGCAGGTGGGAAATCTCTGAGGAATCTTGGGGCAGGGGTGATGGCTGCGGGGGGGGGGGGGGGTGTTTGCGCGTTTCTTTGCAGCGATTCGACACACACAGACGCTGTCTGGTGTGCTGCGTGTTGCTGTGCTGTGCTCTGTTGTGCTGTGCTGTGCTGTGCTGCGTTGTGCTGAGCTGTTCTCTGCTGTGCTGTGCTCTGTTGTGCTGTACTGTGCTGCGTGTTGCTGAGCTCTCTGGTGCTGTGCTGTGCTGTGCTGCGTCGTGCTATGCTGTGCTGTGCTGTGCTCTATTGTGCTGTGCTGTGCTGCGTCGCGCCGTGCTGTGCTGTGCTGTGCTCTGTTGTGCTGTGCTGTGCTATGCAACGTCGCACTGTGCTGTGCTGTGCTGTGCTGTGCTGTGCTATGCTGTGGTGCTGTGTGGCAGGCAGCGGCGGAGCGGCTGGATGCGCTCACGCGCGCACACACACACACATACACGCACACACACACACTGCTACCAACTGGTGTTCTGATCCTCTGCCAAAGCTGGGCTGTGCTGTGATATCGCGCACCCAGAACGGCCAACTGATTTCCTGTATGCTGCTATGCCGTGGTGCTGTGTGGCAGGCGGCGGCGGAGCGGCAGGATGCGCTTACGGCAGCGCAGACACACCGCCGGGCGCCAGACGTCGCAGGGTGCGCAGCGGGCGCATGGGCGCAGCACGCGCATGGGCGCAGCAAGCGCATGGGCGCGCACACGCATGGGCGCGTAAACGCATGGGTGCAGCACGCGCAGCACGTGCATGGGCGCAGCAGGCGCATGGGAGCAGCAGGCGCATGGGCGCCGCAGGCGCATGGGTACTCACGCGCATGGGCGTGCACGTGCATGGGCGCAGCAGGCGCATGGGCGCAGCAGGCGCATGGACGTGCACGCGCATGGGCGCAGCAAGCGCATGGGCGCGCACACGCATGGGCGCAGCAAGCGCATGGGCGCGTGCACTGCTCCACCCCCGCACGGAAGCACCGCCCCCCCCCCCCCCCCCTGCACACAAACGCGCCACCACACGCTGCCACTGCCACACGCCACAACCTCCAACGTCGCCAACTTCACAGCCACAGCCTCCCCACCCACCCCCACCCCCCTCCCCTTCATACTCACCGCTCATCGCATTTGCATGTGCCGCCACGCAGGTACCTCCAGGGACTCGTGTGGCTGGTGCACATGTACCTGCAGGTGGGTGTTGCATGGGGTGTTGCATGGGGTGCTTCGCCTGTACCCCATGTGCACGCGTGCTTGGACAAGTGCCGTCACAGGGGTCCACAAGACGCGCGATGGGGGCGGTCTTCAGCGCCACTGCACAAGCGGTTCTTCAGAGCACCATCAGAGGGGTCTCCATCACCATCAGACGGGTCTTCAGGACACCATCAGAGGGGATCACACGATGCGCGGGGGGCACGGGTCGTCCGCGCCATTGCACGCACACAGTTTTACAGCACCATCAGAGAAGTCCATCACACCGTACTTTATCCAGTATGCCACCACCTTCACCTTCAAGTGCCCCGACTTCCGCTACTTCTACGACGCACACACACACACAAACACACGCGCGTGCACATTCCATTCCATTCCAAAGTGTTCCATGACTGCAACAGCACTACCCGTACTAAAGTACAAGCAATGTTCCAGAGGTCAAATGGCACATGTGTGTCGGTCTACAGCGGGTGACCAATCAGCGCTAAGAGGGGTACATCACATGGCGGGTGGGGTTGCCACTCTGGCCAACCAACTTCAACTTCAATCGCGGCGTATCATGTCCCCATGGGCCGATTAATTCCATGGGGCGATATTCGGGTGTAGGCAGGCCTAGAGGACGTCGGATCAGCTCCTCGATGGGGCAACAGACGAATGTAGGCGGGCCTGGGATAGGGGGCAGCGGCGGATCATCTCCATGAGCCCACGAACTCGATGGGGCGATGATGAACGTAGGCAGGGGCGCAGGGATGGGGAGGCGGATCCTCTCCATTGGCCTCTGAACTCCAAGGGGCGATGATGTAGGTAGGCAGGGGGTGGAGGCAGGGGCGGGGGAGGAAAGCGCGTGCACACACACACACACACACGCACACACACACACACGTGCACACACACACACACACACGCACACGCACGCCCTTGCACCTTCAGGGCGAGTGCCCCGAATTCCGCTACTACTACGACGCATACACACACACACACGCGTGTACACACACACACACGCGTGCACACACACACATGCACGCACGCACGCCCTCGCACCCTCAGGACGAGTGCCCCAACCACCGCTGCTACTAATACTAATACTAATACTTATACTAATACTAATACTTATACTACCGTACTGCTCAATGCACTTCACATCACAGTTTAAGGCAGGCTGACGTGAACTGGGCCGTGAAGAGGGGTCCGGTTCCACACACACACACACACACTCACATACGTGCACATACACACACACACACACACACACACGCACACACGCACGCCCTCGCACCCTCAGGGCGAGTGCCCCGACTTCCGCTTCTACTACGATGGGTTTGCGCCGTCGGCGGCGCAGCTGGTGACGCTCCTCTCCGACATGGTGAGACTGTGGGGCATGACCTGCACATGATGCATACTGCATGCACTAGTACGGTTCCTGGTCCAAGGTTTGCACCGTGCGTGCGCACACACATGCACACACACACACACATACACATACACACACACGCGCACACACACGCACGCACGCACACACACACACGCACTCACACGCACACACACACACACGTGCATGCGTGCAGACACACACAAAAGTTGACACATTTGCACGCACGCACGCATACGCACAGGTGGTGCAGCGCGGCGTATTGTCTGGAGCGGCTGGCATACTCCCACGCACGCCAACACATCTACACGCACACACACACACACACACACACGCGCAGCTGGTGCAGCGCGGCGTCGCGTCTGGAGCGGCAGGCAAACAGCAGCGCGGCGGAACGGGTGCTGCAGCAGCGCAGGTGCAGTCACTCTGATGATGCTGGGGCGGTCACTCTGATGGTGTGGTACGGTCGCTCTGATGGTGCTGTCACTCTGATGGTGCGGTCACTCTGATGGTGCTGGGTCGGTCACACTGATGGTGTGGTTTGGTCGCTCTGATGGTGCGGTCACTCTGATGGTGCGGTCACTCTGATGGTGCTGGCGAGGGTGCGGTCGCTCTGATGGTGCGGTCACTCTGATGGTGCTGGTGAGGGTGTGGTCACTCTGATGGTGCGGTCACTCTGATGGTGCGGTCACTCTGATGGTGCTGGCGAGGGTGCGGTCGCCCTGATGGTGCGGTCACTCAGATGGTGCTGGTGAGGGTGTGGTCACTCGGATGGCGCTGGTGAGGGTGCGGTCACTCTAATGCTGCTTGTGAGGTTGTGGTCACTCTGATGGCGCTGGGGCGGTCACTCTGATGGAGCTGTTGGCGCTGGTGCGGCCACTTCTACCCCTCCGATGATTCTCGCACCAGCATTACTCCCGCATTGCACAAACACCCCATCATTACCCCTTCCCCTGCTCCGCAGTGGCATGGCGAGCGCTGCCCCCTCGGCTACGATGCGTACCTACCGCTTGAGCCAGGCGCAGGTGAGTCGATGGATGCAGGTTTTGAAACCGAAAAAACAGGAATTGCAAGAAACGTTTTGGGTGCGAGGGTGGTGGTGGGGGGGGGGAGGGACTGCCCCCTCGGCTACGATGCGTACCTGCCGCTTGAGCCAGGCGCAGGTGAGCCGCTGGATGCAGTTTTTTAATTGATTGATCATTTATTATTTATTATTTACTACCGTACGCGCGGTTAGCCTTCGGGGGGGGGGTAAAAAGAAACATAGCTCAATCGTCCGCAGGGGTCGTTTTCGTCATTTTCAGTCGATTTGACGTCCAAAATCGCAGAAATCGCGATTTTTTCATCGTTGCCAGCCTTGCGGGCATTTCGCGGGAGGGTAAAAGCACGATTCGCAAAGGCTCACCGTGTGTACGGTTGTCTTAATATGTATTAATCAATCAATTAATAAATAACAACATAAATCGCAAGAAACGGTGTGGGTGCGCGTGGGGGGGGGCTGCCCCCTCGGCCCCGACAAAGTACGTGTCATTGGAGCTGGGCACGGGGGAGTGGCCTGCCTGGCTTGTTTATCTTCGGCCTCCTGCCCCCCTCCCCCCTCCCTGCCCTTCAGAATCGCCCACGCTTTTGTTTTGCTTCCGCCATGGCGCTCCTACTGGCATGGGCAACAAGGCGCCCTCTGCTCATTCTACCTCGCACACGTCTGGTGCTGTGCCGATTGCCCCCCCCCCCCCCCTGCTTCACGATCGCCCACGCTTCCGTTTTGCTTCCGCCATGGCGCTCCTACTGGCATGGGCAACAAGGCGCCCTCTGCTCATTCCACCTCTATACGTCTGGTGCTGTGCCGATCCCCCCCCCTGCCCCCACTCTGGTTGCGGTCGCCCTTCCCCCCCCCCCTTCCCCCCCCCCCTTCCCTTCAGAATCGCCCCTGCTGCCGTTTGCTTCCGCGATGGCCCTCCTACCGGCCAACTGCGCCCACCTACTGCCGGAGGCCGTGCGGTCGCTCATGACGGACGAATCCTCGCCGATCAAGGTATGGTGTCGCACGCCACTCTAGATCTCGGCTCCTAGAACAGTGACCGTCGCAAGCTACCAGTTTGTTTCAAGTAGCCGGGAGGTAACTCGAAGTCGCCTCAGTCACTTTGCTAACAGAGGTCGCACGCGCTTATGACGGGCGAATCCTCGCCGATGAAGATAGGTAGGGTGTTGCACGCCACTCCAGATCTCAGCTCCAGATCACAACAGCGGCCGTCGCAAGTAACCGGTTTATTATGAGGTAGCCGGGACGTAACTCCCAAGTCGACGGTAAGTCGTCGGTTTGCACCCGTTTGCACCCGCTTACAGAGGGTGTGCATTCGCTGATGGCGGATGAATCCTCGCCGATCAAGGCGTGTACACTGTTCCACACACCAGTGATTCCCCTGCGAGCCGTATACCGCTCCGAGCCGGATTTCCCACTTCCCAGAAAGCCACCCCACACTTAGAGGGTGAGGGCGTGGAGCGATGCGTTGGAAAGCTATTGCCGAGAGCAGCACAGCGGCATGTATTGCATGAATACCCGCTGTGTCTTGTGCCTGGTATGAGCAGTCAAAGTTGCTGGAGCCGGCAAAAAACGAATTGCTAAAATCCTTCCCAGGGACCACTGCCACACACGCTCCGTGCTCTGCCGCGCACGCTCCTTGCCGCACAGGACGTGTACCACGAGTGCGCTGAGTGCAAGGAGATATCGGGCGGCATGACCGAGAGCGCGCGCACGATCGGCGCGGCGCGCATGAAGATGGACGCCATCGTCGCGCACATCTCGGGCGCGCAGCTCAGCGGGGATGCGCAGCACGAGGCGGAGCTGACAGCAAAGTTAGAGGAGGCGACGGCTGAGTCGAACAGCGCAAAGCGGGAGCAGTCAGTGGTAGGAGAAAGAGAGAGGGAGGGAGGGAGAGAGAAAGAGAGTGACGGATAAAGACGGACATAGACTGACAGACAGACAGACAGACAGACGGGGTTCACATTCACCCCCATCTTACACACGCCCCTCATCTACCCCAAACAACGACCCGCCACCACTGCCACCAACCCACACCCGCAGGCGCAGCAGCGCATGGGCGCGCACCTCAGTGCAGCGCATCCCTACGCGCCATTCCCGGTCGGAAGAATCTCCGACGCGGCTGCGGGCGTGCCGCCCGGCGCGTTCTCCGCGGCTGAGCGCCCGATGACGCTGTTCGGGCGCTCGTGCGTGCTCTCGCGCGCTGGCGCGGGGCCTGCGGTGCGTGCGCTGCGTGCCGGGGTGGGGTGTGGGGCGGGAGGGCACGCCTGGAGTACTGTCGCTCCCAACGCGTGCTCTGTGGCAGAGCGCCTAGTCTGCGCTGCGTGTGCGCCGTGGGTGCGTTGCGTGCTCTGGTGTAGGGCCCGCCGCTCCCCCCTGTTGTTCCTACAACTCAGAGCGTGCCAAACCGTACAATTTATTAAAACACGGGAATTTGAATAAATGGAATACGAACACATGCACCGCAGGCCGCGGCCCCCCATATGCGCGGCATGCACACGAGCCACCGAGCGTTCGTGCCGCCGCCCCCGCCCTTCTCCAACAACAACGAGCGGCGCGGCGGGCCGCCCCTCTCGCGGTTTGCCGTCGAGGAGCCAGAGCTGGCCGGCATGTCGTCGGCTGCTGCTGCTGCTGCTGCGGGTGTGTGTCTGCGTGCGTGTGTGTAGGGGGGGGGGGGGCACCGCAAGCTTGTTTGCTAGAGACCACCGGACGCTTTCCGCACTCATGTCGCTGCTCTGCCAACAGGTGGCGATGGCGGCGCGGCAGTGGCGGCGTTGGCGGCTGCGGCGAGCGCTCCGGCGGTGCTGGAGCTGGACAACCGCCCGATGCTGGCAGGTGCGTGCGTGTGTGTGTGTGTGTGTGTGTGTCTGTGTGTGTGTGTGTGCGCGCGCGCAACTGGGCGCGGCAGGGGACTTGCCGTGCACACCGCACGCATGCGTCTTAGCTAGGCACACACAAGTGTACACACACACCCGTGGACCGGACCGGTCGCAACCGCACCCATGCACTGAATGCCCCCCCCCCCCAATCCCCCTGCGCGCGCCTCCGCACAGAGTATGTGTCGTGCCCCTCGAGCGCAATCCCCGCGTCGTCTGCACCGAGTGGCATTGCCGGCAATATCGGCAACGGTCGCCAGGTGCAGCCGCTGCCCAAGCGCGTGCACCTGGATCAGGGCGCGCAGCAGCAACAGCAGGTGCAGCAGGCGTGGCGGCAGGGGCAGCAGGCGCAGCAGCAGCAGGCGCAGCAGCAGCAGGGACAGCAGCAGCAGGGGCAGCAGCAAAGGCAGCGTCAGGCGGCCCCGTACCAGGCACCGCAGCGCCAGGCTGCGCCATTCCAGGGGCAGCAGCAGCAGCAGCAGCAGCAGCCGCGGCAGCAACAGCCGCAGGTAGGTGGCCAGGAGCTGCTCACCCCATGCAGTCTGCTCCCGCTGCCGCCATCTCCCATGCTCACGGCCCAAGCCCTCTCCCTCCTTGGGATCCACGTCTCAACACATGTGTTCTGCTTGTGTGTACACAAGCACACGCACATCCACATCCACACGCGCATGCACACACACCCACACCCCACACACCCCTGCAGGCGTCCCCGTACCAGCCCATCTACGTCGCGCAGCAGCAGCCCCCGCCGACGGCGCCGACTCCGCTTCCGATGCCGTCTGGTCGGCTGATGAGCGCCGCCGCCCGCCCGCCAGCATACGTGGCGCCACATCAGCATCAGCCGCAGATGCAGCAGTCCCTCTCGCAGGCGCCGCCGGGAGGGCCTGCCCAGATGGACTGGCAGCAGCAGGGGCAGGGCGGGAGTCACCAGGGGGGGCGGCAGCAGCACCAGCCGCACCAGCCGCACCGGCACCAGCACCCACAGCAGCAGCAGCAGCAGCAGCACTACCCGCAGTCAGGGCCACCCCACCATCAGCAGCAGCAGCAGCGACCGCAGCAGGCGAACCCGTACCCACCGGTGAATGCGTACCAGCCCTTGGGCAGCAGCCAGCAGCAGGCGCCAATGGGCGCATACCAGCACATTGGCGGCAGTCAGCAGCATGCGACGAATGCTTACCAGCCCATGGGCAGCCAGCAGCATCAGCAGCAGCCGCAGCAGCAGTACCAGCCGGGCTACAGCCAGCAGCAGGAAGCACACGCGTACCAGCCAATGCACGGCCAGCAGGAGGGCGGGCTCAACTGGCAGCAGCAGGAGCTGCAGCAGCAGCAGCAAGACGGTGGCGGCGGCGGCGGCGGCGGCGGCGCGCGACACACGCGCTTCTGATCATCATCATCAGTAGCAGATGGGCATGTGGGCGACGCACGCGCTTCTGATCAGCAGCAGCGGCAAAAACAAATAGCTCACGCCCGGTCAGCACGCGCATCCCGCTGTATGATGATGAAGAGAGTTTTACAATCCGCTTCTGGCTGTATGAACATCGTAGCCAGCACCGGCGCCATGTAGCAGCAGATGTGCTTCGCCTCTTAACGCGCAGTGACTCAGCTGCAGCTGCAGCGCCACCCAAAGCGCACAGCCCTGAGGAATGGTAGGCACGTAGGTGGGCGCATGCATGCCATATGGTCCTTGAAGTCAACCCCAGCTGGGGTGCCAGGTGGCAGGTGGCACTAAAGGTGTGCACATGCCTCAGCTTGCTCAGTCGCCACCACCAGAACAGCCCAATGCGTTGGTTGACACCGCGTCACACTAGTTGATTGCAATACTCATATCCTTGAAAGCAATAACAGGCAGCAACTGCTCCCCGAGACAACAGCAATTGCAGTTGCCCTCGACCTGACACTCGATGTGCCCGTCGCAAGCATTGGGTCTACCACAGCTCATCACAAGCTGTCTCTGCTTATTGGCGCGCTTATTCCCCGTCTCCACCCCACCCCCCGCCTGCTGGGAGCCCCTATTTCCGCTGTATTATTCAAGGCACAACCCACGAGAATTGCCAAGCAGCCAAGCAAGCACCGTCCAGCCAAACAGGCCCTGTCCAGCCGGCACTAGTGGCAGTATACTGCCTACTCAGTTGTTTGGGCGCATGCACGTTAGGAATGTCTTTGGGTGCGTGCATATAAACCTGTACAAACCTGGTAACTGCTGCATGTCGACCGTGTGCTGCCACGCCTGGCGATACTGGTTTTACAGGTGTTACACGTTCGCACCCGGACGATACCAGCGTGAGTCGAGGCCTAGACTACACGTCTAGAGGGGCTCTACTAGGAGAGCCCGCGAGGCCACGCAGCACGCCAGCCTACCAATAGAGAGACATGTGCCGGTTACTTGAGACAGGGAGGTAGGGCAACAACACGCGCAAATCCTAAATCCGACCTAAATACTCGGTAGTGCTGCCTACTCGGTCGTCCAGGCGCGTGCACGTCATGTCCTCGGGCGCGTGCATGTATTAAACTTGAACAACCTGGTAACTACTGCATGTCGGCTGCCACTCGTGTGTTCCCACGCAACCACTGCCACTATTGCCACGGCGAGAACGGCAGCGGCTTGAGGAACGCTGAGGTGAAGTGCTGAACGCCCGGGGTCACGGCGCCAATCGTCTCGCGCCACGTCGGGACCTTGCGGGCTGCCTGGCGCGCGTTGATGCACGCCTGTATGTGGGGGTGGGGGGATGCGTGTGTGTGGTGAGTTCTACAGTTTTTACAAGTTCGTGCCTGGAGGACCCCGGGGCGTGAGTTAAGGCCTAGACTACACGTCTAGGGGAGCTCTACTACAGCCCGCAAGGCCACGCAGCGCGCCAGCCTACCAAGTGTGTAGTGCGTGTAAACAGGCCTGAACATAATAACACTGTCGCACCTGTGCCGACGGGTAGCGCCACAGCTCCACGACGTTGTTGAGTGTGCCCACGTCGGTGTGGCCGAAGAACACGAGGCGTCCCTCGGGGTCGGCAGCCACCTTGTCGGGCAGGCTGCGGTGCTAGGGAGAGACAGGTACAGTGGCTCAGCCAGGGGTCCTCGGGGGTTCAGGCTTCAAGGCTCAATATAATTAGAATGAGCGTAGGGGGCCTAGGCAGGCTTAGTTTTGCCAAAGAACGCGAGGCGTCCCACGGGATTGGCGGCCACCTTGTCGGGCAGGCTGCGGTGTGGGCGGGGAAGCACATGTTTATGTTGAGCTGCAGCAGGGCTGGGCGAGTAGCTGCGGCGCTGCCGCGGCCCGTGCTGGGAGACGGCCCTTATCCTCCCCCCATGCAGGATGCCATGCGGCACCGATCTCGACGAGTTGATCGACGAGCGGAGGAGCTGGCGCCCGTCAATGCATGCTGGACATTGGTCAAGATGGCTGCCCGTGGAGGCGGGCTACCATCACGGCTTCAGCGGTGGCGACCGCCGAGGCAACACAGAGGAAATCCGCTTCACCAGTCGCAGCGTTCGTCACCGCGCCCATCCTCGGAGGCGCTCGTCTGCCGGTGACTGGCGTTGGAAGGTCTTCAGGCAGCCTCCATGACAACTCTGTCGTCCATGCCCCCCTGGAGGGTGGGACCTGGCAATGCATGAGGCATCGGGCGCCGGCTGAGCCCCATGCAAACGAGAGCTGGACAGCCATGCACTGCCAGGCGAGGACCGTTCCAGTCAGCGCCTGTCGCCTCTGCCGGCTTGACTGGCCACAAGGCCACTACTGTGACCCTGAGGAAGGTCCTCTCCTATATGCTCCTTGCCTGACATGCCTCTCAGAGACCGCTGTTTGGGGTAGTCTAGCCGGCGGGAGCGGTAGTCTATCGGCCGGGAGCCGGCGGTACTCTAGTACTTGAGTGTGCTGGAGTATCGGCGGGTGTCTCTAGTAGAAGAGTAGCTGCTAAGCTGGAAACCCCATGTTACTGTTACTGCAGCAGCAGCAGCAGCAGCAGCACCAGGTTTTGTATGTTGTGTCGAGGGTGACCGGTTAGGGCGTCGCCAGGGGGTCAAGCTTGGCAGGCAGGGCGAGTGGAGCGGAAGAATACGAGGCGTCCTTCTGGGCCCGCGGCCATTTTGATGGGAAGGCTGCGGTGTGGTGGTGAAATAGGCACAGTGGCTCAGCCAGGGGTCATCGGGGTCATCAGGCTTCAAGTTTCGATATCATTAGAAGGGGTCTAGGGGGTCTAGGCTGGCTTGGTTTGGCCAAAGGGCACGAGGCGTCCCTCGTGGTCGGCGGCCACCTTGTCGAGCAGGCTGCGGTGCGGGCGGGGAAACACATGCTTGGCAGAGCAGCAGCAGCAGCAGCAGCAGCAGCAGCAGCAGCAGGAGCAGCGGGAGCAGCAGTAGCGGCAGCAGCAGCAACAGCAGCAGCAGCAGCAGGAGCAGCAGCAGCAGCAGCAGGAGCAGCAGCAGCAGCAGGAGCAGCAGCAGCAGCAGGAGCAGCAGCAGCAGCAACAGCAGCAGGATCAGCAGCAGCAGCAGGACGCACCGGCAGCGGCAGCAGCAGCAGCGGAAGCAGCAGCAGAAGCAGCAGCAGCAGCAGCAGCAGGAGCAGCAGCAGCAGCAGGACGCAGCGGCAGCAGCAGCAGCAGCAGCGGAAGCAGCGGAAGCAGCAGCAGCGGAAGCAGCAGCAGCGGCAGCAGCGGAAGCAGCAGCAAGGGCTTTTATGTTGTGCTGAGGGTGATGGCGTCGGCCCCAGCCCTCGCCCAACCAACACTGCTGCAGCACCCACAGTGATTATATTCGTGATTTTGACTTAATTCTTCCACAGCCGGATTTAGCTTTGACCGCGTTGACCGTTGACCTCCCGTTGACCGTTTGCACTCATATAGAGGCCCTTCGGATGCTCGTGGCGAGCTCCATCTGGCAGGCTTGTCAGACTACCAATCCACTGAATGGGTGCACCTGTGATGTCAAAGTACAGCCGGAATACAGCCAAATGACTGTGTAGAGCCAAAAAGGAAATGACTGAGCACCTAGCTCTCGCGAAAGGCCTCAAGCAGCTTGGGCACCAAGCCGTAGCCCGCCTCCCCCTCTTCTTCCACCCCCTGCACCCCAGCCGTAGCCTAACCAAAGATGGTCGGGAGCCTCTGAAGGCCCTACATATCAATAACCAAGGCAGCAGCGCGCACCCCTTACGAAAGGCCTCCAGCTTGGGGGCACCGAGCCGTAGCCCGGGTGGAACTTGCTGATGGCAGCCTCTATCCTCCTCTCCTCTAACCGCTGCACCCTAGACCTAGCCTCAAACAAGATGGCCAGACTAAAGCAGCACGCGAACCCTTGCGGAGCGCCTCCAGCAGCTTGGGCACCGAGTAGTATCCCAGGTGGAGCAGGTCCCCCCCCGCCCCCCTTACAACCCCTGCACCTCAGCCGTAGGCCAACCAAAGATGGTTGGGAGCCTCTAAAGGCCCTGCAGATCAACAACCAATGGCAGCAGCAAGCACCCCTTGCGGAACGCCTCAAGCAGCTTGGGCACCGAATAGTATCCCAGGTGGAGCAGGTCCCCCCCCCCCCCTTGCAACCCCTGCACCTCAGCCGTAGGCCCACCAAAGATGGTTGGGAGCCTCTAAAGGCCCTGCAGATCAACAACCAACGGCAGCAGCACGCACCCCTTGCGGAACGCCTCAAGCAGCTTGGGCACCGAGCCGTAGCCAGGGTGGAGCTGGTATGTGCGCTGCTCGTAGATCCCGGGTGCGGAAGATGAAGAGCCAGCGGGGGCTGCAGAGTCGCGCGTGGGTGGCAGGGAGAGGGCCTCGTAGACTGGTCCAGCTTCGAGCATGACCTTGTTCTCCTGTGTGTGTGTGTGTGTGTGTGTGTATGTGTGTGTGTGTGTGTGTGTGTGTCTGTCTGCCTGCCTGTCTGTGTGTCTGTCTGTCTGTCTGTCTGTCTGTCTGTCTGTCTCTCTGTCTGTCTGTCTGTCTGTCTGTCTGTCTGTCTGTCTGCCTGTCTGTCTGTCTGTCTGTCTGTCTGTCTGTCTGTCTGTCTGTCTGTCTGTCTGTCTGTCTGTCTGTCTGTCTGTCTGTGTGTGTCTGTGTGTGTCTGTGTGTCTGTGAGCATGTGGGTGCGTGGGTGGCAGGGGGAGGGCCTCGCAAACTGGTCCAGCCTCCATCATGACCGTGTTCTCCTGCGTGGCTGTGTGTATGTGCGTGTGTGAATGAGAAAGGGAGAGTTTTTTTGGGGTGGGTGTACCAACAGTGGTCCCTGGGAAGGATTTTAGTAATTCGTTTTTTGCCGGCTCCAGCAACTTTGACCGCTCAAACCAGGCACAATACACAGCTGGTATTCATGCAACGCATGCCGTTGGGCTGCTCTCGGCACGAGCTTTCCAACGCACCACTCCACGCCCTCTCCCACTAAGTGTGTGGTGGTTTTCTGGGAAATGGGAAATCCGGCTCGGAGCGGTTTACGGCTCGCAGGGGAATCACTGTGTCCCAAACCAACTCACTGACTACGTAACCAACCAACCAGTTGACCAACCGACTGGCCAACCAACTTGCCTGGTGTGCCACGTGCGCGCGCGACAACCGCACATACTCCTGCCACCGAGCATCCTTGCCCGCGCGCGCACGCACAGCATCGCGCTCGTCAAAGTCCCTGCGGCAAATCGGTGCGGGGTGTGGTGGTGGTGGTGGGTAGGCAGCTGTGCCCTGACCCTTAACCCTCAACCCTCAACCCTCACTTTTACTGGTACATGTGCATCCCCCATGTGGGGGCAGCTCCGTCCCAACCCGTAACCCTAAACCGTAAACCCTTAACCCTTAACCCAAAAACAATCAACCTTACGCCCTAAACCCTCACTTGTAGTGGTACATGTGAGTCACCCTGTGGAGGCAGCTGCCCACGTCGCACGTAAAGATGCTGCGGAGGGGTGTGGGGTTGTAGGGACAGCGAGTGAGCATGTGCGTGTGTGTGCGTGTGTGCGTGTGTGTGCGTGTGTGTTGTGTTTGTGTGTTGTGTTGTGTTGCGCGTGTGTTTGTATGTGTTGTGTGTGTCGTGTGTGTTGTGTGTGTTGCGTGTGTTGTGTGCGTGTGCGTGTGCGAGTGCGCGTGCGTGTGTGTGCACGTGTGTGTGTGTGTGTGTGCGTGTGTGTGTGTGTGCGTGTGTGTGTGTGCACCTCACCCCAGCAGCGGCAGCAGCTCCTTCCGCACATCCGCATACTCGTTGGACAGCCGCAGGAAGTCTGCTGCGCCCTCAGGCTTCAGAGTGTACTCCCGGAACTCAATGAAGCCGCGCGGGTAGGCTTGAGACCTGTTTGTGTGGGTAGGCGAAGTGTGTGCGCACGTGTGTGTGTGTGTGTGTGTGTGTGTGTGTGTGTGTGTGCTTTTCTCACATCCCAACGGTTTCGAGACGCCGTCAACACTCGCTTTGACCAGTTCAAACAAGATCGAGCCAAGTACGCCGAGTACCCGGAGCTCACGCGCATCCTCGACAACCGAGTCCCACCCGGATGGCTCACCCTAGCGAGATTTCCACAGCTGTGGGAGTCCATATGCCGCGATCTGGTTAAGGCGGGATAGAGGTGTTGACCATCACACAGCCTCAGAGAAAGAGAGAGAGAGAGAGAGAGAGAGAGAGAGAGAGAGAGAGAGAGAGAGAATGATCACAGTCAGCTTAGACAGCGTACTTGGATGCAGTGCCTCAGAGGCAGCCCCCCCAGCAGAGTGGCATTATATCCCCTCATAGCGACGTGTGGCCACCCGCTATTGACAGACGCCCGCATGCAGACCTCTGGAACGATATTTCCGTTATCTTTGTACCGATCTGGAATGGAATGGAATGAAATGGAATGTGTGTGTGCGTGTGTATGTGTGAGTGTGTGTGTGTGTGTGTGCGTGCACGTGTGCGTGCGTGCGTGTATGTGTGTGCGTGCGTGCCCATCAACACGTGCTGCAGGTACCTCCTCCGGGCATCCCTTGCATGCGCGCCACTCTAGCATGTGGCTGCATGCCATGCCATGATGATCATGGTTGTGTAGGAAGTGGCCTACAGCCGCACCCCACAATCGCGCGCGTGCCTTGGCGTACCCCCACGCACACACATGCTCGCGGCGCGCAAGCACTCACACAGCAGCGGACGAGAGGCCTCTTGTCAGGCGTGCTGCGACGTTCTCCAACGCCACCTGCTGCGACGTGCGGGCAGCAGCCGCATACAGGGCGGCGTGAAGCCCGGATCCCAGCGATCGCAGCATGCCTGTCGTGTGTGTGACCTGCAAGCCACGACCTGAGCCAGCAAGTATGGATAGTATGGAACTGGTGTGGAACCATTGAGAAAGTACACAAATGAGTATTTGCAGCGTTTCGGGGGACTCGAGAGTGGGCAGCTGGATCTTGGGAGCACACACGCACGCACACGCACGCACACACACGCGCACACGCGCCCAAAAGTATGGGGACACACCAGCCAGCCAGGGCCTCCAAGGTGAGCAGCAGGGGCCCCTGGTGAGCAGTGAGTGAGACAAAATATCCTACAACAATATCCTACAGTGATTACGGGGGTGGAAGCAGTCGGGGAGTCGAGAGTGGTCGGCTGGCTCTTGGGAAGACAAGTACACACGCACGAGCAAGCACGCACCCAAGCGCACATGCACACACACACCGGCACCGGCACCAGGTGCCAGTGCACGCACAAAACGTGGCTGCCCTACAGCCTTGCCAGAGCCATCTTCAGTGTTCCAGCGACGGGCGGGTATGTTTTACAGGTTTCACACGCGCGTTGAGGCCTAGACTGCACGTCTAGAGGGGATCTACTAGGAGAGCCCGCAAGGCTGGCCACGCAGCGCCAGGCTACCAGATGGTGGGCGGGCAGTGCATTGGCTGGAGACGGGGGGTCTGCCACAGCCAGCTGGTGGGGTAGGCAGTTGCAACGGCTGCAGCGTCTGGTGCAGGTCCACCCCCACAGCGGAGGGTCTGGGATGAAGGCGTGCCAATCAGATCGTGTCGGGTCATGGTGTGCTGCGGTATGGCCCGGACGCGCTGCAACAACGTGGCTGCCAGTTTTGATCAATGTTACAGGACCGCATTGGGGGATTGCAATCAGCTAGTGTGTCAGGTTGTTGGCGTGGTGGTAGTGGGTGAGCAAGGCAAGGCAAGGCACAGCATGCCCCCACAATAGCGATCTGGTGTTCTGGAACCAGCAGAGAGTGCCCACGTATGTTCAGTGATTTCCTTGTCGGCTCTACACAGCCACTCGGCTGAAATACGGCTGCACTTTGACCTTGCACACAGCTCAACCCATCCAGTGCGTTGTTAGTATGTCAAGCCCGCCAGACAGTGTGCGTCAACACCTTTCAAATGACCTGCGTATGAGGACAAACGGTCAACGGGAGGTCGACGGTCGACACGGTCAAAGCAAAATCCGGCTGTGGAATAATTAATTAAACATCCTGAAAAGGAAATCATTGCGTATGTTCTTGTCGGTCCCGATGATGGCGTAGCCATGGTGGCGCTGACTCACTGCACTTCAATCCCCAAGATGCGAAGCAAGTCTGTTGCCACATCGCGCGTGCATTGCAGGGGCTGCGTCAGCAGCTCCTGCAGACGGAGAATGGCACCAGCAGCAACAATCAATGATTTCCTTTTCAAGACTTTTAATTAATTATTCCACACAGGGGAGGGGCAGAATCGTTTTTTTCAGATCCAGCGTTGCATTATTTTCAAAACGGGCCTGGATCCCCCCCCCCTTCCCCCCCGTACACCCAGACCTTACCTGCCGGAGCTGAAACTTGGTGAGCAGCTTTATGACATTGTTCCCATGCCATCGCAATATTTGGGATGCTGTACAACCCAATCATGTTCCTGAAACGGGCCTCAGAAGACGGCCCGGTGTAGCCCCACACACCAACGTCCCTTCCACACCCTCCCAACAATGAACCACAGAAATGACCATGGATTTGGCATCGCTGTTGTTAGATAAATCCATTGCTTCCTTCCCCATCCCAATCGGAGGTCTGCAGAGCATTCTGGCTTTGCGGGTGTGTGAACCAGTGGTTCACACCAATCGCCCGGTGTGGACCCTCTCACACCCCCACACCACTGCACTACCTATTGGGTGCGTGGGGGTTCTGAGGGTGGATTTGTACTCCTGTTGACAAGAGGAATCCAGCGCACCAACTCTCGTGTCGAACGGATGTAAGAATAAAAACTTGCATAAAAGTTATGAGAAACGGTCCAGACCCTCCCCCCCAATTCCCATTTTCTTAGAGTGATATTTCCCTCATTTAGGGAAGGGAGGGGCATGGCGCCGGTCCGGTGAGAAAATTCGAAGATCTTCAACGTTGGGCCTGTTTCTAACTAACTAACCCTGCCCCCCCCCCCTGATTCCACAGCCGGATTTTGCTTTGACCGCGTTGACCTTTGACCTCCCATTCACCGTTTGTCCTCATACGTAGGTCATTTGAAAGCTGGTGACGTGCTCTGTCTGGCGGGCTTGTCAGACTCACAATCCACTGCATGGGTTGAGCTGTGTGCAAGGTCAAAGTACAGCCGGAATACAGCCAAATGGCTGTGGAGAGCCGACAATGAAACCACTGGCAACAATGGCGGCCGTTTTCTGAGGATTCTTGGCAGAGAGCTGGCAAAATGCACCCGCTGCTGCCTTCTGCACGCCTGCTTTCGAGCGCTGCCCCAGCAGCTGCACAAGTGGCGGAATGGCGCCAACAGGCAGAGATGTCGGTCCTGAACTGGGGGTCGCTGCTCGCCCGCGCTCCCAGAGATGTTGATGCCATGAACTGAATGCCGGACGGCATGCTGTGCTGCAGCTCGTGCACCAGGCCTTCGAGCTCGAGCGTTGACACAGCTCGTCGCGAGTCCATTCCGCCTCAGGTCTGGCCACGACCGCGATGCACGCATCAATCTGGTTACACATGTCGACGCTAGTGGCTCTAAGCACGCGCTTGCTGCCGCGATCCAGCCACTGGAAGAGCTGCCAAGACATTAGGTCGGGAGAGAATAGCACTGCATGCGCGACTCCAGTCGCATGCGCCTCATCCGCAGCAGCAGCCGCATCGTTAGGCATTGCGATTGTCTGATAGGGTCGGAATGGTGGCTTCGGTTGGTACCAGAAGTATTGAAAGTGTGAGGTGCGAGGTGAGTACAACCAGGTATCCAGTCACAACACCCAATATGATGATGATGAGAGTTTTACAATCCACTTCTGGCGGTCACACGTACGGTTCCAAAGCTCCAGTGGGACGTAGAGAAACAAGGCTCAAGGCCCACAAAAGGTCAAGCTACAAGTAGCCCACGGTAACGCCATCCACACTTGGTGGCGGGCGCCAAGCAAGCAGCACCACTGTGCAGGCTGCACACCCAGCCCCTCAAATGGCCAGAGGACGGACCCAAGGTATAAAACCATGAAGGGACCAAAAAGCCCTCCCCCAGACCACCGGAAGCGGGGCTAGTAGCACACCCGCCGCAGCACTCTACTCAGCGACCACACCGCACCCGCCACCGCACGCGTGTGGCGCCACCTCCCCTTCAAAAACACCACTAGGTAGAGAGCGGATACCCACTAGGTAGGGAGCGGATGCAGAAAGGTTGCGCACGCGGTGCGCTCTGGTGTGCCAGCGGAAGTGGTGCCTGTCAACCGTCGATGTTACTTGGCCGCCTTTGGAGGTTTCAATCAACGACAGGCAGAAAATGCTGTTGTGGTGATCAATATGAGTGATTAAGTCGAGGCACGGTACATAGTGAAAAAGGCCCTAGACATGATGCCAGAGGGGGCTGGCGTGTCAGTCGTGACCCGAGCCGGCGGCTCTGTGTTGTCGTCGTCGGTTGAGCGTATAGTAATGCTGATGTATGCCGACGATTTATGTTTGTTCTCGCATGACCCAGCTCAGTTGGCGCTTATGCTGAAAATCCTTGACAAAGTGTCCTCTAGCTTTGGCATGCAAATCAACGCCGCCAAGACAGAAGTGATGATTTTGCCAGCAGATTTTGACGCGGATCTGCCCACGTTTGCGCTGACTGGTGGTGAAGTGAAGACCGTCTCTGCATTTAAGTATCTAGGGAGTTGGATAACCCAGAGTGGTGGTGTGGAAAAGGAGATCGGTGTGCGTGTCGGTCGCG
Organism: Chlamydomonas sp. UWO 241; assembly: GCA_016618255.1. NCBI lineage: Eukaryota > Viridiplantae > Chlorophyta > Chlorophyceae > Chlamydomonadales > Chlamydomonadaceae > Chlamydomonas > Chlamydomonas priscui. The sequence continues at coordinate 88,173 of VFSX01000043.1, read as the reverse complement.
CGCTGGGCGTGTTTGCGTCTTTTGATAAGATTTGGGCCAGCAAGAAGATGCAAGTGCAGTCTAAGATGCGGGTTTACAACACTTTCGTGCTGCCCCACTTTCTGTACGGCTGCGAAACATGGGCCCCTACTAAAACACAACTGACTCGATTGGAGGTTGCCCACTCTAACTGCCTTCGTCGCATTCTGGGTGTGCGCCTGGTCGACCGGCACAGATTAACTTATATTCGGCAGGCGTGCGACACTGAGCCAATTGAGAGCCTTGTGGCAAAGCGATCAATGCAGTGGCTAGGCCATGTGATGCGCATGCCGGCTTCTCGTCTTCCTCGTACGACTTTTGACTGCACAATGGATGTGGCTCGGCAGCAAGGCCGGCCTCCAGCCTCCTCCCGACACTATTTTCTTAAGCTACTGATTCAGCAGCTAGGCGAAACTAGTGGCACTCGTTCTGATTGGAAGACTTTTTCGGACACGGCGTTTGAGCGTGCTCAGGATAGGGTCGGGTGGAGAGCCGTGGTGTACGGTCCGGCTGCCCCTCAGGCGCCGGCCCCTCCACCACGGCGGTCAAGTAGATTGGCAAGCGCCACTTGACCCGCTATCCCCTAGAAGCAGTTAGGACCTATTTTGGAGGCGTCGCACAATAGCTCTCCTTTTTGCTCTGGGACTACACGTTGGCAGGCAGCCGGCTGGTGACTACCGCCCCTCACAAGTAATTGTTAGGGCCAGAACTAGACTTGGGTCTAGGCGGTGGTACTAGGACTAGAGACAGTCTTTGCTGGAAAGCCGATGTAACTGTAACGCGCGCGCCCAATGTGTGCAATCAGGGTTGCCTGAGGAGGAAAGCATGTGCCTGCGGGCCTGCCCGTCGGACCGAAAATGGCACGTCCTTCGTGGTGGTGGCGCTACATCACTGCAAGCCAGGCCCCCCCAGGACGAGAAGCAACTCTGCCGCTGCCCGGCGCATGCCTGGTGCGGGGGACTGCCCTCGCAGCTGCATCAGCGCCGGAATAGCACCAGCCGCAACGATGGCAGCCGTGTTCTCACGATCGTCGGCAGCCAGCTGGCCAAGTGCACCTGCTGCTGCCTTCTGCACGTTTACTGTGGAGTGCTGCCCCAGCAGCTGCACGAGCGGCGGGATGGCGCCAGCAGCGGCGATGGCGACCTGGTTCTGGTCGTTGCTGCCCGCCCGCTTGGCCAGCGCACGTGCTGCCCCCGCCTGCACGACAACAGTCATGTAGGGCAGAAGCTCGTCCACTAGGCTTCGAGCTCGACCGTCGACGGGTGTGCCAGCTCGGTACACGACAGCTGCAGGTTGCCCACCTGGCTCTGCAGCAGTGAGCCACAGTCGCGCAGGTCGAGCTTACGGAGCCTGGGGCATGCCTCGAGCGGCAAGAGGCTCTTGAGCTGGACGGCGCCAGCCATCCACACCTCCTCGAGCTGGCTGCACGCTGCCAGGGGTGACAGAGCAGACACGCCGAGCACCCACGGCATCCGCAGGCACCTCAGCTGCCCATAGCTGCGCACAGCGGCGATGGACGTGAGGCGGTAGCAGCAGCTCATGTCGATCACTTGGAGCGATGCAGCAACGCTGATGCTGGGCTCAGGCAGCCCCCAGGCCGACACGGACGCCACAGGCTGTCCAGGAAGATGAGCAGGCTGCGGGGGTAAGGCATGCAGATGTGCACCGCGGGTCAGGCGACATGGGCAGCGTGCATGTGCGTGCATGGGCATATGCCATGGCACCACGACACTGCAAGGACACCATGTGAGCGGCAAGCACACGCGCGGCAAGCAGGTCGAGGCTCGTATGGGAAGCATGCTGAGCGTGGAGCGTGCGTTGCGTTGCATGGGCCACGCAGCGGTACTGCACACCCACCTCTCTGATGGTCAGCCTCGTCAGCCGAGGCAGCGACGTCGTGCTGAGCGGGAGCATGCACGCGACGCCTCGCACGCCTAGCAGCGCCAGGTCGCGCACGCCGGGCCACCGCACCATCGCACGGCTGAGCTCATCGGCCGTGAACCCCGCCTCGGGGCTGGCCAACGCCGTAACGGCTGCGTCCACTTGGTCGTGCATCTTGACGCTGGTGGCCCTGAGCGCGCGTTTGCTTTCGCAATCCAGCCACTGCCACAGCTGGTCGCGCCACAGGTCGCGAGAGAACAGCACCGCGTGCGACATCGCAGTCGCGTGTGCGGAGGCCTCCTCAGCCTCGATGAGCGCTGCTTGGTACATGCTCATGCCGATGGTGGCGTCGGCTGCTGCGTTCTCGGGGACGGAGTAGAGAGAGGGACGCCACGCACGGATGGAAGTGGGGGAGCAGGGCAGCGCCGGGCACGCCTCGATGAACCAAGCCCCACCAGCCTCCTCTTCCTGGCTGCCCGCACGCAGCACCCCACCAAATTCGCACTCGACAGGTTTAGCAGCCGCAGGTGCAATGCAAGCTGGCGACTGCAGGGCGCCCCCGCCGCTCCACAGCAGCCTCAACCCCTGGTCGGCGTCACTCTGCGTGGTCGTGCGCCTGGAATAGCACCTGCGGGGGGGGGGAGGGGGGGGGGTCGAAGATGAGCGCCAGCAGAGTGAGTGCCAGTTGCTCGACAAATGTTGGACAGATGTTGCTGGCATCTGCCAACCTGCGCCCTGCCAGCCCGCCCCTGCGGTTGACACGCACGCATGGGAGCGCCTTCATGAGAGTGCCTTAATGCGGGCACCGTGTACGCAGCGCACCCTTGCAACCACATCAGCGCGAAATAAGCCCTCGACCTCGACTCGACGGTCTGTGCCCAGGGCAAGCTCGGCTCGCAATGCAGGGCCAGGCAAGGCCAGAGATTCGGCCGCAACACGATGTAATGGCTAGATGTTGGAATGGAATGCGCAATCTTGCAATAAATCAGGGTATGGTTCATACCTCCACACCTCCAGACATCGTGGCGCAGCACAGGCCGCAGCACACACAGGGGCGGCACTTGTGCATGAGAAAAATAAATAATCGGTTCAGCAACCTTGCGCCTGCCCAGCCGCACAGTCGGTGAGAGGGGAGGGGGTCGGGAGGGGGGGGGGGCACTCGCACGCACTGTGCTGGTGCTACTGTGCTAGGTGCTAACAGCTGTGCACGCATGCAGACGCGCGCACATGCAATCAGGCTGCCACATCCCACTGGGCAGTGGCAGCAGGTTGCGCCTTTTGCATGGATCTCGCATGGCAGCGCGCGTGCCATGATGCACACGCCCTCACACGCACGCACACACACACACACACACTGACACTGTGTGAAACACACATCCACACACGCACACGCACACACACACTGATACTGTGTGACACACACACACACACACACACACACACACACACACACGCGCGCACATACACACACGCACTACCACCACCACCACCACCCCCGCATCCCCACAGGCCGCCACCACACTGGGATAGGGTTTAGGGTCTAGGGTTTAGGGTTATCTCACGTGGCCACCATGCGTGCCGGCTAGCAGCCACGAGCTTTACCCAGCCAGCGGCCCCCACTACCTCGCTGCAGATCCGGACACCACCCTGACAGCGTAAGCGGGCCGCACAGGTGGAGGCAGCACAGGGCGGAGGCGGTCGACCGGGCCCAGGCAGACACACAGCCCCCCCGGCTTGCCCCGACTGGCTGGCGAGGGGGTGCACAGACTGCCTGGTGCTAGTGCCCCGACTGGCTGGCGTGCGGGTGGCCTGTGTGGCTGGCTTGCGGGTGGCCTGTGTGGCTGGTGCTGGCGCCCCAACTGGCTGGCGTGCTGTTGACCCGAGTGGCTGGCACCCCGACCGGCTGGCGCGCAGTGGTGCCCAGCGTGGCTGGCTTGCGGGCACCCCGACTGGCTGGCGTGCGGGTGACCGACTGGCTGACGTGCAGCTGACCCAGACTTGGGGGCCGTGCTCGCCCCGACTGGCCAGCAGGGTGCCCTGCGACTGGCTCACGTGCTCGTGCCCCCACCACCACTGGCTGGCGTGCGGGCCTATCTTACTGGTGCTGGCGCCCCGACTGTCTGGCATGCTGGTGACCACGACTTGGCTGCCTGGCTCCCCCGACTGGCCAGCGGGTGCCCTGCGACTGGCTAGCGCGCTCGTGCCCCCACCACCACCATGGTCGAGGGCCCAGGCTGCACAAACAACGGGCGTAGGGCACGCGCGCACGTCGGCCTGCGCGTCACCGGAGTCAGCGGGAAGGCAAGCAGTGCGGTCGCGCCTGCGGTGCGCATGCGCGTTCTTGTAGGTGTCCTGACGCTGGGGAAGGAGCTGTGGCCGTTGTTTGGGCCGCGCGAGGGGCAAGAGGCTGGGGGCCTGTTAGGTGGGCGGGACGGTGAGGCGGTGGCGGCGGTAGGGGGAGGGCAGGCGCCATGCGGGCAGCAGCAGCAGGGGCAGCATCAGGGTCAGGAGCTGGGGTTTGGTGAGGCGGTGGCAGCGGAGGGAAGAGGGCGGGCGCCATGCGGGCAGCAGCAGCAGTAGTTGCAGCTGCAGGGTCAGGAGCTGGGGTGTGGTGAGGCGGTGGCGGCGGTACGGGGAGGGCAGGCGCCATGCGGGCAGCAGCAGCAGGGGCAGCATCAGGGTCAGGAGCTGGGGTCTGGTGAGGCGGTGGCGGCGGTAGGGGGAGGGCAGGCGCCATGCGGGCAGCAGCAGCAGCAGCAACAACATCAGCAGCAGGGGCAGCAGCAGCAGCAGCACGTGCAGCATGGGCAGCAGCAGCAGCACAAGCGGCAGCAGCAGCAGTAGCATGGGCAGCATGGACAGCAGCAGGGGCAGCAGCAGCAGCAGCAACAGCAACAGCAGCAGCAGCAGGGTCAGGAGCTGGGGTCTGATGGGGCGGTGGCAGCGGAGGAGGGAGAGCGGGTACCATGCGGGCAGCAGCAGTAGCAGCAGGGTCAGGAGCTGGGGTGTGGTGAGGCGGTGGCAGCGGAAGAGGGAGGGCGGGCGCCGTGCGGGCAGCAGCAGCAGAGGCAGCAGCAGCAGCAGGGGCAGCAGCAGCAGGGGCAGCAGGGGCAGCAGCAGGGGCAGCAGCAGCAGAAGCGGCAGCGGCTGCAGATCGAGCCAGCGGCAGCGCCGGAGCACGAGGGTCGTCTCTCTCTCTCATCTGAGCAGACGCCAACTGAGCAGACGCCATCTGATCAGGCACCGATTGAGGAGCTGGCACCCCCACCCGAGGGACAGAAGAGGGGGCGGGAGGATCAGGAGGCATCGCCAAGTGAGCAGGCGCAGCGGCAGGAGGCGCGGTGGCAGCTTGGTGCGAAGTCCGAGGGGCAGGCGGTGCCTGATGAGCGGGCAGCAACGGTGCAGGCACCGCCCACCGCCGCGCCACCGCGCAGCGGCATGGATCAGGAGGGGCGGGAGGAGGAGGCGTCGCCAACTGAGCAGGCTCACCGGCAGCAGGCGCAGTGGCGTCTCGGTGCGGAGTCGGCAAGGCAGGCGCCTGATCAGTGGGCAGCAGCGGCGCATGCACAGGCACCGCCCACCGCAGCGCCACCGCCCAGCGGCATGGGTCAAGCGGGGCGTCATGAGGAGGAGGAGCGGAGGTCGCGGTGCGCGTGCACTTTGGGTGGTCTGGCGCTCTGATCGCAGACGGCGCGAAACCGCGGGCCAGCCTCAAGGAGTGCTCGCTCCACTTGCTGCTGGGGAGCAACAGTGGCGGCAGCACGGGGCAGCGCCTGCGCTTGTTTGATGCGGACGTGCACGTGGAGGCGAGCGCAGGTGTGTGATGATGATGGATGTTGCAGTGTGGGGCAACTCTTAAGGCGTATAAGACCGTGCTCGGCGCGTAGAGCCCGAGCACCTTAATGAGATGGCGGGCTACTGGTTGTAGAAAACCCACTGTACGCCGCGTGGGGGGCGCTAGCGCAATTCAGGTTGCGCTTAGGTTTGGATAGAACCGGCTACTAGCGTTGCACTTTTGGATGGAAATGTTTAGGTCCGGTTTTGAATCTCTCCTCGCTGCAGACATGCACAAAAGCTGCAGCTGGCGATGGCTGCTGTGATCGCAGAACCCGTCACCATTGCCAATCTCTCGCGGCGCTGCCGCAACGTGTGCGCCGCAAAGGGCGTGTGGGACGCGGCCGCTAGTAGTTTTGGTGCTTACATCTCTACTAAATCCAACATCACCACCAATTCCTGCTCGCAGCGGCCGTGCGCACCAGGCACCAGAGCGGGCGCAGTCGCGACGTGTGCGCCGCGGAGGGCGTGTGGGACGCGGGCGCTGCCATGGCTGCAATGAGGTCGCTGCCTGGGGACACGCTCGTGTGCGACGCTGTGCTGGACCAGGGGGTGCTGCCTGGCGGGGCAACATCATAAAGTTGTGCGTGTATGTATGTGTGTGTGTGTGTGTGTGTGTGTGCATGTGTGTGTGTGTGTGTGTGCGTGTGTTTGCGTGTGCGTGTGTGTGTGTGTGTGTGTGTGCATGTGTGCGTGCATGTGTGCGTGTGTGCTTGCATGTGTGTGTGTGTATGTGTGTGTATGTGTATGTATGTGTGTGTGTGCGGGATGCGGGCGCTGCCCTGGCTGCGATGGGGTCGCTGCCTGGGGACACGCTCGTGTGCGACGCTGTGCTGGACCAGGGGGTGCTGCTGGGCGCGGGCAGCATCATCAAGGTTGGGAGGGGCACCCACTCATGGATCCCCAGACCGATGGCATAATCGATGGGGCTTTCAGGCATCCAGAGAAGCTAGTGAGAAGCAGGTCGCCAAGGGCGCTCGTTCATGCTTGTCCCTGCATGTCTGCGCACACATGCACACACATACACGCACACACACAATTCAGAATGAAGCCCTCCACCGTGCGCGCGTCAACCCGCATCGCACGATCAACACGCTGTCTGCATCACAGGCGGCAGACGTGATTGCCGAGGTGGGTGGTGGTCGATTTTACAGTCCATCGCACGCCTTTCATGGCAAATTAAACCCCAGGAAAGAGGCCGGCAGCTGTCAAAGTTAGACCCCTAGCATGCCGTCTGGTTGGTGAGCAAGAGTGTGGGTGGGCGGTTCGTGCATAGGGATCAAGACAGTTTGGGTCGTCAGGCCTTTGGCGCATCAAACAGTGTGCGTGGGCGCACATTCTCGTGCGCATGTGTGTGTGGGGGTGGATGGTGAATGAAAGAGAGGGGGGGTGGAGAGAGAGAAAGAAAGAGAGACGTAATGGTTGGCGTGATCAACACGCTGTCTGCGTCACAGGCGGCAGACGTGATTGCTGAGGTGGGTGAGCGCGTGTCTGACGTCCGACGCACAGCGCCCGACTGATGATGATGATGATGCCGATGGATTTTACAGTCGTGTGTGACGCACCTAACAGGCAGCGTATTCGACCTTGCTCGGCGTTATGCGCCCGAGTGCTACATACGGGTGGCTGGCTACTGGTGGTGGTGGGGGGTGGGGGCTAGTGGGTCGGGGCTAGTGGGTCGGGGGGCTAGTGTGTTGGGGCTGGTGGGTCGGGTCGACTGCAGTAACACCCACACGCACACGGCTGCTGACACAGACCGTCGCTGCAGGCCTATGGGCTGCGACACATAGCAGCCACTGGTAGCTGTATCCTGGTAACACAGGACAATCGGGGCTAGCCTGGGGCGCGGGGAGGGGCCCGGGAACCCGACGCTTTAGGCGGTGCTTGTCTAGTGCTTAGCTAGTGGGTGGGAGTTCCACGTGGCCACTTTTGCTGAGGGCGTTACTCGAGGCCGTTATTTTTACATGTACGCGCCCGGAGGACCCCGGGGCGTGAGTTAAGGCCTAGAATACATTCTAGGGGAGCTCTACTAGTAGAGCCCGCAAGGCCACGCAGCGCGCCAGCCTACCAGTGTACCAGAGGCCGTTGATACAGCCCTGTACCACCTGTGACAGGTGCGCGTATGCGCTGGTGTTGTGCGAGACCGGCCAGAGAGGCCCGATGCGAGTGTGGTCGATTTTACAGTCTGTCGGACGCCTTTGATGGCGCATTACACCCCATAGCAGCCACTGGTGATGATGATGATGGATTTTACAGTCTGTGTGACACCAGTTACGATGTCTTAGACCTGTGTCGGCGCTAGCGCCCAACACCTGAACTCACTTTCAGACTGGCTGGCTGCCTAGGTAGACTGGCTGGCTGCTTAGGCCTGGTAGGGGTGAGAGTTAACCCCCACGTGCGTGCACGCCCTGGACCTAGTCAGGGCACTAGGCCCCCAGATCCACCCTATGCCACCCAGGTAGTGACAGCAACGCATTCGGAAGCGGTAGCTGTGTATCCTGTGACAGGTGCGCGCGTCTGCGCTGGTGGGGTGCGAGACCGGCCTTTTATTACGTCGAGATAAGGCCCGACGCGAGTGTACAACCGATGCACAGGACAGGCAGGCACCGCCCTCCGCCACACCCACATACTGGTAGGCTGGCGCGCTGCGTGGCCTTGCGGGCTGTACTAGTAGAGCTCCCCTAGACGTGTAGTCTAGGCCTTAACTCACGCCCCGGGGTCCTCCGGGCGCGCGCATGTAAAAAACTGTAAACAAAAATGGCCCACTCACCCACTCACGCAGGTGCGCGCGTACGCACTGGCATGGTGCACCACCGAAAGGAAGGGCGCGACGCGCGGGTACGAGCGATGCATTTGCGCCGACTGCGGGGGCCTCGTGTCCAAGCAAAAGTCGGACGGGCGCCTGGCGAGGTCCTTTCCGCGGAACACGTTCTGGTGCCCAGCGTGCTGCCCCAGCTAGGGCGTCTGGCAGGTTGTACAGGTTGTACACGTACGCGCCCGGCCCGGAGGACCCCGGGGCGCGAGTTAAGGCCTAGACTACACGTCGGGACAATCCAGCAACCAAGACTGGGGGGCTCTACTAGCAGAGCCCGCACGGCCATGCAGCACGCCAGCCAGGTAGAGGGCGTCTGGCAAGCACCGTTTCACACGTCATGTTTGGGTGCCCCGCGAGCTGCCCAAACTAGCGATGTGCTGACAGGCGCGGAACAGCCTGATGGTGGGGGCACCTCTGCTGGGCCCCCTTATCCCTGGCGAGCCGTGCGTCCCATCAGAGCCGCATGCATTGGTCCACACGCATGCAGGTGCAGCGGCGGTGGTGGCAGCGCGGGCGGCAGCAGCAGCATGGGTATCAGCTTCAGTGCCGGGTTCCCTCCCGGCTGGGCAGTCAGAGCCGCCATCAGAGCTGCCACCTGGTGGCCGAGCGCTGTCGGTGGCCCCTGCTCGGCACTGCCGCGCATTCCACACACCGGAAGCTACGGGGATTGGCTGCGGGGATCAGGTCGTGCAGCGCCCTGCATGTGAGAAGTGCAGCGGGCAGGCTGCCGTTGGGCAACAGTTGTAAAATGGGAGAAGCAGCTGCTGAGCCTCTGCACCCTCCTCCCACCACCCCAGCTAACAGCTGCAGCGACGGATGGATCTGGGTTCAAATTTACCTTTAAAGTGACAATGACGCCATGTCAGGTCAGTGTCAGGTCGCGGTGTACTGTGGTATGGCCCCAACGCGCTGCGACAACGTAGCTGCCAGTTTTGATCAATGTTACAGGACCGCCTTGGGGGATTGCAATCAGCTAGCGTGTCGGGTTGTTGTCGTGGTGGTGGTGAGTTAGCAAGGCAAGGCAAGGCACAAGCATGCCCCCACAATAGCGATCAGGTGTTCTGGAAACCAGCTGAGAGTGCCCACGCATGTGCTTGTCGGTCCCAAAGTTGGCGCGGCCATCGTGGCGCTCACTCACTGCACTTCAATCCCCAAGGTGCGAAGCAAATCTGTTGCCGCAACACGCATGTATTGCAGGGTCGGCGTCAGCAGCTCCTGCAGACAAGGAATGACACCAGTAGCAACAATGGCGGCCGTGTTCTGAGGATGGTCGGCAGAGAGCTCGCCAAGTGCATCCGCTGCTGCCTTCTGCACGCCTGCTTTTGAGCGCTGCCCCAGCAGCTGCACAAGTGGCGGAACAACAGCGGCGATGTTGGTCCTGTATGAGAGTCGCTGCCCGCGCTCCCAGAGATGTTGCCGCCATGAACTGAGTGCCAGACAGCATGCTGGGCTGAAGCTTGTGCACCAGGCCTTCGAGCTCGAGCGTTGACGGGTGTGCCAGCAGGGTGCAGGTCTTCCACCTGGCCATGCAGCACGGGGCTGCAGTCGCGCAAGTCGAGCTTGCGTAGCCTTGGGCATGCCTTGAGCGGCGCCAGGGTGATGACCCCAATGGTGCCAGCCAGCCACAACTCCTCCAGGTGGCTGCATGCTGCCAGGGACAGATATGACACGAAGACACAGCAGGGCATCCGCGGGCACCTCAGCTGCTCACATTTGCGCACGGCTTCGATGGAGGTCAGGTGGTGACAGCAGCTGACGTCGATCACTTGGAGCGTTGCGGCCAGGCTGTTGCTGACCGCAGGGAAGACCCAAGTCAGCCGCACACCTACACCCTTTGAATGCGGCACGGCGGCACGCACACAGTCACGTGTCAGGACCACATGCAGTCTGGCATGCCGCATGGCTGCACTGCTAGAGCAGCTTGCATGCTGCACACAGCGATGTGTCGCAGCGCGGTGGGGTGTGTGCATGGCGATGGGGCAGCAGCACGCTGCGCTTGCATGGAGCTGTCACGCGTGCACGCATGCAACCCCACCTGACGGAATGTCAAGCTCTTCAGCTCAGACAGCGTCGCCGTGGCGAGAGGACGCATCTGGTTGACGACATCTCCGCTCAAGCTCAGCAGCAGCGTCAGGACGCGCACATTTGGCCACCGCACAAGCTCGGACTCAGCACACACAAGCTTAGACTCATGGCTGAACACGGCCGCGATGCATGCGTCCCACCTGGTCGCGCATGGCGACGCTGGTAGCTCTGAGCGCTTGCTGTCACGATCCCCACTGCCACAGCTGATCAGGTCACAAGTCGGGAGAGAATATCACTGCAATTCCGACTGCAGTTGCATACGTTGCTATGTCTTGGCCATGATGAGGGGCAATGAGGAGGCAAGCGAAAAAAACGTACTTGAAACTTGTGTGGGCCCGCAACGTCCCTGCTATATAGGGACACACCTGCTACATATGAGGCCGAACCTCCAGTTCCCATGACCGATCTGGCAGACGGCTTGCGTAAGTTAAGCTTGGAAGTTTCACATTTTTCGCACCGGTATATTGCCATGGACAGTTAACGCGACTCCTGAGGTGAGGAGCGGCCAGAGAGGGGTTTTCAAGGCCCGATAGAGCTGACGTATAGGGAGGAGCGGCGAGGAGCGGCAAAAAGTGCGCGTCCAACAAAACGTCCGTTGCGGTGAGTGGGGACCCCCCTATTGCATGCGCATGGATAAGGAGCGGAGATCGGCCCGGCCTGGGAAAGCGTGACGCGAACAGCGTGCCCTCCAGGAGGGGGGGGGTCTGCATCGCCACGCATGCATGCTGCGCGCCAACGCCGATACGTTCGCCAGATAACCTCCGCAGCGACGCACGAGGCAATTTTACGGTCACATGCGGTCGCTCGCCATGGCATGCCTCCTCCGTGTTTGCACCTCATGCATGCATGCGCGCTGTTGCCATGCGCGCTATTGCCATGCGTGTCAGTGTCAGCGAGCAGACTTGGCACGCCACGCAGCACGCTGTTACCGTGCGCATGTACCACACACATGCAGGCTGTGCAGCACGGCGCACGCGCAGCACGACGTCACGCACCATGCCCACTTGACAGACCGGCAGACAAACCAACATGCAGCAACAGCGGCATAGCTGGAAGCAGCAGTAGCACCCGGAGGCCGTAGCGGCGCCGGCACAGGCAACGGTGCATGGCACAGCCGGGCATCGGGGGGGCGTGGAGGGGGGACATCGCGGCCCAGGCGCGTCATGATGGGCCAGGCGCGCAGGCGGCAGCCTCCGGCCGCTCGGACGTGATAGTGATCGAGTCATCGGACGATGAGGTGCAGCAGGCGAAGCCGACACAGACCCAGCAGGCCCAACAGGCGCAGCAGGCGCAGGGGCATGCAGCAGCGCACCAGTTGCCGCAGCGGCGCACGGCGCCTGCCGCACCGCAGCAGCTTGACCAACGGCAGGAGCAGCTGGCGCCACCAACGCAGCAGCAGCAGCAGCAGCAGCGGCATGCACCGCAGCCGACGAACGTGCCGCAGCAGGCGCACGCCCCTAGCAAGGCGCTCGGCGGTGGTGGCGGCGGCGGCGCAGGAGGGTCAGGAGCAGGCGGAGGTGGTGGGAGAGGCGGTGGCTTGCCGCGGCCAGGGAGTGACCATGCCGAGGTCGTGGACCTTTTTTCTAGCGACGAGGAAGAGGGGACGCCGCTATCAGCACCGCAGGTGGGCGGTACTCTCGGCACACATGCTCGCACAAACCTGACCACATTCTCATCGCCTCAGGCGGCGCCTTGACTTCTGCAGATCAGGCGGCGCCTCAGACGCCGCATGACACGTCCACGCACCACACCCACCTCCATCCGCTAATGCAGGTACCCGTCAGCAACGGCCACGGCGGTGTAAACGGCGGCGGTGTGAACGGCGGTATGAACGGCGCCGGCCCTGCGCAGTACTCGTACGCGTCACGGGCGACCAAGTGGGTCGTCCACTCTGATGCCGCCCCTGCTGGCGGCGCGGGAGCGGCGGCAGAGGGCGACGGTGACGGCGGCGCGGCAGGTGTGGGCCAACCACACCGCGCCACCGCCGCCACCCCGGCGGCCGCCGCGGCGGCGCGCGGCAGCGGCAGCAGCAGCACTGGGAGCCCGGTGCCAGCGGCTGCTGCTGCTGCTGCTCCTGCTGCTCCTGCTGCTGCAAACGGCGGGGGCGGCGGGGCGGCCCGCGCGCCTGGCGCGGGAGGGGCCGGCGGCAACGGCGGCGGCGGCGGCGGCGGCGGCGCGCCACAGGTGTGTCGTATAGAGACCACTCCCCAGGAACTGGTGCATGTGCACTTGCACTGCTGCAGCCGCCGCTGCTACCCTACCACATTCCCAAACGCCCGAGGCGGCGCCTCAGGCGGTGCGGCGGTGCCGGCGGCGGCGGCGGCGGCGGCGCGCCACAGGTGTGTCGTATAGAGACCACTCCCCCGGAACTGGTGCATGTGCACTTGCACTGCTGCAGCCGCCGCTGCTATTCTACCGCATTCCCAAACGCTCGAGGCGGCGCCTCAGGCGGTGCCTTCACAAGCGCGGATCAGACGGCGCCTGGGTTTGAGACTGCCTCAGGCGCACCGCAGACCGCCTCAGGCGCCACCCTGACCGCCGTAAGCAGCCCCACCGCTTGATGCGCACCCCGGACCGCCTCAGGCGTCGTGACCGCCTCGACTTGCGCGTCTGAGACGTTGGGGCTGTGGTAGGGCTAGGAGGGGTGTCTGGGCCGGCCTGCCCGACCCGCCCCCCGGGACATGGGTTCAACACCAGTTGCAGAGCTCAAGTCCATAAGGGTGGGGTGGGGGGGACCCATTAGGCAGCAGGGAACACCTGGAATATAGGCACGTGAGACAATTTGCCCCCCCCCATCCTACTGCAAACAGTGGGTGCACCCCTACCCAAATCCGAACGTCTGAGGTGCGCATATGAAGGCGTTCATAGCACTTGAGGCGGTCAGGGGTGCGCCTCAGGCGGTCGGGGTGACGCCTTAGGCGGCGCTAGAGGCGATCAGGGGTGCGCCTCAGGCGGCGCCTCAGGTGGTCGGAGCGCCTGAGGCGTCGCCTGATCCGCGCAAATAAATGCGCTGCCTGAGGCACCGCCTCAGGCGTTGGGAATGTGGTGGGGCAGGGGATGCACGTCATTCGAGGGTGGGATCCCCAGAGTGACACGCCCGGTGTGCGCTTGCACGCGGTTGCACGCCTGCGTGCTGCGCCTCCCTACTGCCCCCCTCTCTCACACACGCACATGCGCACACGCGCACGCACGCCTGCTTGCTGCGCCTCCCTACCGCCCCCCTCTCTGTCACACACACACATACGCGCACGCACGCACGCACAGGCGAGCGCCGTGGTTCCACGCGGCCAAAACACCCGAGCGTCAAACAACAGCCATCAGCCGCACCCTTGACAGAGAGCAAGCTGGAACACAAACTCTCGTCTGGCCTTGTCACAGGTTGTCACGGCGGCCCTCAACGCTTCGATCGACACACACAACCATCAACAACCACCATCAACCACCACCAACCACAAACCACCACCAACAACAACCACCCCGGCACGGGTGCAACGGCGACCCTCGACGCTTCGATCGACACACAAAACCACCAACAACCACCATCAACAACCACCACCAGCCACCACCAACCCATCAACAACAACAACCACCCCGGCACGGGTGGCTATGGCGACCCGCAACGCTTTGATCGACACACACAACACCACAAACAACCACCAAAAACCAACAACAACCCTGTCGCTTCACCCCGTCACAGGCGGCCACGGCGACCCTTGACGCCTCGATCGACGTCGCACGGAGGTGTGTGCGGTCGTGTGGGTGTGTGTGGTAGTGATGTCCTTGGCGCCTCGATCGACGTCGCACGGAGGTGTGTGCGGTCGTGTGGGTGTGCGTGGTAGTGGTGTCATTGTCGGCTGTACACAGCTTGACGCAGCCAGAATTTCAGTCAAATGGCTGTGTATGGGTGTTGCTCGCACCTTGCATCAGCATGGTCACTGCCCTCTGCACGTGCCGCGCGCGCAGGGCGGACAAGGGCACGCGGGTTTTTGACGTGTATTTGCCCCTCTTGTTTGGGTGTGTTTATGGGTGTTGCTCGTACCTTGCATCAGCGTCGTCACTGCCCACTTCAGGTGTCACGCATGCAGAGGCTGACAACGGCATGCGGCCCTTGCATTTTTGTTCGCCTCTCTTGTTTGGGTGTGTATGGGTGTTGCTCGTACTTTGCATCAGCAAAGCCACTGCATGTGCCGCGCACCCAGAGGCGGACAAGGGCACGGGGGTGTTTCACGTGTATTTGACTCTCTTGTATGTGGGTGCTGCTTGTACCTTGCCTCAGCTACCGGCACACATGCTGCACGCTTGGAGAGGCTATGTGTGTTTGCAGTGTTGTTTGCACTGTTGCACTTTTGTTTGACTCCCTTGAATCGTAGTCACACGTTGCCTTTGCGCCTAATTAAGTCAGAAAACGCCCCGCAAAGGCTCCGTAAACGTGATATTAAGTCCGAAAACGCCCCACAAAGGTGAAAAAGTCCCCGGCGGGATTCGAACCCGGATCAACACTCTGCAGGCCTGCAAAAAGCCGCCGCAAAGGCAACGCAAAGTCGGAATTAAGTAAAAAAACGCCCCACAAAGGCCTAAAATTCCAAATAAGGAGACCCCTTTAGTGGACCCCCGCAAAGGCAAAGCGTGACAACGGTGTATGGGTGTTGTATCAGCATGGTCACTGCCCACTGCACGCTGTCGCGCACGCAGGGCGCTCGCGGCCGACAAGGGCATGCGGCCCTCGCCGGCAGGGTTTGCGCCGGACGCAGGCGACAGCGCGGCAAGCCCGGGCGGTGGCAGGGGCGCCGCGGCACCGGTGTTGTCGCCGTTGCAGCGAATGCGGCAGCTGCAGCAGCGCGGGCTTGGCGGGGGCGGCGCGACTCCGCGCGACGTGGTGGGGGTGACGCACGCATGCGCATGTGCACACGTGTATGCTATACATGCAAGCGCGCGCACACACACGGGCACGCACACACGCACACGCATGCCTGCACGCGCGCACACACACGCGGGCACACGCACATGCATGCGTGCGTGCACGTGCGCGCGTACGCACGTGTGCGCACACACACACACACACACACACACGTGTGTGTGTATGTGTGTGGGTCTTGTGTGCGCGCGTACGCACGTGTGCGCACACACACACACACACACGCGTGTGTGTATGTGTGTGGGTCTTATACGCCATCACATGCACGCGCATGTGTGGGGAGGTCTAATACGCCATCAAAGGCGCCTCACGGACTGTACAAAGCGACCACGCACACACACACACAGACACACACACACACACACACACACACACACAAGCACACACGCACTCGCGCTCACACACACACAAGTATATTAAACCATCAAAGGCGTCCGGCGGACTGTAAAATCGACCACCCCTGAACACACAGGGAGAGGAGGCAGACTGCAGCGACAGCGGCAGCGGCGACGCTGTGGACAGATTACTGGAGAAGCTACAGGTGACCAGTGATAGAAATTGGGGTTTTCACACACTATGTAAGAGTACAGTTGCACACACACACAAACAAACAAACAAACAAACAAACAAACATGCACACACGCACACACATGCGCACACACACACACGCGCATGCACACGCACAGACATGCGCACTCCAGCACGCACACAACACACACACACACACACACACACACACACGCAGCAGCAGCAGCATGGCCATCACTCGGGAGCTGGAGCACCGGGCGAAGAAGCGAGCGGTAGCGGCGCCAACGTGGGTGCCTGGCGCATGGCGCCCATGTGCCATGTGCATGGGTGACATCCGGCCCGTTGCATGCGCGCATGTATCGGCGCCGCCTGCGCTGCGCTACTCGTACCGCTCGTTGTACTGCTCGTACTGCGCGCTGTAGTGCTGCTCGTACCGCTGTTAGTGCTTGCATTGGCGCTGTCTGTATTGGCAGTACTGACACACATGGAGAGCTGCATGCAGAGTGGCATGCAGAGTGGCATGCCGCTGCATGCCATTGCGCCACGCGTGGCCGTGCCGTTCCCCACACATGCACACACAACACGCATGCACAAACATACGCACGCAAACGCACACACACACATGACAGCTGCCTGCCCCTTTGTGGCGGTGCACAAGCACATGTCTTGAACACCATCATAGGCATCCGGTACACTGTACAATCGATGACACACACACACACACACACACGCCCCCCCGCCCACCGCAGGGTGGCACTGCACCAGCGCCGCACACCGCCGCGCTGCGCGTCGCGGTCCCGCTCCTTCCCCCCGGCGGTATGAGCGGCAGCGGCGCCGGTGCCGCCGCCGCCACGCGCCCAACTCCCGGCCACCACGGGGCAAGCGGCAGCGGCGCGCACGCCACCTTCGCCGCCGCCACGGCCGCCGCCACCGCGCGCTCACCCCTCGGCCACACCCACCAACCTCACCACGGGGCGAGCGGCAACGGCGCGCGGGCCGCCTTCGCCGTCAACGCGGCCACCGCCGCCGCTCGCTCACCCCCCGGCCACGCCCACCAACGTCACCACGAGACAAGCGGCAGCAGCGCGCTAGCCGCCTTCGCCGCCAACGCGGCCGCCGCCGCCGCTCGCTCCCCCCTCGGCCACACCGACCATCCCCACCACGGGACATGCGGCAGCGGCGCGCACGCAGCTGCTGCTGCCGCGCAACCAAGCACACTCGGCCACTACTCCTACTTCGCCAACAGCATGGCCAACGGCCACGATCACCACGGGAGGCCTGCGGGCGCGGGCGCGGGCGCGGGCGCGGGCGCGGGCGCGGGCGCGGGCGCGGGCGGGGGGGACGGCGTGCGCGTGTCCACGTTGGCCGACGCGCGGCCGTCGTGGATGCACGCCGACGCGCCGCCTGCGCCAGCGGCGGCGCGCG
>VFSX01000043.1:63172-65672 GCA_016618255.1 Chlamydomonas sp. UWO 241 | reverse complement strand
ACACACACCACCGTGTGCTGGCCACCACCCCCCCCACACACACAATCACACAGACACACACACACACACACACACACACACACACACACCACCGTGCAGGCGCGACAGCAGCACACTCTGCGACTGCACCAGGGCCTGCACTACCGAGCGCGCGTGCACGCGGCACAGGTGTGTTTGCGTGTGTGTGAACATGTGTGTGTGTGTGTGTGTGTACATGTGTGTGTGTGTGTGTGTACATGTTTGCGCGTGTGGGTGTGCGTGTGTGCGTGTGTGTGTGTGTGTGCGTGCACTCATGTTTGTGTGTGTGTCCGTGTGTGTGCGTGCGTGTGTGTGCGTGTGCGTGTGTGTGTGTGTGTGCTTGTGTGTGTGTGTGTGTGTCTCCAGCACACTCTGCGGCTGCACCAGGTTCTGCACTACCAGGCGCGCGTGCACGTGGCGCAGGCGTGTGTGTGTGCGCGCGCGTGTGTGTGTGTGTGTGTGTGCGTGTGTGCGCGTGTGCGTGTGTGTGTGTGTTTTGTGTGTGTGTGTGACTGCTTGTCGGGGGGGGCCTTCCTGATCGGGAAACGAAAACCGCGTGATTGGACGACGCATCCCCCATGGTTTTGGGCCGCCCCACATCGCTCTACGCTCGGGGGACGCGTCAAAACCAAGCAGTGATTCCCCTGCGAGCCGGATTTCCCATTTATCAGAAAACCACCACACACTTGGTGGGAGAGGGCGTGGAGCGGTGCGTTGGAAAGCTCTTGCCGAGAGCAGCCCAACTGCATGCGTTGCATGAAAACCTGTTGTGTATTGTGCCTGGTGTGAGCGGTCAAAGTCGTTGGAGCCGGCAAAAAACTAATTACTAAAAGCCTTCCCAGGGACCACTGAAACCAAGCCCTCCCTCCAAGCCCCGTACCCCCTACCCCCCCCCGACGTTACACACCTCACTACCTCAGGTGGCTGCGCACGGCGCCGCCCCGCTACGCTCTACCCTCGGGGGTAGCTGAGCCTACGCACACATACACAAACACACTCACGCCCCCCCCCACCCCCTCCCTCCTCTTCACCCCCTTCCCCGGCTGCCAACATCCATCCACACTTCCACACCCCAGGCGGCCGTGCACGGCGCCGCCCCGCTTCGCTCTAAACACCGGGAGGGGTGGGGGTGGGGCGTTCAACCCAAGCCTCCCTGCAAGGCCCGCAGCTCCCTCTCTTGTAACCCCCCCCCCCCCGACGCAATGCACCTCACCCCCCCAGGCGGCCGCGCACGGCGCCGCCCCGCTCCGCTCTAAAAAAACGGGGGGGTGGGTGGGGGCTCCCTTCCACGCCCCGTGCCCCCTCTCTTGTGACCCCCCCCCCCCCCGACGTTTTACACCTCACCCCACCCCCCCCAGGCGGCCGCGCACGGCGCCGCCCCGCTACTTCTTAACACCGGGAGGGGTGGGGGTGGGGGTTCCGACCTGAGCCCTGCCTCCACGCCCCGTACCCCCTGCCGTGTCCCCCCCCCCCTTCCCCCAACGTCACACGCCTCACTACCCCAGGCAGCCGCGCACGGCGCCGCCCCGTTCCGCTCTGCACTCGGGGGTAGCTGAGCCTACACACACACACACACACACACACAGACACACACACACACCTCCTCGTGACGCCCCTCCCCGACTGCCAACATCCATCCGCACAACCACATACCCCAGGCGGCAGCGCACGGCGGCGCCCCGCTCCGCTCTACCCTCGCGGGGGCGTCCAAACCGAGCCCTCCCTCCAAGCCCCGCAGCCCCCCCCTCCCCCCTTTCCCCCCGCCCTCTCCGCTCTCGTGAACACCCCCTCCGACTGCCAGCATCCATCCACACTTCCACTACCCCAGGTGGCCGCGCACAGCGCCGCCCTGCTCCGCTCTAAACACCGGCAGGGGGGGGGGCGTCCAACCCAAGCCCTCCTTCCAAGCTCCGTACCCCCTCTATTGTTACCACCCCCCCTCCCCGGACGCTATGCACCTCTCCCCCCCCAGGCAGCCGCGCACGGCGCCGCCACGCCACGCTCTACTCTCGCGGGGACGTCCATACTGAGGCATCCTTCCAAGCTCCGTACCCTATCTCTTGTTACCCCCCCCCCCCGACCCCCCCCCCCCCCCGACGTTATGACCTCACCCCCCCCCCAGGCCGACGCTGTGCACGGCGGCCGCCCCGCTCCGCTTCGACACTCCTTGGGCGCTGTCCGAAACCAAGCCCTTTCCCTCCAAATGCCCACGCAGCTATCCCCCCCCCCTTTTCCTCCCCCTCCCCCCCCCGACTGGCAACATCCCTCCACACAATCACACCCCAGGCGGCCGCGCACGGCGCCGCCGCGCTCCGCTCTAAACACAAGGGGGAGGGGGGGGGGGGCGTTCAACCAAGCCCTCCTTTCGAACCTACCCCCTATCTCCCCCTTCCCCCCCCCCCCCCCGACGTTTTACCACCTCACCCCACCCCAGCAGCCGCGCACGCGCCACCCCCGCTACGCTCAGGCGGGGGCGTCCAAA
>VFSX01000043.1:12500-62120 GCA_016618255.1 Chlamydomonas sp. UWO 241 | reverse complement strand
TTGAAGGCGGGAGACCAACCGTGCGCCAGCAAGAGGGTGAACAACCTCATTCGTAAAGCAGTGGGGGAAAGGGGCAGTGGCGGGTCATTGACGGCTGTGTTCGTCAATCCGCCTCGACTGAGTTTAAACTAGGTGTCGGCAGAAGGACTTCCACAGTTGTGGAAATCATGCTAAGATGATCCACTCGGTGGTGACTCGCTCGGCGAACTCGGGGCGCTCGGGGATGTCGCGTGTGAAGTTGAAGAGATGGATGTTTGCGGAGGGCGTAGAACGTGACGGAGTGGGCGCAAAAGTCACCGGCGTGAGCCGGAAGAAGGTGATGGCGCCGCCGGCACAGAGCGAAGTCGTGTCCGAACAGCGGTAGTCGTGCAAGTGGGAGGCAGTGGGAAGGAGGCAGCGGGAGGGTAATCGGAGGGAGAGGGGGAGGGGCGAGGGAGGGTTAGGGAGTGACGGGGGGCACAAGATGGGGTGGGGTGCAGCGGGGATGGAGGGGTGGAAGACAGCAGAAGGGAGGGAGGAGAGGGGAGAGAGGAGGGAGCCACACTGTGGCCCGGCCACATGGCGCATACATAGGCGCTGGTAGCATGGGGGGGGGGTGCATGGGGTGCATGTGCGCGCATGGGGCGCATGGGGAGGGGCAACTCCATGTGACGAGCATGTGGGTGTATGGAGGTCGGCAGGGCGGCAGTGGGATAAGCGGTGGGTCTCTTGAGGTGGGGTGTGGGGTCGAATGAACGACTGGGCAGTGGGCGGTGGGCGGGACGGTGCCCTCGGACATGCCTATTGAGCTGCTGGGGAATGGGCTCGAGGTGTGTGTGTGTGTGTGTGTATGTGCCTTCCGACCTGCCTATCGAGCTGCTGGGGAATGGGCTCACTGCGTCGCAAATGTGTGTGTGTGTGCGCGCGCGCGCGTGCGCAAAGGCTGCTGCTGGGTGCCCACCCACCTACCCCCATTCACATACACACACACACACACACATGCATGCACACACACACACACACACACACACACACACACACACACACACACAGCACGCCCCACGACCTCATCCGCTCCCCACGCACACACACACACACACAGCACGCCCCACGACCTCATCCGCTCCGGCACCAGCTCCCTCACACGAGACGACGCGCACAACACCCCCTCCACACTTCTGTTCCCCCACAATTCTTCTCTGTAGAGAGCCTTCCCCCTTCCTCCCCGAGCATCTTCTTCTCTGGCAAAACTTTCAACCAAAAACCGAAAACTGAAACTTAACCCCCCAAAATGCACACCAGACGGCGTGCGCGTGTTGCTGTAGCCGGCGGCACATGCACACACACACACACACACACAACACACACACGTGCACACGCACACGCACACACACACACACACACACACATGCTCAGAGCGCGCCCCACGACCTCATCCGCTCCGGCAACAGCTATCTCACACTAGACGACGTGCACGTGCTGCTGGCTAGCCGGCGGAGGCGGCAGCACCGCCCCGAGTTGGCCGCGCGTGCCGGCGGCGCGGCGGCTGCGGTGCGCGGGGACGCGGTGGCAGAGGCCGCAGATGGACAGCAAGCGGCTGGCGGGGGCGCGGCCGGCTCGCGGCGCGAGGACGACGCGCACGCCGGGAACGGCGCAGCAGAGGCGCGCGCCAGCGGCGGCGGCGGCGCGGCGGCGGCGGCGGCGGCGCGCGGGTCACCCGGCGGTGGTGCAGCCAGGGTTGCCTTGGCCGCCGGGGCTGCCGCCAACGGCGACCCCGCACCCAACCCCAAGGCTGCATTCAGCTCTGGCGCAGGGGCTGCCGCTGCTGCCAGCGCAGCTGCCGCGTCTGCCGCTGCCGCGTCTGGTGCCACTGCCAGGGCCGAAACCAACGGCGGGCCTGCCCCGTCTGTCCGAGGGAAGGCCGAAACCAATGGCGCCTCTGCCCGAGGGGGGGCCGAAATCAATGGCGCCTCCGGTCGAGGGGGGGATGAAAACAACGGCGGGCCTGCCCCGCCGTCTGTCCGAAGGGGGGCGGAAACCAACGGTGCCTCTGCCCAAGGGGCGGCCGAAACCAATGGCACATATGCACGAGGGGGGGCCGAAACCAACAGCAGGCCTGCCGAAACCAACGGCGCCTCTGCCCGAGGGGGGGCCAAAACCAACGGTGGGCCTGCTGAAACCAACGGAGCATCTGCACGAGGGGCGGCCGACACCATTGGCGGGGCTGGTCGAGCGGGGGCCGAAACCAACGGCGGTCCTGCCGAAACCAACGGCGCATCTGCACGACAGGGGGCCGAAACCAATGGCGGGTCTGGTCAAGGGGGGGCCGAAACCAATGGCGCCTACGGTCGAGGGGGGGCCGAAACCAATGGCGGGCCTGCCGGCACCTCCGGTCGAGGGGGGGCCGAAACCAACGGCGGGCTTGCCGCGACGGCGGCCGCCAACGGCGGCGGTGGCCCCCCGGGCGAAGCGGGCACCAGCGGCGCGGGGTGCGGGGCGCACGCGAGCGGCGCGCGGCCTCCCGACGACCATCCTGCAACGTTTCACCGGCGGCCGCCGGGCAGCTTCCCGGAGGCTGCCGCTGCTGCCGCGGGTCAGCACGACCGCCAGTCGGGGCCGCATGGCGCTGCGCATGGTGTGGAGGCAGAGGGCGGAAGAGGTGAGTGTGTGTGTGTGTGTGTGTGTGTGTGTGTGTGTGTCCCCCGCTGTAGAACGACACACATGTGCCTTTTGACCTCTGGAACATTGCCAGTACTTAAGTACGGGTAGTGCTGTTGCAGTCGTGTAACATTATGGAATGGAATGTGTGTGTGTGTGTGTGTGTGTGTGTGTGTGTGTGCGCTTGATTTTACAGTCCGGCGGTCGCCTGTGTGCGTGTGCATATGTCTGACGCTCGAATGGCGATTGGTTGGTTGGTTGGTTATGTGCGTCACACTTTTTGCGCGTTCGTCTTTGTGTGCGTCTCTGTGCTTCACAGCACACAGGGAGAGGCATACACAGAGAGAGATAATCGTTACAGATCCCACCGCTAGGCATCCTGGTTTACGGCTCTAGCCTGTGCCAAAGCACATACCCCGGCAATCGTTTCAGAAGTCAAAAACACCCATGGATCTTAGGTTTGTTCGCTAGCGGGTGACCAGCCATATGCGCTAGTACGAGAGGATATCCTTGGGCTCGGGGATGGCATACACACGCGCATACACACGCGCACACACACACGCGGATGCGCGGATGCGGGAGTTCATGAACCCTCGGCCAGGCCAGGTGAACCCCCAGGTTCTGGCACGAGATGGCTGACTTCCTTGTCGCCAGCCTACCAGCGTGCACCCCAATCAGACGGCATACTAGGGTTATCAGTTTGACAGCTGCCGACCTCTTTCCGAGGGTCTAATGCGCCATCAAAGGCGACCGACGGACCGTAAAATCGACCACACGCATGCCGCGAGACGCGGGCACAGCGCGAGAGTCAGCCGGCTTCCACCACACCGCACATTCCGAGCAACGAAAACACCGCAATCTCCCCCCCCCACCACCACACACACACACACGCACGCGCACTCGCACACACACGTAGGCCGCAAGCCGGCCGCCCCCTGCCACACCGCACGCTCCGAACGACATTACCACGCACATGCACACACACACACGCGCGCGCACACACACACACGCGCACACACACGCAGGCCGCGAGCCGGGCGGCCCCTGCTACACCGCATATCCCGAGCAGCACTACCTCGACAAGACACATGCACACACACAAAACACGCGCCCTCGCATGCGTGCGCGCACACACACACACACACACACACAAACACACACGCTCGCATGCACGCACACGCAGGCCGCGAGCCGGCCGGCCCCCGCTACACCGCACATTCCGAGCACCACTACCTCGATGGCGCCATCTCCAACCGCCGCGTGCGAGGCTGGCTGGCGGAAGGTGGGACCCCCAATGTCAGGCCCTAAACCCTAGACCCTAGGTGCTTAGGGTTGTGCCCTAGGTTTTGCCTCAGTATCCAGGGTCAAGGGTCGGCGCGTGAGCGGCAGGCTGGTGGAAGGTGAGACCTTAACCCTCGACCCAAAACCAGTGATCCTTGGGAAGGATTTAGCAATTAATTATTATTCCGCTTTTCCCGTTTTTTTCCCGGCATAATTATTTTGTCCCGCTTTTTCCCCGCATAATTATTTTTTTCCCCAAGCGGAAAAGCGGAAATGCGGAATAGCCTATAAAGCAATTTATAAAGATTCCGCTCAAATACCGCTCTGAGCGGTATACTGCCATAGCAAGGATCACTGCCCAAAACGTGTGACCCCCTTAACCCCTCAACCCTCAACCCCAAACCCTAGAACCTAGGTTCTAAGGGTTGTACGTGGTCTCTCCCCTAGGTCTTCCCTCGGTCGCCAAGGGTCAAGCGTCGCCATCTTCAACCGCCGCGTGCGAGGCTGCCTCGTGGAAGGTGAGCCCCGCTGCGTTTAGGGTTTAGCCTGTAAGCTCTCAAACCAGTGATTCCCCTGCGAGCCGCGTACCGCTCCGAGCCGGATTTCCCATTTCCCAGAAAACCACCCCACACTTAGTGGGAGAGGGCGTAGAGCGGTGCGTTGGAAAGCTCGTGCCGAGAACAGCACAACGGCATGCGTTGCATGAATACCCGCTGTGTATTGTGCTTGATATGAGCGGTCAAAGTTGCTGGAGCCGGCAAAACACGACCTACTAAAATCCTTCCCAGGGACCACTGTCTCAAACCCTGTGTTCTCCAACCACAGCATCTAAAACCGCATCTGAAACGCCATCGCAACAATGGCCATAAAAACTAAAAAAGTAGACTTGATATGAAACCGACACTGAAATCGAAACCAAACCACCCGCAGGACTGCGCATGCCGGTGCCTGCCAACTCTGCCCTTGCAGCGCACTCCGCTGTCGCAGCCGCTGCAGCAATAGCCACAAAAACTGAAAAAGAAACCGAATCTGAAACCGAAACTGAAATCGAAACCGACCCCCTCCTGCAGGGCTACGAATGCCGGTGCCTGCCGATGCGGCCCTCGCCGCGCACTCGGCCGTCGCCACATGGATTGAAACTGAAGCGTTGAAACTGACTCCAAAACCGAATCTGAAACCGAAACTGAAGCCGAATCTGGGACCAAAACCGAAACTGACAATCGAATCCGAAGCCGGCACCCTTGCAGGGCTGCGCATGCCTGTGCCTGCAGACGCGGCCCTCGCCGCGCACTCGGCCGTTGCCGCTGCCACCGCTGCCGCTGCGGCTGCGTGTGGCGCGGGGGCGGCGCATGGCGGGGGAAGCGGAGGGGGTGGAGGGAGTGGAGGCACGGCGCGGGGGCGCACGCCGTGGCAGGACCTGGTGATGGATGGCGGGGGTAAGTGTGTGTGTGTGTGTGTGTGTGTGGCGTGGCGTGTGTGTGTGTGTGCGTGTGTGTGTGGTTGTGGGTGTGGGCGCGTGTGCGTCTGTGTGTGTGTGTGTGACTGTGTGCATGCGTGTGTGTGGGTGTGTGGGTGTGTGTTTTGCATGGTTGCGCTGGTGGGAGGAGCGGAGGTGGTGAGGGAGGGGGCGCATGCTATGGCAGGACCTGGCGGTGGGTGGCGGGAGTGAGTGTGTGTGCGTGTGTGTGTGTGGTACACTCCTCATCTGTTTCTGTTTCTTGCTTTCTCCTTTCATTTTCTTCGTCTTCATGATTTCTTCCCTCACCCCGACACTACCCTCACCCCCACACCACCCTCACCCCCACACTACCCTCACCCCCACACTACCCTCACCCCCACACCACCCTCACCCCCACACCACCCTCACCCCCACACTGCAACCCTCACCCTCCACACCACCCTCACCACCCACACTACAACCCTCAACACACCACCACCAGGCGCCGATATCGTGGATGAGGACGGCATCTGGGTCCCGCGCTCTGTGCCTGACGCGCTGTGGCCAGATGGTGCACCACCGGAGGGGACAACCTATATGGAGGCTGCGGCCACCGTGACGCCTGCCGTGAGTCATACCAATCGGGTCTAAGGGTTTGGGCAGGTTCTTGGCCTAGGGATTCAGGTTGAAGGTTGGGAGTTTAGCTCTGTGCCTGACGCGCTGTGGCCAGATGGTGCTCCTCCTGAGGGGACCGTCTACATGGAAGCTGCGGCCACCGTGACGCCTGCCGTGAGTGACAAATCTAGGCTCAAACGACCGTCTGAGGGATACGGGTTGAGGTTGAAGGGGGCTTCGCTCTGTCCCTGACAAACTCTTGCTCGAGAGTTGTTTTGTGCATGGGGTCTCTGGCCACCGCCTGTCTTCACACACCTCTCTCTCTCTCACTCACTCACTCATTGTCTCTCTCTCTCTCTCTTACTCTCTCACTCACTCTTACTCTGTCTCTCCCTCTCTCTCTCTCCCTCTCCTTCTCACACACATGCACACGCACACACGCACAAACACACGCAAATACAAACGTGCCCCCCCCCCCTTCTCGCAGGGCGCACGAATAACGTCCCTCCGCGGCTGTAAGCACCACACGCGGCAGCACGCGACCTCTCTCTCTCTCTCTCTCTCTCACACACACACACACACGCACGCAAGCATGCGCACACACACACACACGCACGCAAACACACGTGATGCCCCCCCCTCCCTCCCCCCCCGCAGGGCGCACGACAAACGTCCCTTAGCGGCTGAAAGCACCACACGCGGCAGCACGCGACCTTTCTCTCTCGCTCTCGCTCTCGCGCTTGCTCTCGCTCTCTCTCGGAATCTCTCGCTCTCTCTGTCTCTCTCTGTATCTCTGTCTCTCTCTCTCTCTCTCTCTCTCTCTCTCTCACACACACACACACATGCACACACATTCAAACACGCACCCACACACACTCACACACAAACACACTTGCTGCCCCCCCCCCTTCAGGCCGCACAACGAACGTCCCTCCGTGGCCGAAAACTTCGCACACAGCAGAACGCAACCGGCGCCGCTGCGGCCGCGCGCCTCGCCGCGGTCACGGCGGCGCGCGGCGCGCGCGCCGGAGGGTCCGGGAGCAGCGGAGGTGCGCGCGGGCTTAGCGTTACGTGTCTAGGGCGGATTAATTGTTTAGTTAGGGAGACAGCACGTGACCTGCACCGCCGCGGCCGTGCGCCTCGCCGCGGCCGTGGCGGCGCGCGGCGCGCGCGCCGGGGGGTCTGGGGGCGGCGGAGGTGCGCGCGGGCTTAGGGTCTACGGCAGATCAATTGTTTAGTTAGGGAGGCATCACACGACCGGTGCCTCGCCGCGGCGTGGCGGCGGTTCCCTCACACCGCGGCGGCAGCACACATACACACACACACGCACATACATACATACACACACGCACACACACGCACACACACACACGCACACACACGCACACACACGCACACACATCCCCCCTCCCACATCCCCAAACACGCACCGCAGGCCTCTCACCCTTCAGCGGCGACACGGCGGCGCTTTACCCCACCACAGCGGCACACACACACACACACACGCGCGCGCGCGCACATGCACATACGAACACAGCCCCTCTCACATCCCCTCAAATACGCATCGCAGTCCTCTCACCCCGCCGCGGCGGCGGAGCGGCGGCGGTTCGCTCCCACCGTGGCGGCGTTTCATTCCCACCACCGCAGCGCGCACACACGCACACAAACACACACACACCAGGGGTTTCCTTGGGGTCAGTCATCCTTTCGTTTTCCCCGAAAAGGCATTCCCATTTTCGTTGGGATTTTGAGCTGCAGCCCGAAGAATCTCGTCGAAAAGTGTGAAAATCGAGAATTTCACACTTTTCCCCGGAAAATTTGCCTCAGCACGTCGTTTTTCCCGAACAAACCCTACCCTAAACCATCGGGATCGC
Source organism: Chlamydomonas sp. UWO 241 (assembly GCA_016618255.1). Taxonomy (NCBI): domain Eukaryota; kingdom Viridiplantae; phylum Chlorophyta; class Chlorophyceae; order Chlamydomonadales; family Chlamydomonadaceae; genus Chlamydomonas; species Chlamydomonas priscui. Next base: position 54,275 of record VFSX01000043.1, on the reverse strand, counting down.
GCCCTGTGAGCACGCTTTTTTTCGTTTCTCGATCGGGAAGGAAACCCCTGACACACACACACACGCACACAGCCCCTCCCACACCCCCTCAAAACACACACGCACACAAACACACACATACACACACACACACACACACACGCACCGCAGTCCTCTCACCCCGCGGCGGCAGCGCGGCGGCAGTACGTTCGCACCACAGCGGGGGCGGCGGCAGCGCCGAGGACCGAGGCGCGCGCGGGACGGGCGCGCGCGGCGCTCAGCGGCGACCCCGCGCGCGCGGCGGGCTGGTTGCGCGCCGTCTGCACAGGTGTGCGTTTTGTGCGGGGGGTGGGGGGTGTAGGTGTTGGGGGGGGGGGGTCGGTGAGTGCGTGTGGTGGCGGGGGCGGGCGCGCGCGGGGCGCAGCGGTGACACCGCGCGCGCGGCGCGCTGGTTGCGCGCCGTCAGCACAGGTGTGTGCTTTGTGTGTGTGTGTGGGGGGGGTAGGTGTTGGTGGGTTTTTGTCGGCGGGTGCGTGTGTTGGCGAGGGGCGGGCGCGCGCGGGGCGTGGCGGTGACACCGCGCGCGCGGCGCGCTGGTTGCGCGCCGGCAGCACAGGTTTGTGTTTTGTGTTTGGGGGGGGGGCGGTGGGTTGTAGGGGTGGGGAGGGGGGAGGGGCGTGTCACACACACACACAAGCACACATACACACACACACACAGGCGAGCGGAGACGCCGGCAGACTCTCCATCCCCCACACACATGCACACACACACATGCACACACACACAGGCACACAGGCACACACACACACAAACACACATGCCCCCACCACCACCACCCACCCCACACACACAGGCAAGCAGAGACGCCGACAGATTCCCCACCACACCCACACGCACATACACACACACACACACAAGCGAGCAGAGATGCCCCCAGCCGAAGCCCCCCACCCACCCACCCACACACAGGCACACACACAAACACACACACACACACGCGTGCACACACACACACACACACACCACACACCACCCCCACACACAGGCGAGCAGAAACGCCGACAGACTCCCCCAGCCGTAGCCCCCCCCCCACACACACAGGCACACACATACACGGACGCACAGACCCGAACACACGCGCCCACCCACCCACCCCACTCCACACACACGCACAGACGAGCAGAGACGCCGACCGACTCCCCCAGCCGCAGCCAGCACTCGGCCATCTCTCTCGACAGTGACTCAGACGCGTCACATGCGCCGCGGTCTTCGCACGGAGGTGTGTGTGCGGTGGGGGGGGGCACGTGTTTTGTGTGTGTGTGTGTGTGTGTGTGCGTCAGACAGACAGACAGACAGACTGTCCAACATCTCTTTCGACAGCGATCAGATGCATCGCATGCGCCGCCGTCTGTGTACATAGGTGTTGTGCGGGGGGGAGGGGGGGGGGGGGGGGGAGGTCAAACAGACAGACAGACAGGCAGGCAGGCAGGTAGACAGGCAGGCAGGCAGACATCTCTATCGACAGGGACTCGGACGCGTCACATGCGCCGCGGTCGTCGTACGGAGGTGTGTGTGCGTGTGTGCGTGTGTGTGTGTGTGTGTGCATGTGTTTCTACTCTGTGGGCGCCCCACTCTGTGGGCGCCCCACTCTGTGGGCCCGAGCCAGCGCTCAACTTGAGCTATCGAGTTCCTCCAGCCGCCACCGTCCCGCCCACCGCCCACTGCCCAGTCGTTCATTCGACCCCACGCCCCACCTCAAGAGACCCACCGCTTATCCCACTGCCGCCCCGTCGACCTCCATACACCCACATGCTCGTCACATGGAGTTGCCCCTCCCCATGCGCCCCATGCGCGCACATGCACCCCATGCACCCCCCCCCATGCTACCAGCGCCTATGTATGCGCCATGTGGCCGGGCCACAGTGTGGCTCCCTCCTCTCTCCCCTCTCCTCCCTCCCTTCTCCTGTCTTCCACCCCTCCATCCCCGCTGCACCCCACCCCATCTTGTGCCCCTCGCCCCTCCCTAACCCTCCCCCGCGCCTCCCCCTCTCCCTCCGACTACCCTCCCGCTGCCTCCCTCCCACTGCCTCCCACTTGCACAACTACCGCTGTTCGGACACGACTGCGCTCTATGCCGGCGGCGCCATCACCTTCTTCCGGCTCACGCCGGTGACTTTTGCGCCCACTCCGTCACGTTCTACGCCCTCCGCAAACATCCATCTCTTCAACTTCACACGCGACATCCCCGAGCGCCCCGAGTTCGCCGAGCGAGTCACCACCGAGTGGATCATCTTAGCATGATTTCCACAACTGTGGAAGTCCTTCTGCCGACACCTAGTTTAAACTCAGTCGAGGCGGATTGACGAACACAGCCGTCAATGACCCGCCACTGCCCCTTTCCCCCACTGCTTTACGAATGAGGTTGTTCACCCTCTTGCTGGCGCACGGTTGGTCTCCCGCCTTCAAACGGAATCTCCTCAATTGATGACTAGAAACAGCCTATCTAGGTCTGCCGTGCAGAGTTCTCTGTAACGATATCTCTCTCTCTCATGTGTTTCTACCTGTGCGCTGTGCAGCACGGCTGTACAGGGTGGGCGGTACGGTGTGGGTGTACGGACTCTCACGCACAACAACAACAACAACAACAACAACAACAACGACGACGACGACGACGGCAACAACAGCAGCAAATCAACACCACCGCTACCACCATCAACGACGACAACACCACTGTGCAGGAGGACGGGCAGACGCAGGCGGAGGGGCACACTCGCTGATGATGCTCCAGCAGGTGTGCGTGCGTGTGTGTGTGCGTGTGTGTGTGTGTGCGTGCGTGCGTGCGTGTGTTTTTTGGAGCCAATCATGACTATGTGCACAACACCACTGCCCGCACACTTTGCGCACACAGTTCGCATCTGCGCACACACAAAACATGTGCGCCCACACACGCGGTGCAAACAAATAAACAAACAAACAAACAAACAAACAAACGATAAACGAACGAACGAACGACAAACAAACAAACACACACACAGGGTCCAAACCCCCTCAAGCGCCCCTTCGCCGACTCCCCGCACAACGCGGCCCACCACTACGGGTGCGTCTGCAGCGCCCATGCTTCCTGTTGGTCTGTCTTTTGTTGGCCTCTCTGTGTCCCGGGCGCTGTTGCTGTTCTTGTTGTTATGTATGGTGGGAGGAGAGGAGGGGAGGCAGACACTAGCTGACGTGCTTGACTCGGAGCATCTAGTCCTGCCTCAAAACCGCCCTCGCCCTGCACTTAACACACACACACACACACGCACACACATACACACACGCAGCAGCAGCAGCGGCGGCGGCGGAAGCGGCGGCTGCCGCGGCGGAGGCTTCCTCTCCCCCCCGGGTCCCCCGCGCCTGCTCGTGATGCCATACACGTCCCCGCACGCGCACACGCTCGCCCTGGGTGCCCCGCTGGCGGCGCGCGCGGTCGCCCCAGTCCCACCCCCGGGGCACGTGCTCGTGCGCGTGGCCGTGTCCATGCCGCCGCGCGGCCCGGGCCCCGGCGGCGGCGGCGCGCACCCGCCCCCACACTACGTCATACAGCAGCCCCCGGTTGGGTTCAGCGGCAGCGGCAGCGCAGGGGCAGGGGCAGGGGGGGCGTACATACCGGCGTACCATCCACAGCACCCGCAGCACCCGCAGCAGCAGCAGCAGCACCCGCAGCAGCACCCGCAGCAGCAGCAGCAGCACCCGCAGCACCCGCAGCAGCAGCAGCACCCACAGCAGCAGCGGCAGCACCACCACCACGCAGCAGCGCAGCAGCAGCAGCAGCAGCAGTACGTGACAGCTCCGTACGCGGCCGCCGCTGCCGCTCCTGGGGGGCTCGCCACACACCCACAGCACCCACAGCAGCACCCGCAGCACCCGCAGCAGCAGCAGCAGCAGCCACAGCAGCGGTATGTCACGCTGCAGGCGCCTGGGCAGTTTGGCCAGGCTGGGCAGGCAGGGGGGTATGTGCTACAGGGGCCCAATGGGCAGCTAGTCGCGCTCCAGGGGCAGTACCAGCTGCCGCTCCAGCAACAGCAGCAGGGGCAGCAGCAGGGGCAGCAGCAGGGGCAGCAGTCGCTGTACCCGCAGCAGACGCTGTTCCCGCAGCCGCAGCTTCAGTTCGTCACACTTCAGCAGCACCCAGCGCCGCAGCACCTGCAGCACCCGCAGCAGCACCCGCAGCTGCAGCAGCACCCGCAGCTGCAGCAGCAGCAGCAGCCGGTGCAGCGGTACGTGCTGGTGCAGGCCCCCCCAGGCACCCTGGGCATGAGCATCAGCGGGCAGCATGCTCCAGTCGCTGCGATGCACGCAGGAGGATTCGCGCCACCGCCCCCGCAGGGTGCGGGGGGTGGGGGCGGCGGCGGCGGCGGCAACAGCGGCGGGGTGATTGACCTGGTCAGCGACAGCGACTGAGTGGGTGGGCGTACGCCGACGTCTCTCTCTCCCCCCCCTGTTTGAGGCGACCTCGTCCTCCTTCTTCTGTATGATCCGCGTGTCGGCAGGGTGCGGGTGGCGGCGGCGGTCAATGGCGGTGAGGGAGGACGACCTGGGCAGCGACTGACACAGGACACGACGGCCCTGTATCAGCGACGGCGAGTGGTCGGGACCCTGCCGGGAGGCTCTCTGTGCTCATCCACTGATCGTCAGAGGCAACCAGCAAGCTGCGCCCACTCCTTCCCTGGGATCCTTGCTGTGCTGGTTTGGACCCGAGGGAGGCTTGACCCGTCTGTGCTGGCTGATTCGACATGAAAATAGTGCACACTCCATACGTTCGGGGGAGTGCAGCGACCACGCTGGCGCGCGTAGTGCGCACGAATGGCGACCATCTGTGTGGGGGGGGGGTCTGAGCGAGCTTATTTCCAACATACCGCGAGGGAGCGGACATAAAACACACTGCGAGCTGCGTGCGCCTGTTATTTTACTCTGGATACTCAAGGGATGACGGTGAATAGTCTTTGCGCCTGATATGATTGATACAAGCGCCCCCCCAGCGGGCTTTCTACTCATCGTCTCTTGTTCTGGCAGCAGCAAAAGCGCGTGTTGACGTGTCGATTTCGAGTGTGCGCTTCGGCGCCCTGTCACTCTGCCCCCCTCATCTTCACACGCACACCTCAAAGCAAATTCCCTGAACAAACGACGACCTCTCCCTTTCTGCGTCCTGCGTGTAAGATGCCTGCTGTCTAATATGGCGCTGCCCACCCCACCCCCTCCGCTGCGCCCGCCCATGCGCCCGCCGTGTGCATCATCATGACTCTCCTCCATCTCCCAGCCAGCCCCCCGCGATGCCTTCCCCACGCCAGATGCTCGCGCCCCTGTCATCCTCCTCAGGAGAAGCGCCTGTGCGGGTCTGACTTTTCAAGCGGGAGGTACCCGAGCTTGGTCTGCCGTGCGTCGTCCGGTGGCTTGTCGTCACGTTGCTTGCGCTTCTTCGTGCCGGCGTGCCCATTCCCGCCGCGTGCACCCTTGCTGCCCGACCCGCCGCTGCCGCCGCTGCGCCCACCGCCGCCGCCCCTCCCTCCCCCGCGCTTGCTGCCACCGCCGCCGCCGCTGCCGCCGCCGCTGCCACGCGCGTGCTGCTGCTGGCGCTGTGCCGCCGCCGCTGCAGCCTTGGCGTTTGGCGGATCGCGCTCACGCGCGAGGCTGACCTCGTCCTCCATGGGGTCGCAGTCGCAGTCGTCGTCCGACGACGACACCGTCACCACCACCGTGGGCGCCGGTGGAGGGGCACGCGCCGCAGCCCCAGCAATGCCAGCAGCATCGCCGCCGCCGCCACCCTGGCCGCGGCCACCCCCCCTGCGCCCCCCACCTCCCCCGCCATGCGCGGCGCCCCCGTTGTTGGCGTCGCCACCGACGCAGTCGTCGTTGTGCAGGGGCGCCGCGCCAGCGGCGACGCCAGAGTGGCGGCTGCTGAGCCGCCCGCCCCCGCCCCCTCCTGCCCCCCCTCCGTTGGCGTCGCCGCGCTCAAAGTCCAAGTGAACGGGCACCACGTAGGCAGCATCGCCAGCGCCACCGCCAGCGCCGGCACCAGCGTGACTGCTGCTGCGCCCCCCGCCCCCGCCTGCCCCTCCAGCCCCGACCCAGCCCCCTCCCCCGGCGGCTTCGTCATTAGAGCTGGGCAGCGGCTGACGTGCAAGACGCTCGCTGCTCAGGATCGGCTCCCAGTTTGCCTCCCCGCATCCTCCTCCTCCGCTGTCGCCCTCCTCCTGCGTGGGAGTGTGTGTGGGGAGAATCAGGGCCGGTTCACCAAGGGGACCACGCGGGGGCCACATGCCCTGTCAACGTCCAGCGCGTGCGCGCGTGCCATGCACACGGTGTGTGTGGGGTGGGTGGGTGTGGGTGTGGGTGTGGTGGGGGGGAACCCGCACACAAACGCATGCACGCGCGCGCACACGCACACACACGCACACACACACACACACACACACGCACCTCGTCAGATCCGTCCAGCTCGATCGCGCTCTCCTCCGCCCCCTGGCGCTGGTCGGGGCTGCGCGTCCCGGGGGCAGGGCCACGCGCCCCAGGGGCGGCACCCTGGTGGCTGTCCGCCCCCCGATGCGTCGGACCCTGCTCGTCGGGCGCGTGATAATCAAAGCGGTCGAAGCGATTTTGAGCGGCGCAGCCGCCGCCGTCGCCGCTGCCGTCGCCGTGTAGCGCGGCGCTGCTGGGCCCGGCGTCGCCGCCGCCGCCAACGCTGCCGCCAACGCCATAGTCGGCGCCGCCGCCCGCCGCGGCGCTGCCGCCGCCGCCCCTCTGGCCACCGCGACCACCGCCGCCGCCACGGCCGCCACCGCCGCCATCATAGCCCCCGCCCGCCGCGGCGTTGCTGCCGGCACCCCCATGGCACGAGTGCGCGAGGCTGTTCAAGCCGGCTCGGAACTTGTCCGAGAAGGTGCCGCCTCCGCCTGCTGCTGCTCCTGGGCAGCACGTGCGTGTGTGGTGGGTCGAGCGGGTGTGGGGCGCGGAATGTGGAGCGTGTGGGGTATGTGGGGTGGGTGGGTGTGGTGCTCGGGTGGAATGGATGGTGCATATCCGCGTTTTCTCTCTCTGTATTGAAACCTGCAACTTGGGCATGGTATTGGCAGTGCGCTGGACGGGCGCTGCGAATGCACGCACATACGCACGCACGCATGCTGCGTGCGCGCGGGTGTCTGCCTCTCTCTCTCCCTCCCTCTCTGCTGCAGCCTCCAATAGAGCATGGTACTTCGCGGAGCTGTCGTGTGCCTCGGTCAGTCTGATGATGATGCACACGCACACACGCCTGCGCCACCCTAAGGCTGCCGCGGCTGGATGATGTCTGATGCTACACGCACGCGCTTGCACGCACGCACACACACCCATCCACCCACCCACCCACCCACCTGTGCCGCCCGCCTGCTGCTGCTGCCGCTGCTGCCCGTTGCTGCCCCCGCTGCTGGATGATGTGCAATGCTGCACACATACACGCACACGCACGCACACACACGCGCACACCCACACCCACCACCCACCTGCGCCGCCCGACTGCTGCTGCCGCTGCGGCTGCCCGCCGCCGCCGCCGCTGCCTGTCGGGTCAGCATCGAAGCTGTCGTCATGCGCGTCGTGGTACCCGTCCCCGCTGCCTCCTCCCTCTCCGCCTCCGCCTCCCCCTCCTCCCTCCCTGCTCCCACCACCGCCACCGTCGTCGTCGCCGTCACCGTCACTCTGACCCTGCTCGCTCCCCCCTTCCTCCTCCTCCTCCTCCCCCTCCCTCTGTGACGACCCCGCCGGCCCCGCGTCGTTCCAGTTTGGGCGCTTCGCGCGCCGCTCGCTGCCCCCGCCGCCGCCGCCACCGCCCTCGGGGCCCTGCTGGTCCCCCTCGCCCGCCTGTGCTCCCACCTCTCCCCGCGACCCCTCGCCCTCGTCGTCGTCGTCGTCGTCGTCGTCGAACGCCCCCTCCTTCTCCGCCGCCGCCGCGCCCGCTGATGGTGCTGCTGTGCCGTCGTCGTCGTCACCGACGCTGCCGCTGCCGATCTCGAGGACCAGCACCCCACCACTCGGCGCGCCGCCTGCATCATGATGTGGCGGAGCAGAGGGTGGTTCAGGGGTTTAGATGGGTGGATAAGCAGAGCATGCTGCTGCTCTGTAATCACTGTAGCCGACGCTGCCAGCTGCGGTCCAGGGTCTGGCCGCGCCCGGAGCGCTGTCGACGGGGTGGCGAGAAGGCGCACGGGCTGCGCCCGCTGTCCCTGCATGTCGGTGGCCCCTGCTGCTGTCCCCCTCGCCCTAACAACCTGAACACTATCTTCCAAAAAGCGCAATGAGAAGTAAGGAGACAACACGCACGCACCGCTGGCGCTCGTGCCGCCAGTGCTATTGCTGCTGCAGCTGACCCTCCCCCCTAACAATCCGAGCACAATCTACCAACAACTTTAGAAAGAAGAAAGGAGACAATACGCACCGCTGACGCTCGTGCCGGCAGAGTTGTACACGGGCAGGTCCCTGATCTCGGGCACTCCACCCGCGTGGCGGTAGCCGCGCTCCTCCAGCAGCAGCTGCTGGCCCTGCTGCTCCTGCTGCTGCCCCTGCTGCTGCTGCTGCTGGTCCTGCCCCTGCTGCTGCTGCCCGTGCTGCTGGCCCTGCCGGCGCTGCTGCCCCTGCTGCTGCTGCCCCTGCTGCTGCCCGCCGCCCTCCATCATCTCCATGTCCCCGTCGCTCCCGTCGTCATCGTCGTCGCCACCGCCGCAGTCCAGGAAGCCCGGGGGCGGCGGCGGGCGCGCGGCCGACGCGGGGGGCGCGCTGCGGTCTGCTGTGTGCACCTGTGCGTACACGCGTGTGTGCGTGTGCGTGTGTACGTGGTCGATTTTACAGTCCATCAAACACCATTGTTGGCGTTATAGACGCGCGCCCACATGTGTGTGGGTGTGTGGGTGTGTGGTCGACCATGGGCCCGTGCCCCCCCGAAGCTCTTAGTAGGCAGCCCCCAGGGAAGGCGCGCGCACTGTGCACCTGGAACGCCGCAGCGGCAGCACCGCGCACGCCGCGCGCACTGTTTGCTGCGGGGCTCCGTGCCCGCGTGCCCCCCCCCCTTCTCCGCCGTCCGCTCCGGGACCCCCCCCCCCCGCGCGCCCCCACCGTTGCGCGCCCCAACAACCCGCAGCCAAAGCCGCTGCCGCTGCTATTGGGGTCCAAGCGTGCAGGAATTCAGGAATCCAGGCATTCAGGGCAGGCGCACCTGAGGCGCGAATACAGCAGTAGCGAATGCAGCGGCGCCCGAGAGCGCGCCACGCGCGGCGTCTTCTGCGTCCGCTGCGTGCGTTCACGTGCATGTGTGTGTGTGTGCTTGTGCCACCACGCGTCTGTGTGTGTGTGTGTATGTGTGTGTGTGTCAGGGATTTCCTTCCCGATCAAGAAACGCAAAAAACGTGCCCGGAGTGCGCGCCCCCAATGGTTGTGGGGAGGGTGTGTTCAGGAACGAACGAAAGCATGACTGGCCCCAGGGAAACCCCAGCTGTGTGTGTGTGTGTGTGTGTGTGCCCCCTACCACCCCGTCCCACACCCTTACCTGCGGGGGAGTCGACGACCATGGGGCTGGAGACGGCGAGTGACTCGGTCGAGTTCAGCACCTGCTGTGGATGGGAATGGGTGGGTGAGGGAGAGATTAGAGAGAGAGAGAGGGAGAGAGGAGGGAAGAGAGGGGAGAGAGAGACAGAGGGAGAGGAGGGCGGGAGCGGGAGAGTGGGGGAGCGGGAGAGCGGGGGCGAGGGAGCGAGGGAGAGTGGGAGAGTGGGAGAGTGAGAGAGGCTAATCCCCCATCCCTCGCCCGCAATCCCACCCCCACAGCAACCCTCATACCACCTGTAAACACACACACACACACACACAACCAAGGCACTCACGGCGGTGCGGCCCCGCGTGCGCTTGAGGGAGCGAGGGAGAGTGAGAGAGGGATGGAGGCTCAGCCCCCATCCCTAGCCTTCAATCCCAAACCCCCAAAGCAGCCCTCATACCTCATCCCACCTATAGCCCCCCCACCCACCACCACCACCACAGACACACAAACAAAGCACTCACGGCGGTGCGCCCCCGCGTGCGCTTGGGCGCCTGCGCCGACGCAGCCTCCCGCTTTGCAGCCACAGCTCCAGCGTCGGCCGCAGCGCCGCCCTTGCCCTGTGTTTGTTGTGAGGAGGGGTGAGTGTGCGCCTGTTTGTGTGCGCAAGAGAGAGAGAGAGAGAGAGAGAGAGAGAGAAGAAGAGAGAAGATAACGATAGAGGGAGAGAGAACGGAGAACGAGAGAGAGTAAAAGAGAGAGAGGGAGGAAAATAATGAGAGCTGCAGCTCCAGCGTCGGCCGCAGCACCGCCCTTGCCCTGTGTTTGTTGTGAGGAGGGGTGAGTGTGTGCCTGTTTGTGCGTGTGCAAGAGAGAGCGAGAGAGAAAGCGAGAGAGGGAGGGAGAGAGAGAGACAGAGAACGAGAGCCGCAGCCTCCCGCTCTGCTCCCGCCTCGGCCGCAGCGCTGCCCTCGCCCTGGATTTGTTGTGAGGAGGGTGGGTGGGACAGAGAGTAGCGTGCGCCTGGCTCTCCACCCCCTCCTCTGGCTACCACCAACCCTCTGCTGCTTCTTGTTCTTCGCCTGATGCGTGTCGACCTACTTGTGCACACACAATGCGTTATGCCGAGGCAATCTATCTCGCTCACCTGCAGGAATCTCTCCTCCCCTTCTCTGACAACAAAGTCGCCGCTGCTCTCTCTCTCTCTCTCTCTCTCTCTCTCTCTCTCTCTCTCAATTATCACCTCAATCGCTCTCCCTGCCTCCTTCCCTCACAACCACCGACCTTCCTCAGGTGCCTCTTCTGCTTCTCCAGGTGCGTCTCCACGCCCTTTTCCACAAAGTCATCGTCTTCGACTCTCTCTCGCAATCTCTATCTCTTTCTCTCTCTCTTCCTCTCAATCTCTCAGTCTCCTTCCCTCACAACTACCGACCTTCCTCGGCTGCTTCTTCTGCTTCTCCAGGTGATTCTCCACGACCTTGTCCACAAAGTCCTCGCTCCCATCTCCGCTGTCGCTGTCCTCGCCCGTGCGGAACTGCGTGAGCGCCGCGGGCGCGCTCTTGCGGCGCGCCCCCCTCCCGAGGGCCTGCGGCAAAGAGAGGGCGGCTGTTTGTTTCACTTTGCTTGGCAGTGGTGGTGGTCAGTGGGTGGTTGGTGGGTTGTGGTTGTCGCTGTCCTCGTCCCTGCGGAAGGGCAGGAGCGCCGCGGGCGCGCTCTTGCGGCGCGCCCCCCGCCCGAGGGCCTGCGGCAAAAGAGAGGGCGGCTGTGTGTTTCAATTTGATTGGCAGTGACGATGGTCATTGGGTGGTCAGTGGTGGTCAATGGGTGGTCAGAGGTGGTCAGTGGGTGGTCAGAGGTGGTCAATGGGTGGTGGCCATCGCTGTCCTCGTCCCTGCGGAAGTGCAGGGGCGCAGCGCCCCCCCCCCCCCCACCCCAACAAACATACATGCTGCCCCGCCCCCCGGTTGTCGCTGCCAATCCCGTCAGACTGACATACACACACACACACACACACACACACGCACGCACGCACACACACACACACACACGAACACACACCTGCTTGTCGCTGCCGCCTCCATCAGGCTCCCCCTCGTCGCTGCCTCATGGTGAAAGGCGTGTACACACACACACACACACAGAGAGAGAGAGATATCGTTACAGAGAACTCTGCACGGCAGACCTAGATAGGCTGTTTCTGGTCATCATTGAGGAGATTCCATTTGGTGGCGGGTGACCAACCGTGCGCCAACAAGAGGGTGAATAACCTCATTCAAAAAGCAGTGGGGGAAAGGGCAAATGCGGGTCACTGACGGCTGTGTTCGTCACTCCGCTTCGACTGAGTTTAAACTAGGTCTCGGCAGATTGACCTCCACAGTTGTGGAAATCTCGCTAAGAGGATCCACTCGGGTGTGACTCGCTTGGACAAGAGGTCCATGAACTCGGGGTGCTTGGAGATGTCGCGTTTGAAGTTGGAAAAGTGGGTGTTTGCGGAGGAACGGAACTTGACGGAGTGGGCGAAAAAATCGCCGGCGCTGAGCCGGTAGGATGTGATGGCGCCGCCGGCATAGAGCGAAGTCATGTCCGGTCGGCGGTACGCGAAAAGGGCGGCAGTGGGGGGGTATATGATGTCGGGAGGGAGTGGGGGGGGAGAAGGGACGGGCGGGTGTGTGGAGATGGAGGGGCGGGGGGACGGGGGAGGTGGGAGGCGGCGGATGAGGGAGCCGATGAACGTAGCACGGTGCTTGTTGATCGTGTCGATGATGGGGAACGTACAAGGGGGGAAGGCATGCATCGTGGTGGTGGAGGTGTGCTCTGTGGTGTGAGGAGGGATGCCCTTGATGAGGCGGAGGAAGCGGTTGTGGGTTACTTCAAGTCGGTGGATGTGGGCCTTGTTCAACGTCCATGTCTGGCAGCCATACAGTAGGGCAGAGATCACAAAGGCGTTGTAGAGGTGGATCTTGGTAGTGGGAGAGATTGAGTTGGAGTTCCAGAACCGGGGAGTGAGACGGTTGAAGGCGTACCAGGCACTTCCGATCCGGCGTGAGATCTCTGAGTCGAGGATGTCGGAATCAGACGTGTTGGGAGCGTCATCAGAAGGGGCGGCGGGGGAGGACAGAATACTTCCCAGGTATTTGAACTTGGAGGTGGAGTGGACCAGGTGGGGGGTAGATGAGGAGTTGGAGGGGATGGTGATAGGGGCGGAGGGGACGGTGTGGGCAGAAGGGTGGCCGAGGGATTGTGCCACGGTTTTGTCGTAGTTGATCGCAAGGGCCAGGTCTGAACAGATGCGGTCGAGGAGGGTGAGCATGGTGCGGAGGTCTTCCTCGGAGGGGGCGAGCAGGGCGATGTCGTCGGCGTAGAGAAGGAGGGGGAGGATGGTGGTCAAAAAGTCCTTGCGGGACTCAGGGGTGTACAGTTTTCCGTCGATCATGTAGCCAATTTGAATGCCAGCGTTGGGGAGCTGGGCAATCAGGGACCGGACAACTGTGTCGATGTAGACATTGAAGAGGAGGGGGGAGAGGGGGCAGCCTTGCTTGACGCCAGCTTTGAGAGGGAAAGGGGCGGAGTATGCACCGTTGACTCGGGCTCTGGCGGTGGCACCAGAGTAGAGGCTTTCATGCGTGCAAGGAGGGCAGGGTGCGCGCCGCGGTGGAGGAGGGTTTTCCAAAGGGCGGCGTGGTTGACACTGTCAAACGCCTTGGACAGGTCGACGTAAGCCACATGGAGGGGGGCGTGGGCGCGGTGTGACTCCTCTTGGAGGCGTCGTAGGGTGAAGATGGCATCGGAGGTGCCACGGCCCGGACGGAAGCCAAACTGGGAAGTGTGGAGGGTGGGCTCCAGCTGGAGCTTGAGGCGGTTGAGGAGGATGTGAGTGTAGACCTTGCCAGCGACGGGCAGGAGGGAGATGCCGCGGTAGGACTTGCTGCGCGTGGGTGGGCCCGAGGATGCGCCCTTGTAGAGGGGGCAGATGTCTGCTTGGTTCCATGCGGCGGGGATGGAGGTGGTGTTCCAACAGGTAAGGATGATCTGGTGGAGGGCGGTTGCGGTTGCGGTGCCGCCGTGTTTGATGAGGGGGGAGGTGATGTCGTCAGAGCCGGGGGCAGAGTTCCTGAGGAATTTGATCGCGGAGAACACCTCGCTCAGAGAGGGAGGAGAGGCAAGGGGGGGAGGAGGAGGGGGGAAGGGGGAGGGGGGGCGAAAGTGGAGGAGGAGGAGGGGGGAAGGGGAGGGGGAGGGACGGGGAGGGAGGGAGGGGGGGAGGGGAGGGGGAGGGGAGGGGAGGGAGGGGGAGGGGAGGGAGGGGGAGGGGGACGGAGGCGGAGCGGGGGTAGTGTAGGAGGAGGAGAGGGAGGGAGACGGGGGCGGTGCGGGGGTGGTGGGTGTGAAGATGAGGTGGGAGGCGAGGGTGGCTTCATCGACTTCCGAGCGGAGTGGAGTGTGGAGGACACGGAAATATTCTCCAAACGCGTCTGCCACCGCCTGAGCTCCAAAGCACAGGTGGTCGCCGACACGGAGGGCAGGGAGGGCGGCGGAAGGGGGGCGGTCGACGAGTTTGGACAGCATGCGGTGGGCGGAGTGGGGTTGTTGTCGTCAAAATCGTGTTGCACTCGTTGAGCGACACCGTCCCAGTGCTTGTTGGTGGCGCGTGCGATGGCAGACTTGAGCTGGGCAGTCATGCGCGCCTCGTTGGGGGCGTCACGGTTGCCAGTCAGTGCACTGTCGAAACGCATGGACTGAAGGTCGTGGGCGAGTTTGAGAGTCTCGGGGGGGAGGTAGAAGTGGATGGGGACCTCGCGTGGGCGGGGGCCAAGGGTGGATCTGGCCGCTGAGTGGATGGCCGCGGTGAGGTGGCTCGTCATCTGGTCCAGGGTGGGGGGGGTCGGGGAAGGGGGGAGGGTGGCGAGGGCCTCCTCGGCTGCCGCGAAGTGGAGCCGCGTGTCAGGGTCTCGGAGCAGGTCGGTGAAATAGCGGGAGGGCGGAGGAGGACGGCGGGAGTGGGTGATGTTCCAGGTTCTGGAGAAGCGGAAGAGGATGCGCGCGGTGACAAGGGCGTGGTCAGAGCGGGCGATGGTGTCAAGTCCTCGGGTCTTGGGGCATCGTGCTCGCACGTCTTGCACGGAGCCCAGGTGAGGGCGGCGGACGAGGATGTAGTCTGGGATGTTGCAATCCTTTTGGGTGTTGCTGTACCAGGAAAATACGCTCGAAGGGGGATGGGGGAAGAAGGTGTAGGTGACGGCAAGATTGTGGGCGGCACACAGGTCGAGAAGCCGGTGGCCGTTGTCGCTGATGATGATCGCTGGAACCCGGCAAGGGGGGAGTAGGGAGGGAAGAAGGAGGAGGGGCGGTGGAGGGGGGGGCAGGCGTACGGACCCACCGACGGATGGGCGTCGGGGGATGCCGCTGTGATCTTGGCGTTGAAGTCGCCTAGGACCAAAAGGAAGTGGTTTGAGGGGGTTTGGGAGAGCACGTCGCGGTGGAGTTGTTCGTAGAACGCGTCCTTGGCGACTGCGTCATCCGCGGCGTCTGTGGGGGCGTAAGCGATGACTGCGGTGACGGGAGGGGCGCCGGCGGGGCGGAAGCGTAGGACGAGGATGCGGTCGCTGAGTGCGGCGTAGTCGCCCTCTTTGAGGAGGAGCTTTGCGGTGTCAGGGCTGAGGAGGGCGCCGACGCCGTGGGTGTGTTTGGTCCCACCGGACCAGATGAAGTGGTAGCCATTCTCTTCGAGCGGCTGGCTACCGGAGCCGGGGTGCCGCACCTCTTGGAGGCCGCATATGTCTATGCGGAGGTGTGCGAGGTGTTTGGCGAGAGCAAGGGGGTGTGCCATGGGGTTGAAGCGTGAGCCATCTGCTGCATCCCAGAGAGTGCAGCAGTTGTAGGTGGCCGCGATGAGCTCGTGGCGTGGGTGAAGGAGGTGGGGGCGATTGGTAGCCGGGGGGACGGATGGTGCAGGGACGTTGGCTAGTCGTCCTGCCCGTCGGTGGGGTGGGGCCCGCTTACTCCTGCCCCACCCCGGGGCCGGAGGGGGAGAGCTGCTCAAGGGACATGGAGCGGGTGATGGAGCGGGTGATGCGCTGACCAATGCCTGCAGATGCCTCGCGGATCTTGATGGCCTCGATCATCGAGCCCTTGCCCTTGTGGGTGACAAAGGCCGGGGACTCGTGCGTGGAGGGGCCGCCGTAGTCTGCGAACCCTGTGCCGGGGTTGGAGAGCTCGGAGGGTGTGTGCGCATCGGTGGTAGTGAGGGCGTTCTGGGGGGTGGTGGGCGAGTCGGCGGTGCCGGCTGCGTGGTCCCACCCCTGGAAGGAGGGGGAGCCTGCAGTGGCGTGGGTGGGGGCGGCGGGGGCGGCGGAGGGGGCGGGAGTGGTGGAGGTGGGGGATGCCGGGGCAGAGGGGGTGAGGGAGGTGGGGAGGAGGGCGGCGGCTGCGGCAGATGCGACTGCGGCAACGGCGTTGGCAGCGGCGTTGAGGGCGCGGAGAGGGGAGGCCGACCGGCCGCGCGCTGCAGGCTTGGCAGGCTTCGCGGCGGGGGCGGTGGAAGTGGTGGAGGGGCGCGCGGCCGGGTGCGCGGGCGAGGTCGACTGGCCGCGTTCGGAAAATTTGGCGGGCCTTACGGCGGGATTGGTGGCGACGGGGGCGGCGGAAGTCACGGGGGGGGTGAGGGACGTCTTGGGGCCGGAGGTGACGATGGCGGGGGTGGCGTTGGCGTTGGCGGGGGCGGCGGAGGGCGTGGGGGGGGAGGGGTTGGCGGAAGGCTTGGGAGGGGAGGTGGCGCGGGGCGCAGGGGAGGGGTTGGCGGAAGGCTTGGGAGGGGGGGTGGCGGAGGGCGCGGGGGAGGGGTTGGCGGAAGGCTTGGGAGGGGGGGCGGCGGAGGGCGCGGGGGGGGAGTTGGCGGTAGGCTTGGGGGAGGCAGCGGAGGGCGCGGGAGAGGGGTTGGCGGAAGGCTTGGGGGCGGGGGCGGCGGGAGGCGCGGGGGAGGAGTTGGCGGAAGGCTTGGGGGCGGGGGCAGCAGAGGGCCCGGCGGCGGCAGGCTGCTCGAAGCAAACGCGCTTGCCAGGTGGGGAACGGGCGCGCTTGGAGGCGGCCTGTGCGGCGGCGTTCACCACCTCGGACACGCCGACCAGGGCGGCCTTTGCTGCCTGGCTTGCAGGGCCAGGGGGGACGATGGGGGCCTGAGGGGCAGGGGGGGCGGGACCACGCCGCGCGCCGCGCATGGGCATGCGCATGGGGGCCTGGCGGGCGGCGGGTGGGTGGGCGGCGGCGATTGCCTGGGGGGCGTGGGCCTGGGCGGGCTGCGCTGCTTGGCCGTCGTGGGGCGGCTGGGCGGCGAGGCGGTCGAAGGAGATGCGAGCGTAGAGCTCATGGGAAAGGTCCAGTTCGGTTGTGCCAGCGAGCACGTGACCGAGGTGGACGAGAAGGAGGCCGACTCTCGCGTGGTAGCCGGCGTGATCCCTGGCGATCAGCGCGACGGTGGCGCCCGCGAGGGCGATGAGCATGCCGGTGGAGCCGATGGCGGCGATGAGCGCGTTGGATGCAAATCCGACCGCGACGATGCCGAACAGCAGGAGGGCGTGCAAGGGAGGGGGTGCCATGGTGAACACTGAGGTGAACACGCACACACACACACACACACACACACACACACACGCACACACACGCACACACCTGCTTGTCGCTGCCACTCCCGCCAGGCTCCCCCTCGTCGCTGCCGAGGTCGAGTGCGTCCGTCTGCCCGTTGGCCGCGCTCTGGCGCGTCGTGCGGCCGCTCGGCCCCGCTGCTGCGCGTGCACAAAAATGCGATGGTTTGTGTGATGATGGAGAGTGTTGGTTTGTGGGAGTGTGATGGGGATCTGGTCGAGTGCGCCCGTCTGCCCGTTGGCCGCGCTCTGGCGCGTCGCGCAGCCGCTCGGCCCCGCTGCTGCGCGCGGTGGGCAGTGTGGGATTGTGATGGTGTAGGAGTGTAATTGTGTGGGAGTGTGATGGTGTGGGAGTGTGATGGTGTGGATGGGCGGCGGCCGCGTGGTAGCAGTGTGGGAGTGTTGAGGCGTGGGAGTGTGGAGGTGTGGGAGTGTGGAGGTGTGGGAGTGTGGAGGTGTGGGAGTGTGATGGTGTGGAGTGATGGTGTGGAGTAATGGTGTGGAGTGATGGTGTGGAGTGATAGTGTGGAGTGATGGTGTGGAGTGATGGTGTGGAGTGATGGTGTGGAGTGATGATGTGGAGGGACGGCAGCCACGCTCTGGCGCGTCGTGCGGCCGCTCGGCCCCGCTGCTGCGCGTGCACACGAGTGTGGTGGTTAGTGTGACGTTGGAGAGTGTCATGGAGAGTGTGACGGTGTCAGGGTGTGGCAGTGTGATGATGATATGGTCAGCTGAGTCCGTCTGCCCGTTGGCCGCGCTCTGGCGCGTCGTGCGGCCGCTCGGCCCCGCTGCTGCGCTCGGTGGGCAGTGTGGGAGTGTGATGGTGTGTGGGGGTGTGATGAGGATATGGTCGAGTTCGTCCGTCTGCCCATTGGCCACACTCTGTTCGCGTCGGCTGCTGCTGCGCGTTGGTGAGTGTGGCGGTGAGTGTGGGAGTGTGGAGGTGTGGCAGTGTGGTGGTGAGTGTGGGAGTGCGGAGGTGTGGGAGTGTGGTGGTGTGGATGTCTGCCCCTCTCTCTCTCACTTCCTCTCTCTGCCTCTCTTTCTTTATCACTCCCTCTCTGTCTCTCTCCCCCTCTCTCTCTTACTCTCTCTTTCTCTCTCTCTGTCCTCCTCTCGTAAAGCCTCTTAAGTCCCGAAATCCCAATCCCACCAGCCGCCGCCTTAACCTCCATCGTCGCCGCGCGCTTGGCCTTCGTGGCCGCCCCCCCCCCGCCCCTCTCTCTCCCTCTCGCTCAGTCTTTCTCTCGTAAAACCCCAGTTAAACCCCCAAAGTCCCAAAATCCCAAATCCCACCCGCCACCGCCTTGGCCTCCATTGTTGTCGCATGCTTGGACTTCATGACCGCCCCCCCTCCCCTCTCCCTCTCTCTCCCTCTTGCTCTGTCTGCTTTTTCACTCCCTCTCCCTCCCTCTCTCTCTCTCTCTCTGCCTCTCGCTCTGTCTTTCTCTGGTAAAAAAACCAAAGTCCTCAAATCCCAAACCCCCAACCCACCAGCCGCCGCCTTGGCCTCCATCGTCGCCGCGCGCTTGGCCTTTGTGGCGGCAGACTTGGCCGCGCGCGCGTCTGCCTCCGCCTGCGAAATCAGTTGTTGCTTGAGTTAGTTGCTGCGCGAGTTGCTGCGGAATCAGTTGTTTTGCTGGGGGAGGAGATGCGTGTCTGCGCGCGCGTTAACCTCCCGCTGCGTGCACAGTCACAGAAACAGAGTCAGTTATTGCACCGCCACAGTCACAAGAGTCTGCTGTTGCAAGGTCAGTTGTTGCTGAGTTGGTTGTTGCAAAATCAGTAACGGCGGAATCAGCTGTTTTGGTGGAGGGGTCATGCGTGGCCGCGCGCGCAAGCCTCCGCCTGCGGAATCATGTTGTTGCTCGAGTCAGTTGTTGCGCGAGTTGTTGCAGAATCAGCTGTTTTGTTTGGGGGAGAAGATACTGAGCCGCGCGCGCATATGCCTCCGCCTGCGAGATCGTGTTGTTGCTCAAGTTAGTTGTTGCGCGAGTTGTTGCAGAATCAGCTGTTTCGCTGGGGGGGGAGGGAGACGCGTGGTTGCGCGGCCTCGCGATTGAAAGCGCCTGCTGTCGCTCCAGGATCGCCGGGCGGTGCTTCATGGGCTCAAGAGTCCCGAGTCGGGACTATATAGCCCCTGGCATCAAGCCTGTTAACGCCTGAGCAGTACCAGCTTGTCCCACATGTATGTATACATAAATAAGATTGACCGCACCTGCTGTCGCTCCAGGATCGCCGGGCGGTGCTTCATGTAGGTGCCCGGGGGGAGGTAGCGCACAGACGGCCTGCGTGCGTGGGTTTAGGGTTTAGGGTTTAGGGTGTGTGTGGGGGGGCATTCACGGGGTTTAGGGTGTGTGTGTGTGTGTGTGCGTGGGGCTTCACGAAGGGCACCAGGGGCTGGTAGATGACAACCCGCCTGTGTGTGTGTGTGTGGGGGGGGGGGGATGTGTATGTGTGCATATGTGTGTGTGTGTGCGTGTGTGCGTGCATGTTGCTTCATGTAGGTGCCCGGGGGGAGGTAGCACACAGACAGCCTGCATGTGTGTGTGTGTGTGTGTGCAGTGTGTGTGTGTGAGTGTTTGTGCATGGCGCACCATGTAGGGGCCCCGGGAGGACGTAGCGCATAGACGGCCTGCATGTGTGTGTGTGTGTGTGTGCATGGTGCACCATGCAGGGCCCCGGGGGGAGGTAACGCACATACGGCCTGCGTGCGTGTGTGCGTGTGTGTGTGTCTATGTGTGTGTGTGTGTGTTTGTGTGTGTTCATTAATTAACAATCGGCCCATGGGGAGATGATACGCTGCGATTGAAGTTGGTTGGCCAGATTGGCAACCCAAGTTGAACTTGGTTGGCCAGAGTGGCAACCCAAGTTGTAGTTGGTTGGCCAGAGTGGCAACCAAAGTTGAAGTTGGTTGGCCAGAGTGGCAGTCCCCCCCCAGAGCCCCCCAAACCAAGGATACTATCCACTCGATTTAGGCGCTGGTTGGTCAACCGCTATTCGAAAGACATCTCAGTGCACAAGTCAGACTTTGTATTGCTGTTAGTATTACAGGCATTGCCGGTGCATGCGGACTGCCTCATGTAACGCTTGGTTGGTTGGTTGTGTGTGTGTGTGTGTGTGTGTGCATGGTGCATCATGTAGGTGCTCACTTTGGACAGCGGGGTTCCGGGGGTGAAGCCCCCAGAAAACGGCCGCGCAGAATTGCGCCACAGCCCGCGTAGAAGCGCCGGGCCGGCAGGCCCAGCTGGGGCCTCCGCGCGTCGTAAAAACGCCATCACGAAAAAACACTTTCTGCATCACTCACACACACACACACAAGCCCGACTCACAGCTCAACAGCGCGTTGAACTCGTCCACGCGCTTCCTCACCACCACCACCCCTACTCTCTCTCGAACACAAATACACACACACACAGGCACACACACACACACACACACACACACAGACACACACACACACACATATCAGCACACACACACACATACACAAGCCCGACTCACAGCACACCTAGCTCGTTGAACTCATCCACGCGCTTTCTCAACCGCCCCCCCCCTATACCCTCTCCAACACACACACACACACACACACCACACACACATGCACACACACACAGACACACACTCACAGCTCCGACAGCGCGTTGAACTCGTCCACGCGCTTCCGCAGCTCGTTCACCACGTCCGCGTGCCCGTCGTCATTGACAGCCCGGCTGTGTGTGTGTGTGTGTGTGTGTGCGTGCGTGTGTGTGTGAGTGTGAGTGTGAGTGTGCGTGTGCGTGTGTGTGTGTGTGTGCCAGCTCTTGCACCACGTCCGCGTGCCCGTCGTTGTCGACAGCCCGGCTGCATGTGTGTGTGTGTGCGTGTGTGTGTGAGTGTGCGTGTGTGTATGTGTGTGTGTGTCAGCTCTTGCACCACCACGTCCGTCAGCAGCGCAGGTGTGTGTGTGTGTGTGTGTGTGTGTGTGGAGGGAATGTGTGCGTGTGTGCGGGTGCACACAAACACACCAACACCCACCCACAAACACACCTGCCGCCTCCCGCGCCGCCCACAGCAGCTCCAGCCCGGCCACACACACACACACACACACACACACACACGCGCACACACGCACACACACACATCTCCTGCCTTCCGCGCCCCCCCACGCCATCTTCCGCTGCGCCCGCTGCGCCCCCTGTGCGCACACACACACAAAACACACACACACACACACACACACCTGCTGCCTGCTGCGGCCCCCACGCCGCCCTCCGTTGCGCCCGCTGCGCCCGCCGCGTCCCCTGCGCCCGATGCGCCCGCTGCGCCGCCCACAGCGTCCCCAGCGCTGTCGATTTCGCACACATCAGAGGCCGTGCTCGCGGTGCGCCCGGGGGGCGTCTCCTCGCCTGTGTGTGTGAGTGTGTGTGCACTTGTGTGTGTGTGCGCGCGCGCGTGTGTGTGTGTGTGTGTGTGTCCCCAGCGCTGCCACACACATCAGAGGCCGTGCTCGCGGTGCGCCCGAGGGGTATCTGCTCGCCTGTGTGTGTGCGTGTGCGTGTGTTTGTGTGTGTCTGTGCGTGCGTGCGTGAGTGTGTGTGTGTGTGTGCCCAGCGCTGTCGCACTCGCACACATCAGAGGCCGCGCTCGCGGTGGGCCCGGGGGACGTTTGGTCGCCTGCGTGCGTGCGTGTGCGTGTGTGTGTGTGTGTGTGCGTGTTGGAAGTTCATTCTAGCCTAGAGCAAGGGTGGGGGGCGACCTTGACTGCAGCGTTCTCGACGTCGGAGACGCTAGCAACGACGGCTGTGACTAGAAAAAGAAGCACTTCTTCTAGATTGACTAGGGGACCGCTCGGGGACCCTCCAGCGCATCTGATGATGGATGTTACAGTCGGGGACACCTCTAAAGGCGTATACGACCGTGCTCGGCACGTATGGCCGAAGCACTTACTGAGATGGCTGGCTGTTGACCAACCAGAGGTAGGGAACCCCAACTCTGTAAAGAGCTGGGCGCGCCCCCTGGTCCCCTACCGAAGCGGCAGCAAACGCTTGTTAGAGTAGGTGAGCTCGTGTGGGAAAACATACATGCGAGGCAGGTTCACCTCTAGGAAACCTAGAAAACTTCTAGCGAGTCCGAGTGGGAACGCACCCAGAGAAAACTACTAGGTTTTCTAGTCGCGCTAGAAGGCTCCTGAGCTGTCCCCCAATCAAACTAGAAGAAGTTGTTTTCTTCTTGTCACAGCCGAAGTTCAGTCGTCGTCGTCGCTACCGTATCCGACGTCAAGAACGCTCCGGTCAAAGTCGCTCCCCACCCTTCTTCTAGGCTGGAAGGAACTTAGGTTAATTCTAGGTTCGTGGGAACACAACAACAACCCCTATGATGGCACCAACAGGGGCCCACTCACCCGCATGCGCTGCGGGCGGCGGCGGCGGCGGCGCCTCCTCCAGGCGCTTCAGCATCAGCTCGAAGATGAGGTTCCTGCGGGTGCATGGCGAGACATGGGTCAGTTGGTGCTTAGCTGTGGCAGACTATACAACCATCACTATGGCTGCATTTGGTTGTGCAAAACTACACGCGCCTCCTCCATGCGCTTCACCATCAGCTCGAAGATGAGGTTCCTGCGGGCGCATGGTGGTGGTCTCGAAGATGAGGGGTCGGACGTGCGTGTGTGCACGCGGTGTGGGGGGCGTCGGCGGCGTTGGCGCCTCCTCCATGCGCTTCAGCATCAGCTCGAAGATGAGGTTCCTGCGGGTGCATGGCAAGGCATGGGTCAGTTGGTGCTTAGGTGTGGCAGACTATACTAAGATCACTATGGCTGCATTTGGTTGTTGCAAAACTACACGCGCCTCCTCCATGCGCTTCACCATCAGCTCGAAGATGAGGTTCCTGCGGGCGCATGGCGAGACATGAGGCGGTTGGTACTTGGCTGTAGCAGAATATATGGAAGGGCTGTATTTGGTTGTACAACACTACAGGCGGCGGCGGCGCCTCCTCCATGCGCTTCAGCATCACCTCGAAGATGAGGTTCCTGCGGGCGCCTGGCGAGACATGGGTCAGTTGGTGCGTGGCCGTAGCAGACGATGCAGGGCTGTACTTGGTTGTTGAACACTAAAGGCAACGTCGGCGTCGCCTCCCTGCGCTTTAGCATCAGGTCGAAGACAAAGCTCCTGCGGGTGCATGGTAATGTTGCGAAGGTGAGGTGGTCAGACGTTGCCGAGGTGGCAAACCACGTGTGCGAGCCCACTCCCTGTGCCACAATCTGCATACACAGATCCTACCCAACCCTGGCATTCATGTGGGCATTCATGTGTGCGTCCTCTCCACACACTGCCCCCCCCAGACCCCACAACAACAGAGACACATACTAAAAAAAAACCTTGATGCGGCTGCGCAGCGATTAGCGTTGGCAATGCCACCCAAACCCCACACAGAGACACACATTAAAAGAAACCCACTTGTTGTGGACGCGCAGCAGGCTCGCGTTAGCGCTGCCCAACTATGTGCGCTACCAGGGTGCGCCAGCGCACGCCCAATACACGCCCCAAATGTGATGTTTTAGACTTTTATTTAAAGGACTGAAAGCACTTGTGCTCGTGCGTTGAAAAGCTCACTTGATGTGGTCGCACAGCAGGCTCGCGTTGGCGATGTCGAACCACGTGCGCTATCAGGGAGCGCCAGCACACGCCCAATGCACGCCAAAAATGTAGCGTTTTAGGCTGTTATTTAGAGGACTGAAAGGACTCGTTCTTGTGCGTTGAAAGCTCACTTGATGTGGTCGCGCAGCAGGCTCGCGTTGGCGATGTCGAACCACGCGTGCGCGTCCTGGGTGCGCCAGCGCACACCTAGTACACGCCACCACTTTGTTGTTTTAGACTGTTATGTAAATGACTGAAAGCACGAGCTAAGAGCTCACTTGATGTGGACGCGCAGCAGGCTCGCGTTGGCGGTGTCGAACCACGCGCGCTACCAGGGCGCGCCAGCACACGCCTAATACACGCCACCACTTTGGCTTTTTAATCTGGTTTCTGAACGAACTGTTCACTACAGCTCACAACCACACTGTCACCCACTTGATGTGGTCACACAGCAGGGTCGCGTTAACACTGCCGAACCACGCGCGCTACCAGGGTGCACCAGCACACGCCTTGTACACGCCACCACTTTGACGTTATAGACTGTCATTTAAAGGACTGATTTCGGGCTTTCAAGCACGAGCTAAAAGCTCACTTGATGTGGTCGCGCAGCGGGGTCGTGATGGAGGTGACAAACCAAGTGCACTACCAGGGTGCACCATCAGACTCCCAACCGCCACTGTTGGGGTGGTTAAGACTGGCTTATAACGCACTGTACACTTGAACGCACTACCTGTTCACTGTGCCGAAGTGCTGCTTTGCCTTGCCGGCACTTTTTATAAAAGTCCGAATTAATTTAGAATTTTGTGCCTTGCCCTCCCGTTTGACTGCACGTTTGGCGGGTTTCTTTCTTCTTCAAACCCTAGTTTAGAAATCGACCTTGCCGGCGCTGTCTCGGAAATAATTAATCAGCAAGGCAAGGCGAAACTTCGGTAACTCACATCTGCACCACTTTCACTCACTTGATGTGGTCGCACAGCAGGCTCGCGTTGGCGATGTCGACCCACGTGCACTACCTGGGTGCGCCATCAGACTCCCAATGCACGCCTCGACTTTGGTGTTTATACTGAAATTTGGAAGACTGAAAGCACGAGCTATGAGCTCACTTGATGTGGTCGCGCAGCAAGCTCGCGTTGGCGATGTCGAACCACGCGTGCGCGTCCTGGGTGCGCCAGCGCACACCTAGTACACGCCACAACTTCGGCGTTTTGGACTATTATGTACAGGACTGAACGCACGAGCTAGAAGTTCACTTGATGTGGTCGCGCAGCAGGGTCGCGTTGGAGGTGACAAATCAAGTGCACCACCAGGGTGCGCCAGCACACGCCTCATACACGCCACTACGTCGGCGTTTTGATCTGGTTTCTAAACAGACTGTCCACTACAACTCACAACCTCTCTGTAACTTACTTGATGTGGTCGCGCAGCAGGCTCGCGTTGGCGATGTCGAACCACGTGCGCGACAGGAAGCCCTTGTGGTCCTTGTTGCCGATCGTCTCCTGAAGCATCTCCAGCGAGTGCTGGACAACAGCTGTGTGTGTGTGTGTGTGTGTTGCCGACCGTCTCCTGAAGCACCTCCAGCACTGCTCGACAGCTTTGTGTGTGTGTGTGTGTGTTTGCGTGTGTGTGTGTTTGTGTGTGTGTTGCCGACAGACTCCTGAAGAACCTCCAGCGTCTGCTCGACAGCAGCTCTGTGTGTGTGTGTGTGTGTGTGCGTGCGTGTGTGTATGTGTGTGTGCGCGTGTGTGTGTTGCCGACAGTCTCCTGACGCACCTCCAGCGACTTCTCGACAGCAGCTTTTTGTGTGTGTGTGTGTGTGTGTGCGTGTGTGTGTGTGTGTGTGTGCAAGAGAGAGCAGCAACTATCGTGCAGCCCGTTGGTGGCCTCGTCCATGCCATTAAGGGTCCCTCCTACACACATGGAGCCTGTGTAATACCAGCTGTAATACCAGATGTAGGCTGGCTATTGTGACCCACCTTTGGACATGTGCAGCCCGTTGATGACCTCGTACACCAGCTCGCGCGGCTGCGCGTCGCAGAAGAACTCGGCGAAGCAGAGCAGGAAGAGGCCACAGTCGTAGTGGTTCTCCTGCGCGCGCGTGTGCATAGAGTGGCCATCAGAGTGACCATTAAGGGGGGGTTGGTGGTGCTAGTGGTGGCGGTGGTGGCGGTGGCGGCGCTAAGTGCGTCGCAGAAGAACACGGCGAAGCAGAGCAGGAAGCGGCCGCAGTCGTAGTGGTTCTCCTGCGCGTGCGCGTGCGTCCATTGACAATCAGAGTGACCATCAGAGGCTGTGGTGGTGGTGCTAGTGGTGGCTGTGGTGGCGGTGGTGGCGCAACGTGCGCCGCATAAGAACTCGGCAAACTGAAAACCAGTCCGTTGCCGCGCGCGAATGCTGATGGATTTTACAGTCGTGTGTGATGCACCTACAGGCGGGGTATTCGACCTTGCACGGCGTACGGCGCCCGAGCACTTTGGCGGGTGGCTGGCTACTCGTGGTGGGGGGCTTGCGGGGGGATAGTGACTGCGACAGTATAACGTAACATCGGCTATCCAGCGAAGACCAACTTCTAGTCCTAGAACCACCGCCTGGACCCGAGTCTAGTTTGCGTGACTGTGCTCCAGACAGACACGTATGAAAGGCTGAGACGCCAACTCTGCCCACCTGCCTGGGCAGCGTCGTCAGCTTGAGGGCCTGCAGCCAGCTGCCGTTGCCTCTGGCAGCCACAACCAGAGGCCCAAACACACACCACGCCCCCACTGGCTCCTCTCTCGCCCTCTCTTTCCCCCTCGTGCCCCCATCGTCTCTTCCTCAGCCCACTCCACCCATCTGCTTGGGCAGCGCCGTTAGCTTGAGGGACAGTGCGTCTGGCAGCCAGAACCAGAGGCCCAAACACACACCACGCCCCCACTGGCCTCCCTCTCTCTCCATCTCTCTCTCTCCCCTCCTCCCTTGTGCCCCGATCGTCTCTCTCTCTCAGCCCTCTCCACCCACCTGCTTGGGCAGTGCCGCCAGTTCATTGCCTGCTAGCCAGCTGCTGTTGCGTCTCGCAGCCAGAACCAGGCTCAAACACACAACACGCCCCCACTGGCCCCCCTCTCTCTCTTTCCCCCTCGTGCCCCCATCGTCTCTTTCTCCTTCTCTCCCTCGTCCCTCTTTACCCACCTGCTTGGGCAGCGCCGTCAGCTTGACGGCCTGCAGCCAGTTGCTCTTGCGTGTGAAGTCCCGCGTCTTGCCACTCTCCTCCTCATACACGTGCGCTCGCGAGCCTTGCTCCTTGGCCTTGCGCTCATACTCGAGCTGGGCAGTGCGCGTGGTGGGTGTGTATGTGCTTGTCAGAGAGGGAGAGAGGGAGAGAGGGAGAAGGAAGGGCGAAGGCGCGCGCACGCCCGCGCGCGAGAGAGAGTGGCAGAGTGAGAGATGGGGCTAGCGGGGGGCTGATGATGATGTTTTTTACAGTCGTGTGTGACGCAGCTAACAGGCAGTGTATTCGACTACAGACGGGTGCCTGGCTACTAGTGGTGGGGGGCTAGTGGGTCGGGGCTGGACCTAGACAGGGCACTCGGCCCACAGATCTGACTCCTCTCCATGGGGGCACGGCCGCGGGGCTAGTGCAACACAAACATTAATATCGGCTTTCCAGCGAAGACTACCTTCGAGTCCTAGTACCACCGCCCAGACCCAAGTCCAGTTTGCGCGACTGTACTCCAAACGAACGCGCGCGAGAGAGAGAGACAGAGATATAGAGAGAGAGATAGAGAGAGAGAGAGAGAGAGAAAGAGAAAGAGAGAGAGCGACAGAGAGAGAGTGAGAGAGAGAGAGAGAGAGAGAGGGAGGAAGAGAGAGTGAGAGAGAGAGAGAGAGAGAGAGACAAAGACAGAGAGAGACAGAGACGTAGAGTGCAAGAGAGAGAGGGGCGGCTCCAGCCTCACACACACACACACACACACACACACACGCACACACACACAGACGCACCTGCAGGTACCACCGCAGGGATGAGAAGATCGAGCCAGCGTCGTGGCTGCCTGCCATCCACTCTCACACACACACACACACCTGCAGGTACCATCGCAGGGATGAGAAGATCAAGCCAGCGTCGTGGCTGCCCTCCATTGAGTCGAGGTGGAGCACCAGGGGAGGCGTGTCCTGCGTGTGCGTGTGAGTGCGTGTGTGTGGCTGTGTGTGTGCGTATGTGGCCGCCCTCTATTGAGTCGAAGTGGAGCACCAGGGGGCCCTGCAGGGGAGGCGTGCCCTGCGCGTGTGCGTGTGTGTGAGTGTGTGTGTGTGTGTGTGTGGCTGCCCTCCATTGAGTCGAGGTGGAGCACCAGGGGAGGCGTGCCCTGCGCGTGTGCGTGTGAGTGTGTGTGTGTGTGTAGCTGTGTGTGTGTGTGTGTAGCTGTGTGTGTGTGTGTGTGTGTGCGTGTGTGGCTGCCCTCCATTGAGTCGAGGTGGAGCACCAGGGGAGGCGTGCCCTGCGCGCGTGCGTGTGTGCGAGCACGCGCGCGTGTGTGTGTGTGTGTGTGTGTGTCAGTGGCTCCGCTCACCCCGCGCAACACGCTCATTTTCTCGACCGTACACCAACCAACCAGCCAATCAGGCAGCGGGCACAACCAACCAAAAACAAACTAAAAGCTGCCACGATGCGGCTCCTAAACCACCAACCAGCACTACAGAACAAATGCCCCACCTCGTTCTCAGAGCATGGGTGCGCAACCAACCAACCAACCAACCAACCAGCCAACCAACCAACGAGCCAACCAACCTAGACAGAAAACTACCCGGCCACCCCAAACTGCAGCCCGAACAAAACGACGTCCCACCTCGTTCTCAGAGCACGGGTGCGCGACCACGATGAGGCTCCAGTGCAGCGCCTCGTGGATTGGGATGAATAGGAAGTCCTGCGGGTGGGACAAAATGGCGCGTGTCAGCGTGGGTGGGCGTGTGTTTGCTTGTGTGTGTGTGTGTCTGTGTGCACGCGTGTGTGTGTGTGCGCGGCCATGAGCAGGCTCAAGTGCAGCGCCTCGTGGATTTGGATGAATAGGGAGTCCTGCGGGTGGCATGCACAATGGTGTTTGATTACACTGCTGGTTGGGCGCAGGCCTCTGGTGAGGGGAATATGGAGAGCAGGGGTTCTTTCTGTTGTCTTTTGTGTCGTCTGTGTGTGTGTGTGTGTGTGTGTGTTGGTATGTTGCCAGGATTCAGTGCAGCGCCTCGTGGATTGGGATGAGCAGGAAGTCCAGCGGGTGCACAAAATGGCGTGTGTCAGCGTGGGTGGGCGTGTGTTTGCTTGTGTGTGTGTGTGTGCCGCTGACGAGCGGGGTAAAATACGACTGGCCCGGCTCCTGCTAGACTGCCCCTCGGTGGAACACTTCAGGAGCAGGTTGCCCGGCGCTGCCATGGCTTGGCGAGTAGCCGCGGCGCTGCCGCGGCCCGTGCTGGGAGACGGCCCTTTTCCTCCCCCCATGCAGGACGCCATGCGGCATCTCGACGAGTTGATCGACGAGCGGAGGAGCTGGCGCCCGTCAATGCATGCTGGACATTGGTCAAG
Organism: Chlamydomonas sp. UWO 241; assembly: GCA_016618255.1. Lineage (NCBI taxonomy): Eukaryota > Viridiplantae > Chlorophyta > Chlorophyceae > Chlamydomonadales > Chlamydomonadaceae > Chlamydomonas > Chlamydomonas priscui. The sequence goes on along the minus strand of VFSX01000043.1, from coordinate 24,962 downwards.
ATGGCGGCCCGTGGAGGCGGGCTACCATCACAACTTCAGCGGTGGCGACCTCCGAGGCAACACAGAGTAAATCCGCTTCACCAATCGCAGCGTTCGTCACCGCGCTCATCCTCGGGTCGCTCGTCTGCCGGTGACTGGCGTTGGAAGGTCTTCAGGCAGCCTCCATGACAACTCTGTCGTCCATGCACCCCTGGAGGGTGGGACCTGGCTATGCATGAGGCATGGGGCGCCGGCTGAGCCCCATGCAAACGAGAGCTGGACAGCCATGCACTGCCAGGCGGGGACCGTTCCAGTCAGCGCCAGTCGGCTCTGCCGGCTTGACTGGCCACAAGGCCACTACTGTGACCTTGAGGAAGGTCCTCTCCTATATGCTCCTTGCCAGACATGCCTCTCAGAGACCGCTGTTTGGGGTAGTCTAGCCGGCGGGAGCGGAAGTCTATCGGCCGGGAGCCGGCGGTACTCTGGTACTGAAGTGTGCTGGAGTATCGGTGGGTGTCTCAAGTAGAAGAGTAGCCTGCTTAGCTGGAAACCCCGTGTTACTGTTACTGTGTGTGTATGTGTGCGTGTGTGTGCGCGCGCATGTGAGTGGGCATGTGTGCGTGTGCGCATGTGTCTGTATGCGCGTGTGTGTCTGTGTGTGTTTGTGTGTTGCCACGATGAGCCTCCAAAGCAGTGCCCAACACACACACCACACACACACACACACACACACACACACCTTGGCAAAGATGTCCACGCCCTTGGTCCACTTCTTGACGCGCTCGTGCGCAGTCTTCGCATCGCTGCGCGTGCGCGGCTCCACAAACCCCGTCCCACCGTCGCCGCGGCGCACGCGCTCTACCAGCTTCTGCGCGTGCACGTGTGCGTGTGTGTGTGTGTGTGTGTGCGGGCACGGCTCCACGCACCCCCATCCCGCCGTCGCCGTGGCGCACGCGCTCAACCAGCTTCTGCGCTCGTGCGTGTGTGTGTGTATGTGTGTGTGTGTGTGTGTGCGCAACTCCACGAACCCCGTCCCGCCGTTGCCGCACTCTATCAGCTTCTGCGCTCGTACGTGTGTGTGTGTATGTGTGTGTGTGTGTGCGTGTGTGTGTGTTTGTGCATGCGTGTGCATGTGTGCGTGCGTGTGCATACATGTGCAGCAAAAGTCGCCTTGACGAAGAACGAGTTGAAGAAGTAGCAGCGCTTGCACGTCTCCAGCGTGAGCCGCATCTCTGTCCCTCTCTCAATCTTTCTTCTCCCCGTTTTTTGCTCTTTCTCTCACGCACACGCACACAGAGACACACCCACGCAAGCTTGCCGTGAAGAAGAACAAGTTGAAGAAGCAGCAGCGCTTGCGCATCTTCGGTGTGAGCCGCATCTGTCCCTCTCTCTTCCCCTCCCCCCCTTTTCTCGCTCTCTTTCTCAAGCACATGCACAAAGAGACACACGCACACGCACACACGCACACACACACACACACACGCAAGCAGGCTTGCCTTGCAGAAGAACGAGTTGAAGAAGTAGCAGCGCTTGCGCGTCTCTGGCGTGAGCTGTATCTCTGCCCCTTCCCCCCCCCCTCGCTCTCTTCCTCTCTCTCTCTCTCAAGCACACGCACACACGCACACACACACACACAAGCAGGCTTGCCTTGCAGAAGAACGAGTTGAAGAAGTAGCAGCGCTTGCGCGTCTCCGGCGTGTGCTGTATCTTTGCCCCTTCCCCCCCCCTCGCTCTCTTCCTCTCTCTCTCAAGCACACACAAACACACACACACACACACACGCAGTCTTGCCTTGAAGAAGAACGAGTTGAAGAAGTAGCAGCGCTTGCGCATCTCCGGCGTGAGTCGCATCTCGATCCACTTGAGGTAGAAGTCGATGACGGTGTCGTTGAGGAACTCCTCGGGCTCCAGGCGCGCCAGGTCGTCGGCGATCACCTGCAGTGTGTGTGTGTGTGTGTGTGTGTGTGAGTGTTCGTGAGTGTGTGTGTGTTTATGTGTGTGTGTGTGTGTCGTTGAGGAACTCCTCGGGCTCCAGGCGCGCCAGGTCGTCGGCGATCACCTACAGGGTGTGTGTGTGTGTGTGCGTGCGTGTGTGTGTGAGTGTGTGTGTGTGTGTATGTGCGTGTGTCGTTGAGGAAATCCTCGGGTTCCAGGCGCGCCAGGTCGTCGGCGATCACCTGCAGGGTGTGAGTGTGTGTGTGTGCGTGCGTGTGGGTGTGTGAGTGTGTGTGTGTGTGTGTGTGCATGTGCGTGTGTCGTTGAGGAACTCCTCTGGCTCCAGGCGCGCCAGGTCGTCAGCAATGACCTTTGGGGTTGGAGGGAGGGAGGGAGGGAGGGTGTGTGTGGGGGGTGGGGGTGGGCGGGCTGGGTTAAGGGTCCAGGGTTCTGGGCTAAGGGTTTAGGGTTTTAAAGGTTCTGTGTGTAGGGCTCTTGAAAGGCGCAATAGGGTGCGCCGGCACACACCTGCTAACTGCGCGCGCGTGCGTGCGTGCGTGTGTTTGTGTGTGTGTGTGCGCGTGCGTGTGTGTGTGTGTGTGTGTGTGTGTAGGGTTGGCTGAGTGCGTATAATACGTATATACGTATATCCGTAAATATATGTATATACGTATGCAAAAACGAGTAAATATACAGGGCCAAAAAAAAAAACTTCTTTGCACCCCACACCTTGCCGCCGCCGCCTCCGTCCCCCCAGCAGCGTAGCGCAGCGTACAACGGCATCGCGCCTAGGATTAGCACGATGCAGAACGGACCCCCCCCAAGGGCCCGCCCAGCAGACGATCAATGGCCAATCGTACGTGCCGGCGGAGTGCCGCGCCGAGCTGATCAGGATGAAGAGAACGTACGGCGATGCCGAGAAGAATCGCCGCCTGATTCAGGACCACATGCTCGAGAAGTTCAACAAGGTGCTCGGCATCGCGTCGAACTGCCTTTGCGATCAGCCACATGATCATTCTGGACCTCCTGTAGGCCAAGGACGCGATCAAGAGCGCGTGCATCAGCGACGAGTGGGACAACGCCGCAGCCTCCTCGACGCACGGCGACGAGTTCAAGGAGCTCGTGCTAGAGTACCAGCCGCAGCGGACGGGCCGCGGGCGGCCAGAGCGCCCGTACAAGTTCTGAATCGAGGTGCCGCGCCTGATTGAGCTGGTGCAGCCGATCAGCGACGCCATCCACAAGACGGAGGCCGACTGCGCTCTGCTTAACCAGGAGCCGGCCATCTTCCAGGCGCTCCAGAACCACGTGCTGGCGTTTGTCGACAAGTACAAGGACGACCCCTCGGCTCCCGACTACGCGGACCTGCCCGCAATCTTTGAGACGCGCATGCTCAAGCACTGCCCCATCGCGGCGTACACTGCGTTCGCCCTCAACCCGCTCTACTTCGACGTGACGCGAGCGGCAGCTGGACCCCAGCCCTCTGCCGGCTAGACGACGGGGACCTGGAGGGCGTGAAGACGCGCTACGAGCGGTTTGTCGAGCCGGAGCAGATCGAAGCGCTCCACCTCGAGCTCGCTACGCTGTAGCTGGAGCCGCTGCCAAAGAAGTTCGAGAGCCTGTACAAGGTGTGCAGCTCGAGGCGGGAGGAGGTGGACGGCAAGAAGATCAAGATCATCATCACGCCCGCTAGCAGCCGCCGCGGGCTGTGGACGAAGAACCTGGCCAACAACGGGTTCCCGCTGCTTGCTCTGTGCGCCGACCGCCTGCTGTCCATGCGCGCGACCAGCGCAGCGAGCGAGCGCAACTGGTCGGTGTGGGGGCACATCTTCACCAAGTACCGCACGCGCCTGGGCCTGATCAAGGGCGCGATGCTCGTGTGCATCTGCGGCAACAGCGAGACGGTGATCATCACTGACGGGGACGACATTGAGGAGGAGATCTCCCTCGAGATGCTGCAGGAGATCCTCGAGGGGGAGGAGGAGGAGGAGTGAGCTGATTACCCCCCCCCTGCTGCAGCGCACTGCTGCATACCAGCAGTGATCTGAATAGCCCTTGTTGCATGCTTTCCAATGCAAGTTGAGTGATTCCGATCCATGCACAAGGAGCGTCAGTTATGACCGGGCCGCGGCTGCCCGAGCAGCCGCGCGAGCGCACATTACTGTTTTGGCATTTACTGAAAAAACGTAGCGCGCATGATGATGAGACCGATAGCAAAGATGCCCCTTGTAAACAAGCTTTCCAACGGCGTATCACACTCCCTCAGCGACCCATGTATGAGCAGATGGCATTTTTTATACGCACGTATTATACGGATATACCAGGGGGGGGGGCAGAAAAGTTTTTTCAGACCCAGCGTTGCATCATTTTCAAAACGGGCCTGCCCCCCCCCCCCTCTTCACCCAGATCTTACCTGCCGGAGCTGAAACTTGGTGGGCAGCTTCATGACATTGTTCCCATGCCATCGCAATATTTGGGATGCTGTACAACCCAAGCATGTTCCTGAAATGGGCCTCACAAGACGGCCACACGCCCCGGTGTGGCCCCACACACCAACGTCCCTTCCACACCCTCCCAACAATAAACCACAGAAATGACCATGGATTTGGCATCCCTGTTGTTGAAAAAATCCATTGCTTCCTTCCCCATCCCAATCGGAGGTCTGCAGAGCATTCTGGCTCCGAATGGGTGCGAACCAGTGGTCCACACCAATCGCCAGGTGTGGACCCTCTCACACCCCCCCACACAGCACCCAAGACATCTACACACCCCACCGCCCCACACCAGTGGTGTCATTAAAGAAACCAAGAATGTCCTGTTTGCCCTCGAAACACATGAGGGAACATGCCGAATTGCCCCCGCAGGTGCGTTTTGGTGGGGAAAGTGTGACATTGTCGAGTTTCACACTATTTTGAGCGAAATTCCTTCGATTCGCCCCTGCAGTTTCCCCCCAAGTCCCCCCTCCCCGCTGAGGCTGCAAGGGCTGCGGGGGCGCTAAGGACACCACTGCCCCACACCGCACCTCCACCGCACCCATCTTCTCCCCAGCCGGAAACACAAAGCGGCAGCCGCGGAAGCGCTCATCAGCCCCGCAACCCATCATGCAACACCGTTAGGCCCCACCCAAAAGCGTAAGCGCTCCTCGTAAGCGCTCCGCATAAGCGCTCCGCATAAGCGCTCCGCATAAGCGCTCCGCATAAGCACTCCGTGCAAGCGCTCCACCCAAGCGCTCCACCCAAAACACACACACACACACACCAGCGCCCCACACCCCAACACACCCCACCGCAACACACCCCAACACTCCCACACACCCCACTGCACCCAACATGCCCCACCGCCACACACCGCACCTCCACAGCGCCCATCTTCTCCCCAGGCGGAAACACAAAGCGGCAGCCGCGGAAGCGCTCCGCGTCGCGCGCCGCCTCGACCGCCGGCGCGCGCCGCTGCCGCAGCCCCGCGCGCGCCGGTGCGGCCGCGGCGGCGGGGTCGGGCTCCTCTTCGTCCGATGTGTTGAGCGAGATTGGGGTCTCCTGGGGAGGGGGGGGGCATTGGGGGGGTGCACGGCGCGCGCCGCTGCGCAAGCCCCGCGCGCGCCGGTGGGCCGCGGCGGTGGGCCGGCCTCCCTCTTCGTCCGATGTGTTGAGCGAGTTGGGTCTCTGGGGAGGGGGGGCATGTTGGGGGGGCCGGCGCGCGCCGCTGCGGCAGCCCCGCGCGCGCCGGTGGGCCGCGGCGGCGAGGTCGGCTCCTTCGTCCGATGTGTTAGCGAGATCGGGGGTCTCGGGGGAGGGGGGGCATGTTGGGGGGGGGCACGGCGCGCGCCCGCTGCCGCAGCCCCCGCGCGGCGACCGTGGCGGCCGCGGCGGCGGGTTGGGCTCCTCTCGTCCGATGTGGTTGAGCGAGATCGGGGTCCCTATGGGAGGGGGGGCATGTGGGGGGGAGGGAGGAAACGGCGCGCGCCGCAGCCGGGGGCGCAGGAGGCCCGCGCGCCCCGATGCGGCCGTGCGCGCGGGGTCGGGCTCCCCTCTCGTCCGAGGTGTTGAGTCGAATCTGGGGTCTCCTGGGGGGGGGGAGGGGGGGCACGTGGTGTGGGTGTGGGTGTGGGTGTGGAGATGTGGGCGGGGGGTAGGCGGACGCGCGCAGCCGCTAGCCACAGCCCGCGCGCGCCGATGCGGCCGGCGGCAGGTGCCGGCTTCTGTTTCGTCCGACGCTGTCGGCGAGATGGGGTCTCCTGGGCGGAGGGGGGGCATGTTGGGGGCACGGCGCGGCCGCTGCCGCAGCCCGCGCGCGCCCGGTCGGGCCGCGGCGGCGGGGTGGGCCCTCTCTTCGTCCGATGTGTTAGCGCGATCGGGTCTCCTGGGGAAGGGGGGGGGCATGGGGGGGGGGGGGAGGGAGGACGGCACGCGCCGCTGCCGCAGCCCCGCGCGCGCCGGTGCGGCCGCGGCGGCGGGGTCGGGCTCCTCCTCGTCCGAGGTGTTGAGCGAGATTGGGGTCTCCTGTGGGGGTGGGGAGGGGGGGGCACGTGTGTGGGTGTGGGTGTGGGTGTGGGTGTGGGTGTGGGCGTGGGGGGGTAGGGCGGACGGCGCGCGCCGCTGCCACAGCCCCGCGCGCGCCGATGCGGCCGTGGCGGCAGGTGCCGGGCTTCTCTTCGTCCGACGTGTTCGGCGAGATTGGGGTCTCCTGGGGGGAGGGGGGGGCTGTTGGGGGCACGGCCCGCCGCTGGCAGGCAGCCCCGCGCGCGCCGGTGCGGCCCCGCGCGGCGGGGTTGGCTCCTCTTCGCCGATGTGTTGAGCCGAATCGGGCCTTCGCGTGCTGGGGAGACGGAAGGGGTGAGGAGGGGGCAGTGTGTGTGGGGGGGGGAGGGAGGACGGCGCGCGCCGCTGCCGCAGCCCCGCGCGCGCCGGTGCGGCCGCGGCGGCGGGGTCGGGCTCCTCCTCGTCCGAGGTGTTGAGCGAGATTGGGGTCTCCTGGGGGGGTGGGGAGGGGGGAGCACGTGTGTGGGTGTGGGTGTGGGTGTGGGTGTGGGTGTGGGTGTGGGTGTGGGTGTGGGCGTGGGGGGGTAGGGCGGACGGCGCGCGCCGCTGCCACAGCCCCGCGCGCGCCGATGCGGCCGTGGCGGCAGGTGCCGGGCTTCTCTTCGTCCGAGGTGTTCGGCGAGATTGGGGTCTTCTGGGGGGGGAGGGGGGCATGCGTGGGGGGGGGGCGGCGCGCGCCGCAAGTGAGGGGGGGGGGCTCGTCTTCTTCTGAGGTGTTGAGCGAGATGGAGGGCTCCTGGGTGTAAGCGTGTGAGGGGGTCGGGACGACGTTTGTTTGTGTGTGTTTGTGTGCAGGAAGGGGGGGAGGGGGGGGGCACGCTACACACGCACGTGCACACACGCAGGCACACACACAGGCACACACACACACACACACACACACACACACATGCACCTTGCAGTGCCCTGGCCCTTACTGCCACTTCGCCAGCTGCCGCGCCTTTGCCTGCCAGCACACACAAGCACACGCACACGCACACACACACACACACACACGCACCTTGCAGTGCCCCGGGCCCTCATGCACCTTCAGCTTACGCGCCTTTGCCTACCAGCCCCCCCCCCCCTGTGCACACACACAAGCACACACACACACACACACACACACACAGAGAGAGAGATATCGTTACAGAGAACTCTGCACGGCAGACCTAGATAGGCTGTTTCTAGTCATCAATTGAGGAGATTCCGTTTGAAGGCGGGAGACCAACCGTGCGCCAGCAAGAGGGTGAACAACCTCATTCGTAAAGCAGTGGGGGAAAGGGGCTGTGGCGGGTCATTGACGGCTGTGTTCGTCAATCCGCCTTGACTGAGTTTAAACTAGGTGTCGGCAGAAGGACTTCCACAGTTGTGGAAATCATGCGAAGATGATCCACTCGGTGGTGACTCGCTCGGCGAACTCGGGGCGCTCGGGGATGTCGCGTGTGAAGTTGAAGAGATGGATGTTTGCGGAGGGCGTAGAACGTGACGGAGTTGGCGCAAAAGTCACCGGCGTGAGCCGGAAGAAGGTGATGGCGCTGCCGGCATAGAGCGCAGTCGTGTCCGAACAGCGGTAGTTGTGCAAGTGGGAGGCAGTGGGAGGGAGGCAGCGGGAGGGTAGTCGGAGGGAGAGGGGGAGGCGCGGGGGAGGGTTAGGGAGGGGCGAGGGGCACAAGATGGGGTGGGGTGCAGCGGGGATGGAGGGGTGGAAGACAGGAGAAGGGAGGGAGGAGAGGGGAGAGAGGAGGGAGCCACACTGTGGCCCGGCCACATGGCGCATACATAGGCGCTGGTAGCATGGGGGGGGTGCATGGGGTGCATGTGCGCGCATGGGGCGCATGGGGAGGGGCAACTCCATGTGACGAGCATGTGGGTGTATGGAGGTCGACGGGGCGGCAGTGGGATAAGCGGTGGGTCTCTTGAGGTGGGGCGTGGGGTCGAATGAACGACTGGGCAGTGGGCGGTGGGCGGGACGGTGGCGGCTGGAGGAACTCGGTAGCTCAAGCGCTGAGCGCTGAGCGCTGGCTCGGGCCGCATGGCGGTCGAGGTGATGGCACTGAGATACCTGGGCTCCGTTGTCTGAAGCTGCAGAGCTGTGGGGGGAGGGAAATCTGTGCGGTAGGGCGTCACGTGTTTTTTGCCATGTGGAGGGCGTGCGAGAGAGTGCGGATGGACTGAGTTCCTGGATGCGTGCGTCGACTGGCTGCTGAATTGACAGCCCGACGACAGAGGGCGTACGGAGGAGGAGAGGCGGCGATAATCGGCGGCGGCATGGGTGAAGGGGGGTCGACGTAGGCGGCGGCGATGACTGCGCGGGCGCAGCGCCCCACTCTGTGGGCACAGAGTGGGGCACACACACACACACACACACACACGTGCACACACGCACGCACCTTGCAGTGCCCCGGGCCCTCGTGTCCCTTCAGCTTCCGCGCATTCCCCGCCCAGCCGCTCCCGTCGCTGCCCTTCAGCCCTTTCCCCTGCTGCTGCTGCTGCTGCTGCTGGCCCTGCTGGCCCTGCTGGCCCTGCTGCGGGGGTGCCGCGCTCAGCCCCGCGAGGCGCTTGCCGACCTGCTGCTTGCCCTGTGTGTGTGGTATGTGTTTATGTGTGTGTGTGTGTGTGTGCGTGTGCGTGTGCGGTTGTGTGTGTGTATGTGTGTGTGTGTGTACATGTGTGTGTGTGTCAGGGGTGAACCCGCCGATCTGATTCCGATGAACAGGGCGCCCGAAGGGCGCAAAACCGATGAGTGTTTTGGGGTGGGATCGGGAAAACCGATAAGTGTGAGGGCCCGGAGGGCCTGTCATCGGCGAAGCCGATGACCACTTCAAACCGATCGGACTCATCGGCTTGGGGTATTTGAGCTACCCGATCGGCTCATGGCCTCTCCTGTTCCGCCCGACGGGCCACCGCCCGTGCGTGCGCCCGACGACAACCCCGCGTCCCCCATGCTGGTCGACGACGACGTCGAGCTCGTGCCCCCGCCGGCCGAGGAGCCCAAGAAGCGCAACGCGTTTGACCTCATGAAGGCCAGCAACCTGAAGGCTGCGTCACGTGAGTGTCACATGGGCATGGGGGGTGCGCGCATGGTGCATGGGGGGATTCAAAATCGAAATGCCCCTCCCCCCCTCCACGCCCTCCCTCCTCCTGCAGCCTCCCTCACCCAGCCTCTAGCCCCCACCCAGACTACCTCAAGCCAGCCTCCACCCAGCCCGCCTCAAGCCTGGGTCCAGCCCTGCCCTGCCCTGCCCTACTGCGCCTCTTTCCAAAGCCCCCCCTGCCCCGCCTCTTTCTAAAGCCCGCCCCATCCCCCTCACTACCACTGCAGAGGCGAAGCAGCTCAAGAAGGCCAAGCACGCCGCCGCTGCCCCGGCCGCGCCCGCCCAGGCCCCCGAGCACCCGCCTCACAAGGACGTCCCTCCGGCAACCCCCACGGCCACCCCCGCGGCTGATGGCCCCACGATCGACGCCACCCCCATCGCCACCAGCGTCAAGAAGAAGCCGCCATCTTCCGAGGCGCAGAAGTCGTGGATCAAGACGTTCCCCTTCATCTTCATCGCCACCGCCGTCAACCTAGCCACCAACGGCGCCGTGCTCGTCGGCTGCTTTGTCTGCCGCGAGATCTACGGCGCCAACAGCAACAAGTCGTACGCTGCTGGCAATGCCAGCGTGTACTCCCTCAACGATCTCACCAAGCACTCCAAGGGTGACGAGCACAAGGATGCTGTGGACTCCAAGGTGAAGAAGGACGGTGGCTCCGTCGAGGTCCTGAAAGGCCTGCTACCAACTCTGCTCATGGGTGCCCTGTGGATCTGCACAGAGTTGCTTCCAGGCCTGAAGTTTGCCAGCCTACTGGTGGCGCTCACCAAGGCTGGCAACACCAGTATTAACGCGAAGTACAACAATCGGTCGTACTTTACGGCGTGCGTACTCACCCTCTCCTCAGTCCTCCTGAGCCGGCAGCTCGTACAAATTCGAGCTGCCCCCTGTTTTGCGCTTATGGTTGATGGCAGTACCGACTGCAGTACCGAGGATCACCTTCTAATCTATGTTGTGTACTGTGCCGAGCTCCTTGAGCCGACAGTAGAGTACCTATGTACTGTGAAGCTATCTCAAGCCGGTGCAGACTCTATCCACGATGTTCTTAAGGTGATGGAGGTGCTGGAACTGGACAGCAGCCGCATGGTCGGTTTCTGCACCGACGGCGCAAACGTGTTCACTGGCTGGCGCAATGGCGTTATGACAAAGCTTAGGCGGATGAACCCCTACCTACTGTGTTCACTTGTTATGGTGGATGTTACCACCAGAACTAAGACCACCCTTACCACAGCATGCAAAGCACTTGACACTACTACTTCCAACGTGCACCACCTGTTCTGCAAGAGCGCCAAGAGGACCAGCGAGTGGGAGTTATTTGCCAAAAAGAACTACCCCAATCTGACCCGCTTGAAGTTTCCGAATTTTACTACAACGCGTTGGTGGTCTCGCAAGGAAGGAAAGCCACGCTGGTTCTGCGCCTCAACCTCCACGCTTTGATTGAATACCTGCCCCTTAGGAAGGACTGCCCCGATGAGGTGTCGACGCGCTCAAAGACGTGGGAAAAGGCTATGCTCGTTCTGTCGAAGCTCTTGAGTTATAAGCAGGCAGTCTTTTTGTTTCTACAGATCGATTTGCTGAGCCCTGTCGATAAGTTTTCCAAGGCGTTGCAGAGCAACAGCATTAAGCCCCTCGACCTGAAAAAACGTTTGACCGCCACCATTGCCCAGCTTAACGTTTTTAAGAACCTAACATTTTTTTCTGCTGCGACCTGCCCAACTGCCAAGGGTCTAGTTGATAACGTCGATGATGATGGGGTGTGGACCCCGCCCACCACCTCAGGCGCCCCACCACCTGCCAAGGTCAAGTTTTTCAAGGGCAATTTGAAGATGACCACCGCATACAAGTTTGCAGCAGATTTTGCTGACGCGGCCATTGATAGCCTGAAGGAGAGGTTTTTCGACGACGACCCCTCCCTTGATATTCTGGCCTGCTTCACCAGAGAGAACGGCATGAACTGTAAAGTCACGAAGCTGTCTCTGACTCTGAGGAAGTTGTGTGAGAGACCGTATCACGGCAACAGAAGACTACGGACAGCGGGGGTCCGGGGGCGCAGCCCCCCGGGAAAAAATGGCAAGCCGATGAGTCCATGAGGCCCTCTCCTGGAAAGCCGATGAGTCAGGGAGGCCCTCTCCTGGAAAACCGATGAGTGGCATGCCCCCGAATACACCCCTGGTGTGTGTGTGTGTGTGTGCGCGCGTGTGTGTGTTGGTGAGGACGAGGCTGCAGCCCTGGGAGGGCACTTGCCGACCAGCTTGCCCTTCAGGGAAGGTGTGTGGGGTGGGGTTGAATGACAAAAAGTGAGAAAAAGAGAGGGAGAGATAGCGGGGGAGAGAGACAGAGAGAGGGACAGGCGAGTGAGGGAGAAAGAGAGAGAGGGCGAGAAAGAGAGAGAGAAAGTTAGAAAGAGAGATAGAGAGAGAGAAAGAGAGAAAGAGGAAAAAAGAAAGAGAAAAAGAGAGAAAGAGAGAAAGAGAGAAAGAGAGAAAGAAAGAGAGGGAGAGAGAAAGACTCAGAGACTGAGAGACCCCCAATCACACACACACACAAACCTTCACCGGCGCGCGGCCCCTGCCCTGCTGCTGCTACGATGCTGCCTGCTGCTGCGGTCCCCCACCCCTCCTCACACACACACACTCACACCTGCGCACGCACCCCGCCCTGCTGCTGCGTTGCTGCCTGCTGCTGCCCCCCCCCCCCGCCTTCACACACACACACACACACACACACACACACACACACACCTGCGTGCGCGACCCGCCCTTGCTGCAGCGTTGCTGCCTGCTGAACACACACACACACACACACACACACCACACATACACACACCTGCGCGCGCGCCCCGCCCTGCTGCTGCGTTGCTGCCTGCTGCACACACACACACACACACATGCGCACGCGAACCGCCATGCTGCTGCGTTGCTGCCTGCTGCTGCTCCCC
>VFSX01000043.1:0-10000 GCA_016618255.1 Chlamydomonas sp. UWO 241 | reverse complement strand
TAAACCCCCCACTCAACCCATACCCAACCACAAAACAACCCGCCGCCTATGGAGCGATCCGGTCGCGTGCGCCGTGGCCCAGGGATCATCCATAACCCTCTTACCTAAACCCCCCACTCAACCCATACCCAACCACAAAACAACCCGCCGCCTCTGGAGCGACCTGGTCGCGCGCGGCATGGCCCAGGGATCATCAAAAACCCTCTTACCTAAACCCCCCACTCGACCCACACCCAACCCCCAAACAACCCACCGCCTCTGGAACGACCTGGTCGCGCGCGGCATGGCCCAGGGATCATCCATAACGCTCTGATATAAACCCCCCACTCAACCCACACCCAACCCCCAAACAACCCACCGCCTCTGGAACGACCTGGTCGCGCGCGGCATGGCCCAGGGATCATCCATGACGCTCTAATATAACCCCCCCACTCAACCCCTACCAAACCCCCAAACAACCCACCGCCTCTGGAGCACCCTGCTCGCGTGCGGTGTGCCCCAGGGATCATTCCCTGAGCCCTTAACACTAAACCCTAAACCCTAAACTCACAGCCCTCTGTAACCCCCCATACGCAACCCCAAAACCAACCCACCGCCTCTGGGGCGATCCGGTCGCGAGCGGCGTGGCACAGGGATCATTCACAACCTTCTTATATCACCCCCCCACTCAACCCACACCCAACCGCAAAACATCTCACCGCCTATGGAGCAATTTGCTCACGTGCAGCTTGACCCAGGGATCATTCCCCACACAAGACCCTCAACCCTCGGCAACCCCCCTACGCAACCCCAAAACTAACTCACCGCCTCTGGAGCGACCTGGTCCCGCGCCACGAGCTTCTTGCAGTCGACGCACAGCACACGGTTAGTGGGCGGTGCGGCGGCGGCGCCTGCGGCCGGTGTCCCCTGGTTGGTGAGGTGACCCCAACCGAGTCCCTGCCCTCCGCCCCCGCGCCCCCCGCCTCCATTGCCGCCCGAGCCGCCCCCGCCGCCCGTGCCGCCCCCGGCGCCCGCGCCGTAGAAGCCCTGCTTAATTGGCGCTGGCAGGGCGACCGGCTTGTTGCTCCCGAAGGACAAGGGGGTCGGGCGCGACGGCTTGACAGGCCCGTTGCTGCCTGCAGGGCACCGGTGCGTGCGCGTGCGTGTGAGCGTGCGCGGGCGTGTGCGTGCATGTATGCGTATGTATGCGGGCGTGTGTGTGCGTGTGGGGGCGCGGCGTGCCGGGGGTGCGTCAGTGTTTCCGTTAGCCACCCCGCCAGTGGAGCAGTGGAGCAGCCGTGCCTCTGGTGCTGCGGCAGGGGCGCCTGGACAGGCGGCCACAACTTGACCCGTATGCATCTGAACCGCCGCGCGAGCACGCGAGTGTGCCAGTAGCATGCAGCACGCGTGTCGCGTCGCGGGTGGGTCCCTCTCGTGACGCCGCCCCAGTGCGTGCTGCTGTGCCCAGCCCATGCTCACCGCTGGCGCCACCCTGTCCGTGCCCGCCACCCTGGGGCGCCTGCGCCTGCGCCTGCGCGTTGCCCTTGTGCACCTCTATGAAGTTTCGCTGCACGCTGGCGTTCAGCTGTGCCGCGATGCCGCCCACGTTCCTGCCCGGCGCCTGCGCCTGCGCCTGCGCCTGCGCCTGCGCCTGCGTCTGCGCAGGCCCCTGCGCCTGCATCGCATGCATGCAATGGGTGTCACGAGCACACACGTGCAGGGTCTGTGTCAGGGGTGTGTGCCAGGGGCATGGGTGCATGCCTCGCGCAACGCCCATGCGCGCGCTGCATGGGCGCCATGCGTACTCACACTGCCACCGCCATGCCTGCGCTCGTCCAGCACGATCGCAGCCTTGAGTGCCTTGCACTTGTCCACCATGGTCTTCATCTTTGCTACGTGAGTGTCGCTGATCTTGATGGCCTTCGATTGCACCAGGTTGATGTACCCAGTCGTGAGCGTGCTCAGCTTGCACAGCCAGTCATTCCTTGTGGGTTTGGAACCGGGCCACGTGTCGTTGGGCGCGCCAGTCACCACTGCCTGAAGCTCGGCGTCGCTCTTGTGCATGAGCAGCTCCAGCTGGCTTTCAAGCTCCATGCGGCACTTCTCAGAGGGGATGGGTTCCTTCACTTCCTGAAGGAGACCGCTGAGCCTGATGGAGTGCCCAGTGCCGTTTCCACTGCGCCCTGACGCAGACGCAGTGAGTTTCGCGTATTCGGGTTGCATGCCGCTCATATTCAATGCTCACGGAGTGCCCTTCGAGCTCCCCTCCATGCTCTTTCTAAAGCCAACCCCAGGGGGGGGGGGCTGCTACGGGTTGAGGAGTGGCCACGTGCGCGGCATGCGTTGCATTTCAGGAGTGAGCTCCCAACTTTTCAAAACCCTAATTAAAACCCAAGGCCTGCTCCTGGTGTGGTGCGTATGTGTTGCGTTGTGTTGCTTGTATGTGTCGGGGGATGTTGAGTGTGTGTGTGTGTGTGTGTGTGTGTGTGTATGTGTGTGTGTGTGTGTGTGGCACACCGCACCCCATTTGTCCCTCACGCCCCTGTGTGCGTACCCAGATTATGTGTGCGCGTGTGTGGCGGGCGGCGCTTCGGTCCCTCGACTCCCAGAACCCCCCCCCCAAACTTGCATCCACCACCTCTGATGGTGCGATGTGATTTGATCCACAATTCATCCCAATCCACGGGCAGTAGCATGGGCAGTAGGGCACGCAGTAGGGGTGACTGGCTCGCTGTTGCGCTGACCAGTGCGGTGGTGCGCCAAGGGTGCGCCTCCTCTTTAAATACAAATGACCATGCTCAAATCTGGCTCAAATCTGGCTCAGATCTATCATACCATGTTGACCTTGTGTGCGGCGTGCTTGCCCGCAGCCTGCCCCGCCCGCCTCGTACAATGCCCGCGTGCAGCGATTCGCCCGGCGCCTGTGGTGGCATGGTCACAGCGACTGCTGCCCTGGCCCTGCAGGCTCCTCGCTTCTGCCCCGTCCCACCACCTGCTGTCGGCCCTCCTGCAGCACCGCCAGCCGCCTGACCCTGTCGCAGCTACTTCTGCCCTGGCCCTGCAGGCTCCTCGCCCCTGTCCGCCTGCATTAGCCTCTCCTCCAGCACCGCGGCCCGCCTGCACGCACCCGCCACCACGACTACCACCCTCGCCCTGAAAGGCTCCACCGAGGGACCTGCTCACGCTGCAGCTACTGCCGCCGTTGCCCTGGAGGCTCTTCACTCCCTTCCGCCTCCTTCAGCCTTTCCTGCAGCACCGCCACCCGCCTGCACGCAACCGCCACAACTCCTACTACCACCCTGGCCCTGAGAAGCACCTGAGAGGCCTGCACCCGCCGCAGCTGCTGCTGCCCTGGCCCTGGAGGCTCCTCGCCCGCACCCGCCTCCTTTAGCCGCTCCTCCGGCACCGCCGCCCGCCTGCAAGCAACCGCCACAACTCCTACTACCCCCCTGGCCCTGAGGGACACCTGAGGGGCCTGCTCCCGCTGCAGCTACTGCTGCCCTGTCCCTGGAGGCCCCTTGCCCCCGTCCGCCTCCCTAAGCCTCTCCTCCAGAACCGCGACCCGCCGCTCCGCTGTGTCCTTTCCGACCAGCGCCCACACGGCCGGGGCGAACACCAGCAGCGAGCCGAGGATGGAGGGCAGGCCGAGAGGGATGTAGTTGGTGCCTGCAACGATGCACACCATGCCCCACGGGCTGCACGCCTGCGCGCGGGGCAGTGTTTCCGTTAGCCAACCCGCAAAGCGTAAAACAGTAACAACGGGTTGAGATTGGACGCTTCGGGCTGGCGCTGCGGGTTGAAGTTGCGCGAAATTCGACCCCCAAAGCGTGAAACTTCACATGTTCACATTCTCCGCAAAAAAAAACGCCTCCGACGTGTTGAGCCATAATTTCTAAAGATTCTTAGCGGAACCGCTGGCACGTGTGTGTGTGTGTGTGTTTGTGTGTGTGTGGATGGATGGGCGCGCTCTTGGGGTGCGCGTTTATGCTTGTGTGAGAGGGAGGACATGGGGCGGGCAGGCAAGATGCATACATGTCTGTGGTGAGGGGCAGTGCTTCTTGGATAGATTCTCGTCCATCAATTTCTCACCGCCTGAGCAGGCAGCGATTTTGTTTGCGGGAAAGTGTGGATGCCATCGACTTCACACTTTTCGGGGCAAATTCCCGCCTGTTTCGTGCGGTTTCCGGCGGTCGACCGTCCGTCTGCCTTAAATTATGTACTCCCATGCCGCCGACGGCGGTATACCGCCTTGCCGAGAAAGCACTGGTGACGTGTCGGCCTAGCCAGCCGGCCGGCACACGCCATCAGAGAAGAGAGGAGACCCCCTGGCAGACCGTCGCACGAGGCAGATCCCTCGATCCAACGTCCCGAGGGTTTAGGGTTTCGAGTTTCTAAAGTTTAGGGTTTCTTAACCCTAAACCCTCGGGGCGTTGGGGTTTAGGGTTTAGGGTTGATGGTTAAGGGTTCAGGGTTCAGGGTTTGGGGTGCACACTGGTACTAAACTGAGGAATGAACAGAAGAAACCCCACGAGGACACACACACACACACGCACACACACACACACACACACAAACGCACACACACACACACGCACACACACACACACAGACACACACACAAACAAACACCTGCCTTGTACATGTCTTCTGGCAGCGCCTCGTACTCCTCCCACGACATCTCCGCGGCACCTAGTCAGCGGGGGGTGGGGGGTGGGGGTGGGGGCAGCAAGGGGGTGGCGGGCACCACCACGGCCTCAGGTCGCAAGGTGCGCGCATGGTGTAGAATTATCTGTCAATAGCACAGCATCACACCTATAGGCGCTGGACGCTGCAGCGCCAGGAGAGGCGCTGCCGCCATCGATACAAGCAGTCTTCGGCTACAGCTTGCTCGTGCATCAGGTGTTGCTCGGTTTTCCGATGCGCGCGCCAAGACGCCAAGACGCCTACTGCGCGCACACGCAGCTCTCACGCCAAAGCAGTGCATTCGCATCGACAACATGACGATACAATGCGTCCTGGTGCAATGCGTCCTGGGCGGTGGGGATTGGTGGTGTGTGTGGGGCGTGGGAAGGTGTGGGGTATGAGGCAGCAATATGAATCACTGATTCAGAATCAGGTGCATAAATGAATGTATTCACTTGCTCTTGCGTGTATAACATGGCCGAAGATGCAGTGCTACGCCATGCAGTACTGTTATCTCCCGACCTGTAGCGCAACCAGCTGTTCCAGTGGATTGTAAAACTCTCATCATTCCAGTGGCTGTATCGCTGCATGCCAGGCTCCGATGGCTGCTCGTGCCATGCACTACCTTCCCTGCCAACACGTGTGTGCGTGCCAGCCCCTCTGCACATGCAGCTATCGCATTGCACTGGCCACGCATGCAGTGCATGCCAACCATGCGTCGCCTGACATGTGCGAGCATTCGCAGGCGCTAGAAATGTACGTGGCATGGGTCTTCCCTGCCATTAGCAGCAGCCTGGCTGCGGCGCTCCAGGTGATTGACGTCGGCTACTGTGCCGGCCTGGTATGCATCGATGATGTGCACAGCTGTGTGCAGCTGAGGTGCCTGCGGATGCCGGGGTGTGTCCTCGTGCCAGCTCTGCCCCCCCTGCCAGCATGCAGCCAGCTCGAGGAGTTGTGGATAGCTGGAAACAAATTGGTCGCCAGCCTGGCTCCGCTGAAGACATGCCCCAGGCTCCGCAAGCTTGACCTGCGCGACTGCTGCTCTGACCTGCATCACCAGGTGGAAGACCTGCCGTGCCCCCAGCTGGCACACCCATCGACGGCCGAGCTTGAAGGTCTGGTGCACGAGCTTCAGCCCAGCATGCCGGCGGCCACGCAAACACTGGCAGCATGTGCACTCAGCAGCCTGGCTGTCTACAACCCTCAGGGTAACACAGACATCGCCGCTCCGCTGGCGTTTTTCCACCGTTGGTGCAGCGGCTGGGGCCACGCTCCTCTTCAGTTGTGCAGGAGGCAGCAGCATGCACTGCTCGTGCTGCGTCAGACCGTCATCGCCGCTGCTGGCGCCATTCCGGCACTGACGCAGCTTCGGGGTCAGTCCTCCTTATCACGCACGCGCCAGGCAGGCGCAGGCGCACTGCGCAGCTTGGGGATTGAATTGCAGTGACTCAGCGCCACCGTGTCCTAATCGGGACCGACAAGCACATAAATGGGCATTTTGCCGGCACACCTGCAGTGCACCTGGTCGCTGTTTTGGGGGCATGTACGTGCCTTGCCTTGCTCACTCACCACAACCTCAACGACCCTATTCCCCTTTCGATTGATTCAGCTGGCGTTTGTGTAGTTGTGGGGGGGGAGGCGAGGGGGGAGGAGGGCAACTTTATTTTGTTTGTTTGTTTCCCTGGTAGGCTGGCACGCTGCGTGGCCTTGCGGGCTCTCTAAGTAGAGCTCGCCTAGACGTGTAGTCTAGGCCTTAAATCACGCCCCGAGGTCCTCTAGGTAACGCATACGTGTAAAAAATGTAAAATCTATTATGATTGCAATCCCCCAGGGGGTCCTCTCCTAATGCTCCTTGCCAGACATGTCTCTCAGAGACCGCTGTTTGGGGTAGTCTAGCCGGCGGGAGCGGTAGTCTATCGGCCGGGAGCCGGCGGTACTCTAATACTTAAGTGTGCTGGAGTATCGGCGGGTGTCTCTAGTAGAAGAGTAGCCTGCTAAGCTGGAAACCCCGTGTTACTGTTACTGTTACCCCCAGGGGGTGGTCCCCAGGGGGTGTAAACTCGATTAGCTGGCTCGACCTGACACCAACTGTTGCAGCGAAGCGTGTTGGGGCCATACCACAGCACACCACGACCCGACACGATCTCATTGTCACTATGAACCCAGATCCATCCGCCGCAGTTAGCTGGGGGTGGTGGTGGGAGGCGCGCAGGCTCAGCAGCCGCATCTCCCATCTTACAACCGTTGCCCGATGACAATCCCATGCTGCACTGCTCGCATGCAGGGCGCTGCGCGACCTGATCCCCGTAGCCAATCTCCGTAGCTTCCGGTGTGTGGAATGCGCGGCAGCGCAGAGTAGGGGCCACCGCCAGCGCTCAGCCACCAGCTGCAGGAGCCACCAGAGCGACCAGATGGCAGGTCTGATGGCGGCTCTGATGGCCCTGGGAGGGACCCGGCGCCGATGCCGACACCCATGCTGCCGCTGCCGTCCGCGCAGCCACCACCGCCGCTGCAGCTGCATGCGTGTGGTGAGTGGGGGACCACTCCCACCAGACCGTTGCATGTGGCTCGGATGGGCCACGCAGGGAGTCACTCCCATCGGATCGATGCATGTGGCTCAAAGCAGGCCGCAGGGGTCACCAGGGCCCCAGCGGCCAGTGCCCCCAGGCTGTTCCGTCGGCGTCTGTCAATGCGGACCCACCCACGCCCTGGCCACAAGGCCATGCAGCGCGCCAGCCTACCAGTATGTGGGTGTGGCAGAGGGCGGTGCCTGCCTGTCCTGTGCATCGGTTGTACACTCGCGTCGGGCCTTATCTCGACGTAATAAAAGGCCGGTCTCGCACCCCACCAGCGCATACGCGCGCACCTGTCACCGGGTACACAGCTACCGCTTCCGAATGCGTTGCTGTCACTACCTGGGTGGCATAGGGTGGATCTGGGGGCCTAGTGCCCTGACTAGGTCCAGGGTGTGCACGCACGTGGGGGTTAACTCTCACCCCCACCAGGCCTAAGCAGCCAGCCAGTCTACCTAGGCAGCCAGCCAGTCTGAAAGTGAGTTCAGGTGTTGAGCGCTAGCGCCGACACAGGTCTAAGACATAGTAACTGGTGTCACACAGACTGTAAAATCCATCATCATCATCACCAGTGGCTGCTATGGGGTATAATGCGCCATCAAAGGCGTCCGACAGACTGTAAAATCGACCACGTCTGCCGCCTGTGATGCAGACAGCGTGTTGATCGTGCGATGCGGGTTGACGCGCGCATGGTGGAGGGCTTCATTCTGGACAGGGGTGGGGTGGGAGTATGCGTGTGCGTGTGCGTGAGTGTGTGAGTGTGTATGTGTGTGTGTGTGCTTGTTTATGTGTGTGTGTGTGTGTGTGTGTGTTTGTGTGTGCGCAAATATGCAGGGACAAGCATGAATGAGCGCCCCTGGCGACCTGCTTCTCACTAGCTTCTCTGGATGCCTGAAAGCCCTATCGATTGTGCCATCGGTCTGGGGATCCATGGGTGGATGCCCCTGCCAACCTTGATGATGTTGCCCGTGCCCGGCAGCACCCCCTGGTCCAGCACGGCGTCGCACACAAGCGTGTCCCCAGGCAGCGACCCCATTGCAGCCAGGGCAGCGCCCGCATCCCGCACACACACACACATACACACACACACACATGCAGTTACAGTTACATCGGCTTTCCAGCAAAGACTACCTCTAGTCCTAGTACCACCGCCTAGACCCAAGTCCAGTTCTGGCCCTAACAATTACTTGTGAGGGGCGGTAGCCACCAGCCGGCTGCCTGCCAACGTGTAGTCCCAGAGCAAAAAGGAGAGCTATTGTGCGACGCCTCCAAAATAGGTCCTAACTGCTTCTAGGGGATAGGGGTCAAGTGGCGCTTGCCAATCTACTTGACCGCCGTGGTGGAGGGGCCGGCGCCTGAGGGGCAGCCGGACCGTACACCACGGCTCTCCACCCGACCCTATCCTGAGCACGCTCAAACGCCGTGTCCGAAAAAGTCTTCCAATCAGAACGAGTGCCACTAGTTTCGCCTAGCTGCTGAATCAGTAGCTTGAGAAAATAGTGTCTGGAGGAGGCTGGAGGCCGGCCTTGCTGTCGAGCCATATCCATTGTGCAGTCAAAAGTCGTACGAGGAAGACGAGAAGCCGGCATGCGCATCACATGGCCTAGCCACTGCATTGACCGCTTTGCCACAAGGCTCTCAATTGGCTCAGTGTCGCACGCCTGCCGAATATAAGTTAATCTGTGCCGGTCGACCAGGCGCACACCCAGAATGCGACGAAGGCAGTTAGAGTGGGCAACCTCCAATCGAGTCAGTTGTGTTTTAGTAGGGCCCATGTTTCGCAGCCGTACAGAAAGTGGGGCAGCACGAAAGTGTTGTAAACCCGCGTCTTAGACTGCACTTGCATCTTCTTGCTGGCCCAAATCTTATCAAAAGACGCAAACACGCCCAGCGCGCGACCGACACGCACACCGATCTCCTTCTCCACACTACCACTCTGGGTTATCCAACTCCCTAGATACTTAAATGCAGAGACGGTCTTCACTTCACCACCAGTCAGCGCAAACGTGGGCAGATCCGCGTCAAAATCTGCTGGCAAAATAATCACTTCTGTCTTGGCGGCGTTGATTTGCATGCCAAAGCTAGAGGACACTTTGTCAAGGATTTTCACCAAAGCGCCAACTGAGCTGGGTTATGCGAGAACAAACATAAATCGTCGGCATACATCAGCATTACTATGCGCTCAACCGACGACGACAACACCGAGCCGCCGGCTCGGGTCACGACTGACACGCCAGCCCCCTCTGGCATCATGTCTAGCGCCTTTTTCACTATGGTGGTCAATAAAAACATTGAACAACACAGGAGCAATGACGCACCCCTGTCGCACACCAGACGACACGGGGAATTCGTGCCAGATTTTCCCAGCCAGCCGCACGGCAGCTGCTGTGTTGGTGTGAAGATCCTCCAACAGATCAATAATGTGCGGATGGTCACTATATAATCTAAGGACTCTCCACAGTGCCGCACGGTTTATGCAATCGTAAGCTTTAGAATAGTTGACAAATGCCACAGCCATGCATTGTTTGTACTCGGCATGTGCCGCGCTCAGCGAGCGCAGAGTATAAATCGCATCAACAGTGCCTCTGCTTTTTCTGAAACCACACTGAGCCTCATGCAACTGACCATCAACCTGCGTGGAGACGCGGTGCAGAAGTATGGCAGCGTACACTCTCCCGGCAATAGAGAGAAGGCTTATACCGCGGTAGTTACCAGGGGAGTCACGCGGACCCTTCCCCTTATAACGGTGTGATAATAGCAGTTTT
>VFSX01000139.1:383883-432633 GCA_016618255.1 Chlamydomonas sp. UWO 241 | reverse complement strand
GTGTGTGTGTGTGCCATCAGAGCATCTGATCAGAGCATCCGACTGATCAGAGCATCCGATCAGAGCATCTGGTCAGAGCATCTCATCAGAGCTTCTCATCAGAGCATCTCATCAGAGCATCTCATTAGAGCATCTCATGAGAGCATTTCATCAGAGCACCTCATCAGAGCATCTCACCAGAGCATCTCATCAGAGCATCTCATGAGAGCATCTCATCAGAGCATCTCATCACAGCGCCCCATCAGGTAGAACTCGCCTGCAGGAAGAGCTCGAGCGTGGTCGGCCCGCACGACTCACGGCAGTGCATGTGTGTGTGTCTGTGTGTGTCCAGATGTGCTCTCACCCCCTCATTCTCTCTCTATGCACGCGTGTGTGTGTGTGCGCGCGCGAGAGAGACTTGGCTTATTCTTGGCTATATGATCACACACGAACACACACACCTGCAGGAAGAACTCGAGCGCCGTCGGCACCCACGCCTCGTCTTCAAACATGTTCATCACCGCTGACTGTGCGCTCAGGCGCGACAGCAGCGCCTCGCTGCCGGGCGGGGGTGGCGAGAGCGTTGAGCCGGAGGGGGAGAGGGCCGAGTCCCAGCGCCCCGTGCGCAGCTGCAGCAGGATGCGCGAGTAGTCGAGCGCAACCTGCGTTTGTATGTGTGAGTGTTTGTGTGTGTGTGTGTGCATATGTGTGCCAGCAGCGCCTCTCTGCCAGGAGGGGGTGGCGAGAGCGTTGAGCCGGAGGGGGAGAAGGCCGAGTCCCACCACCCCACACACACCCTCCACACCCTCCACACCGTCCACACCTTGATGATCTGTGTCACCGTGTTTGGCGACGAGAGGTCCTGCGTGAAGTACTCAAGCACAGACTGGGTGCGCACGGGCTCGAGCACGCCCGCGAGCGCCTGTGTGTGTGTGCGTGTGTGTGTGAGAGTGTGTGTGTGCGAGTGTGTGTTGGGGTGTGGGTGTACCTCTCTCTCTCTCTCTGTGTGTGTGTGTCGCGTGAAGTGCTCGAGCACAGGCAGGCTGCGCACGGGCTCGAGCACGCCCGCGAGAGCCTGTGTGCGTGTGTGTGTGTGTACGAGTGTGTGTTGGGGTGTGGGTGTGCCTCTCTCTCTCTCTCTCTCTCTGACTCTGTGTGTCGTGTAAAGTGATCAAGCAAAGGCAGGCTGCGCACGGGCTCGAGCACACCCGTGAGGGCCTGTGTGTACGTGTGTGTGTGTGTGCGAGTGTTTGTTGGGGTGTGGGTGTGCCTCTCTCTCTCTCTCTTTCTCTGTGTGTGTGTGTGTGTGTGTGTGTGTAGCATGAAGAGCTCGAGCACAGGCGGGCTGCGTACGGTCGGCGTGCGTGTAGCCTGCGTGCGTGTGTGGGGGCGGGTCTCTCTCTCTCTCTCTCTGTGTGTTGTGAAGTTCTTGGGCACGCCAGCGATCGCCTGTGCGGATGTGCGTACGAGCGCAAGGGGAGGTAGGTAGGTAGGTAGGCGCAAGGTGAGAGAGTTCTGCCTACTACCACAACCGCCCCCCCCCCCCCCTCCACTGACACACATAGCAGGGTGTGATACACACACGCACACACGCACACACGCACACACACACACACACACATGCGCACACACACACACACACACACACACACAGCCACATTTCCCACACAATCGCCTTCATGTCAAGCACGCGGTGGAACACGCGGTCACACAAGCGTTGGAACACGCGGCACCTGAGCAGATTGTCCACACCCCACACGCCCCACACACTCCACACGCCCCACACACACCCCACACTCCACACCTTCATGTGGTCAAACACGCGGTGGAACTCGCGGCATCCGAGCAGGTTCTCCATCTCACTCCACTGGCTGTTGCACTGCGCGCGCTCCGCGGGCTCGAGAACCTGTGGCAGGGCACGGCACAGCACGATCGATAGCAGAACTTCATCCGACAAATCAGCGCAGCAGTGCGCTAGTCGGAGCGGGTGCTGGTGGGTAAATGATTATCAATCTCGCTCCGCTCCACACACACACACACACACACACGCGCGCGCCTGCAGCAGGTCCGCCTTGAGCTTGTCCACCTCCGACAGGTCCATGCCGCACACACACACATTCACACACATTCACACACACACGCACAAACGCACACACGCACACGCACACACACACGCACGCACACTCACACACACACACCTGCAGCAGGTCCGCCTTGAGCTTGTCGACCTCTGACAGGTCCATGCCGCACACACACACACACACACACACCTGCAGCAGGTCCGCCTTGAGCTTGTCCACCTCCGACAGGTCCATGCCGCACACACACACACACACACATACCTGCAGCAGGTCCGCCTTGAGCTTGTCGACCTCCGACAGGTCCATGCCGCACACACACACGCACGCACACTCACACACACACACCTGCAGCAGGTCCGCCTTGAGCTTGTCGACCTCCGACAGGTCCATGCCGCACACACACACGCACGCACACTCACACACACACCTGCAGCAGGTCCGCCTTGAGCTTGTCGACCTCCGACAGGTCCATTCCTCGAGAGTTGAGCGTGGAGAAGATGTTGAACGACGACGCCTCGTCGCGCGCGGTCATCATGACGACGTAGCAGTTGCGCAGGCTGCGAACAGGGACAAGGGTTTCACTTTTGTAGATTTTTTCAAGTTGGTAGGGGTTAAAAACGACGACGACTCGTCGGCGCGCCGTCATCCTGACCACGTAGCAGTTGTGCAGGCTGTGCGACCGGGGGCGGGGGGGGGGGAGAGGAGGCGTTTGTTGGTTTGTTGGACGCCACCGCCGCCATCGGGATTGCGTGCGTGTGGGTGTGTTGCGTGGGATTGCGTTGGGATTGCGTGCGTTGGGGTTGCGTGCGTGGGTGTGTTGGGATTGCGTTGGGATTGCGTGCGTGGGTGTGTGGGGATTGCGTTGGGATTGCGTGCGTGGGTGTGTTGCGTGACGACACAGCAGCTGCGCGGGCTGCGGGCGGGCAGGCCGATTGGGGGCGGAGTTTAGCGAGTGGTCGCCGTTGAGACTGCACGCGCTTGTGCTGTGAGTGCGCGCGTGCTGCGCGTGCTGCCCCGCCACACCGCCACCCTCTCATCTCTCTCAGCTCGCTCTCATCTCGCTCTCATCTCTCTCTCTCTCATCTCTCATCTCTCATCTCTCCCTGTCTCATCTCTCCCTGTCTCATCTCTCCCTTTCTCATCTCTCTCATCTCTCATCTCTCTCATCTCTCCCATCTCTCCCATCTCTCTCATCTCTCTCGTCTCTCTCATCTCTCTCATCTCTCTCATCTCTCTCATCTCTCTGTCATCTCTCCGCCGCGCAAAACACTCACACGTGGCACAAGTGAAGTCCTGAGGGTTGAACCCAGCCATTGAGGATGCACGCGTGCATGCGTGTGTTGTGCGCGATGCCGCCACAGCACTCACAGCAGACTCCTACCGGGTAGCCAGTGTCCGTCGGGGGCCAGAGCAGACACGTCTAAGCCACCGCAAGTGGTGCAGGCAGCAAAGAAACAGCACCACGCACACGTGGAACCTGCAGGTTGGACCCGTCCTGCCACTGAGGATGCACGCGTGCATGTGTGTGTTGCGTGTGCGGTGCCGTCACAGCACTCACAGCAGACACCTACCGGGTAGCCAGTGTCCGTCGGAGGCCTAGAGCCGACACGTCTCATTCGCCGCAAGTGGTGCAGCAAAAATCCATCACAACTCACACATGGAACCTGCAGGTGATCCCCGTCCTGCCATTCAGGATGAGCGCGTGCAGGTGCGTGGTGTGCAGTGATTTCCTTTTCGGCTCTCCGCAGCCATGTGGCTGTAACCCGGCTGTACTTTGGCCTCAAACAAAGCTCAATTCATCCAGTGGATTGCTAGTCTGATCAGCCTGCCAGACGAAGCGCGTCAACAGCTTTCAAATGGCCCGTGTGAGGACAAACGGTCACCGGCCGGTCAACGGTCAACGCGGTCGAAGCAAAATCCGGCTATGGAATAATTTATTAAAAAAACTGAAAAGAAAAATCACTGGTGGTGTGTGCGCGGCGCCGCCACAGCACCCACAAGCGCAGCGGACTCCTACCAGGCAGCCAGCCAGATTCAGTCGGGTATCGGGCCGAGAGCCGACACACGTCTAATCCACCGCAAGTGATCGTCTAAATGAGCACTTCGGCGCCTAAAAAACACTCGTCAAAAGTGGATTTGGTCAGCCAGGGACCAACCGCCACGAGAAATTCCCAAAGTTTGGTGTCGCCTGTGTTGGCCACACCTTGACCCATAAGGTGTGGGCCCAGGTTGGGTGGGGATGGCCTGGTGCAGACTCCATCACAGTGGTTTTCTTTTCAGTTTTTTTAATAAATTATTCCACAGTCGGATTTTGCTTTGACCGCGTTGACCGGCGACCTGCCGTTGACCGTTTGTCCTCACACACGGGCCATTTGAAAACTGTTGATGCACTTCGCCTGGCAGGCTTATCAGACTAGCAATCCACTGGATGAATTGAGCTTTATTTGAGGCCAAAGTACGGCCGGGTTACAGCCACATGGCTGTGGAGAGCCGAAAAGGAAATCACTGCTCCATCACCACTCACACGTGGAACATGAAGTCCTGCAGGTTGAAACCGTCTTGCGCACACAGCCTCTCCAGGTGGGCGCGCATGAAGGACGCGTTGTTGTACAGGCGCCACTGGGCCTCGGCCTCAAGGGGCAGGGCGCCTGCAGTGTATGTGGGGTTGTGTGCATGCTCTTGAGAGAGGGAGAGAGGGAGAGAGGGAGAGAGGGAGAGAGGGAGAGAGGGAGAAGAGAGCGGGAGAGCGGGAGGGGAGAGGGAGAGAGGGAGAGAAGGGAGAGAGGGAGAGAGGGAGAGAGGGAGAGAGGGAGAGAGGGAGAGAGAAAGAGAGTGGGGCAGGGCACCTGTGCAGGGTGAGGGGGGATGTTCTTAAGAAAGAGAGGGGGGGGGGAGAGAGAGAAAGAGGGAAAGAGAAAGAGAGAGAGGTTGTGGGGGGAGAGTGTGAGAGAAAGTGAGCGCACGTGAACGACGTGTTGTACAGGCGCCACTGGGCCTCGGCCTCGAGGGGCAGGGTGGGCAGGGGGGGGCAGAGCGCGCGTACTTGAGATACGTGAGAGAGAGAGAGAGAGAGAGAGAGAGAGAGAGAGTGAGTGAGAGAGAGAGTGAGAGGCTGAGAAAGCTGAAGTGGTAGCTGGTCAGCAGCTGGTCAGCTCCTAAAAAGCCCTAAACCCTGCCCCAAACCCGAAGGACCCAGAACCCACCTGCGGGCGTGCCGTTGCCGCCGTCGCCCCCCGCCTGCGCGTCAGCTACTGCGAGGCCGGTGGAGTGGACGCTGGCGGGGAGCAGCTTAACTCACCCTAACGCCCCAAACCCTGCCCTAAACCCCAAAAGCCTAAACCCCCTTCCACGCGAAACCCTATGACCCTAAACGTTTAAGACCCCAAACCTGCCCTCGGGCGTCGCGCCGCCGCCGCCCGCCGCCAGGCATGAAGCAGCTGGGTACCATATGAGTGTTATGTAACCCCCTCGGTCGGTTTCATAAGACCCCAAACCCACCCTCGGGGTTCGTGCCGTCGCAGCCGTCGCCCGCCGCCTGCGCAGCGGCCGCTGCTGCTTCACAGCGGCCGCTGTGAAGTGGAAGCCGGCAGGCAGCAGCTGTACTCACCCTACAGCCCCAAACCCTGCCCTAAACCCAAAGAGCCTTGACCCCCTTGCACGCGAAACCCACGCTCGGGCGTCGCGCCGCCGTCGCCCGCCGCCAGGCGTGAAGCAGCTGGGTACCATATGGTATATGGTGTTGTGTTACACGGGTGAGGGTGCTCGGTCGGTTTCATACGACCCAACACCCACCCTCGGGTGTCGTGCCGTCGCCGCCGTCGTCCGCCGCCTGCGCGTCGGCCGCGGCGAGGCCGGTGAAGTGGAAGCCGGGCGGCAGCAGCTTAACTCACCCTAACGCCCCCAACCCCTGCCCTAAACCCCAAGAGCCTAACCCCCCTTTGCACGCGAAACTCACGCTCGGGCGTCGCGCCGCCGCCGCACGCCGGCAGGCATGAAGCAGCTGGGTGCACCACAACACCCTCGGTCGGCTTCTCACGACCCAAAACCCACCCTCGGGCGTCGTGCCGTTGCCGCCGTCGCCCACCGCCTGCGCATCAGCTACTGCGAGGTCGGTGAAGTGGACGCTGACGGGGAGCAGCTTTACTAACCCTAACGCCCCAAACCCTGCCCTAAACCCAAACCCTGCCCTAAACCCTAAAGCCCCAAACCCTATGACCCTAAACTTTCAAGACCCAAAACCTGCCCTCGGGCGTCGCGCCGCCGCCGCCGCCCGCCGCCTGGCATGAAGCAGCTGGGTACACCACGACACCCTCAGTCGGTTTCATAAGACCCAAAAAACACCCTCGGGTATCGCGCCGTCGCCGCCACTGTCGCCCGCCGCCTGCGCGTCAGCTGCTGCGAGGCCGGTGAAGTGGAAGCTGGCCCGGTGCAGCTTAACTCACCCGAACGCCCCAAACCCTGCCCTCAACCCCGAACCCTGCCCTAACCCCCAACCCTGCCCTAAACCCTATGACCCTAAGCTTTCAAGACCCAAAACCTGCCCTCGGGCGTCGCGCCGCCGACACCGCCCGCCGCCAGGCATGAAGCAGCTGGGTACACCACAACACCCTCGGTCGGTTTCACAACCCAAAACCCACCCTCGGGTGTCGTGCCGTCGCCGCCGTCGCCCGCCGCGTGTGCGTCGGCCGCGGCGAGGCCGGTAAAGTGGAAGCTGGCCGGGAGCAGCTCCTCCATGATGTTTGCGCGCCAGAACGCGTCGTCGACTGGGGGAGAAGAGGGACAGGGGGGGGGGGGTTGTTTGGACCGAGGGGACGTGTTGGAGGTGGGGAGTGGTTGGAGGTGGGAGGTGCACGACTTTGCGTCACAGAGTGTGACTGATGCCAGAGTGCGCCAGACGTGCGTCGTCGACTGCGCCCTGGAGAGAAGAGGGACTTGGAAGGGGCCACGGGGTGACTGACGCCAGAGTGGCACTTGCTTGTTTTGGGAGGGAGAGGACAGGGAGAGGAGGGTGTGGAGGGAGAAAGCTCCTCCATGATGTCTGCGCGCGAACGCGGCGTCGACTGGCGGAGAGGAAGGGGACAGGGGCGCTTGCTCCGAAGGGAGAGGGGAGGGGGAGGACAGGGAGAGCAGGGCGTGGGTTTGGGTTGGAGGGAGGGAGAAAGCTCCTCCATGATGTTTGCGCGCCGAAGGCGTCGTCGACTGGGGGAGAAGAGGGACAGGGAGAGAGGGGGGGAGGGGGTGGTGGTGTTTGGACCGAGGGGACGTGATGGAGGTGGGAGGTGCACGACTTTGCGTCACAGAATGTGACTGATGCCAGAGTGCGCCAGAAGTACGTCGTCGACTGGGTCTAGGCGGTGGTATTACATGGGGGGGGGGCTACCCAGCGGGGGCGCCAGCCCAGTTCCGGGGGGCCTTCTCCTACGGGAGGGGACTCGCCACTTTCAGGTGGTGGTACTAGGACTAGAAGGTAGTCTTCGCTGGAAAGCCGATGTGACTGTTACTGTTGCCGCCTTCAGCACCTGCACCTGCGGTGCGGCGGCGGGGGCAAGGGCGGCGGGGCGGGGGCGGCGGCGGAGGGGGGCGGCGGGGACGGGGGGGCGGCGGGGACGTCGTCGGCATTGGAGGCGTGGGAGGCCGTGCGCGTACACACAACCGACCAACCAAACAAGCGTTGCGTGAGTGTGAGCCGCATGCACCGGCAGTGGCTATACTAGAACCACACGCCAATACACCACGGCGATTGCGCACACACACGCACACGCACGCACACACACCGTCACGCAGGCGCAGGCGGAAGCATGCGGATGAATTGTGGACGAGCGGGTCGAGGTGCAGCATGCGCCACACACACACACGCACACACACACACACACACACACCGTCGCGCAGGCGCAGGCGGAAGCGTGCCGATGAGTTGTTGACGAGCGGGTCGGCGTCCAGGTGCAGCATGCGCCACACGCGCGTCGTGAGCGTCGTGTTGCCGGTCTCCTGTTTGCGGGGAGGGTTTGGCCGGGGGGGGGGAGGAGGGTTTGAGTCTGCGTCCAGGTGCAGCATGCGCCCACACACGCTGTGTGCGCGTCGCGTTGCCGGTCTCCTGTGGGGCGGGTGGGGAGGGTTGTTGGGGAGGTTTTGGCGAAGGTTTTGAGGCTCCGAAGGTTTTGAGGCTCCCATGCCCAATCACACCGGCGCCTCTCACTCTTTCTCATTCTCTCTCACTCTCTCTCACACAATCAAACACACAGGTCGCACATGCACAGGACCGACATTGCAGTCCTTCGGAGTGGACAATCTGTAACACACAGCGCTGATGCCGTGTGTTGGGTGTCAAAAGTGCTCCTGCCTCGCACACGACTGCCTTGCCGACCCGGTCCAGGGGAGTAGGCAAGCCCAGATGGGAGCATGATGAAGACGGTTGTGAAGCGCTTATCCCACTCTCTCACACCCCAACACACAGGCACTCTCTCTCACCCACCCACACACCCACATACACACCTCGGCCCACGCGTGTAGGCTGGAGAGCATGATGAAGACGGTTGTGAAGCGCTTATCCCACTCTCTCACACCCCCACACACAGGCACTCTCTCTCACACACCCACACGCCCACACACACACCTCGGCCCACGCGTGTAGGCAGGAGAGCATGATGAAGACGGTTGTGAAGCGCTTATCCCACTCTCTCACACCCCCAACACAGGCACTCTCTCTCACCCACCCACACACCCACACACACACCTCGGCCCACGCGTGTAGGCAGGAGAGCATGATGAAGACGGTTGTGAAGCGCTTGTCCCACTCTCTCACACCCCCACACACAGGCACTCTCTCTCACCCACCCACACACTCACACACACACCGCGGCCCACGCGTGTAGGCAGGAGAGCATGATGAAGACGGTTGTGGAGCGCTTCTCTCCCTCACACACACTCTCTTTCTCACACACACACACAGGCACACACAGGCACACACACACACGCACACACACACTCTCTCAACCACACATACACCCCACACACACCTTGGCCCATGCGTGCAGGCAGGAGAGCATGATGAAGACGGTTGTGAAGCGCTTGTCTGTCTCACACACACACACACACTCTCTCTCACACACACACAGGCACACACAGGCACACACACACGCACACACATACTCTCAACAACACACACACCACACACGCACCTTTGCCCACGCGTGTAGGCAGGAGAGCATGATGAACACAGTTGTGAAGCGCTTATCCCACTCTCTCACACACACTCTCACACACACACACACACACACATACTCTCTCAGCCACACACACCCCACACACACACCTTGGCCCACGCGTGCAGGCAGGAGAGCATGGTGAACACAGTTGTGAGGCGCTTATCTCACTCTCTCTCTCACACACAAACAGACACACATACACACACACTCTCACACACACACAGGCACAGATACACACACACACACTCTCAACCACACACACACACACCTTGGCCCATGTGTGAAGGCAGGAGAGCATGATGAACACAGTTGTGAGACGCTGCTGCCCGTCAATGATCTGGTAGGGAGCGCTGGGTCGGGCGTCGGCACGCGTGGTGACGATGGCACCGATGAAGTACTGTCGTGTGTGTGTGTGTGTGTATGCGGTGGGGTCGGGCTGAGGGGTTGAGGGGGTGGAGCGCTGGGGCGGGCGTCTGCGCGCGTGGTCACGATGGCACCGATGAAGTACTGCCGTGCGGTGGGGGGGCATGTTTGTGAGTGTGTGTGTGTGTGTGTGTGTGTGTGTGTGAGCGTGTGTGTGTGCGTGCGGTAGGGTGGGGTGGGGCTGAGGGGGATGGATGGAGCGCTGGGGCGGGCGTCGGCGCGCGTGGTGGCGATGGCACCAATGAAGTACTGTCGTGTGGTGGGGGGGCATGTGTGTGAGTGTGTGTGCGTGCGTGTGTGTGTGCGTGCGTGCGTGTGTGTGTGTGTGTGTGTGTGTGGGTTTGTGTGTGTGTGAGTGTGTGTGTTAGTGTGTGAGGGGGGGCTGAGGGGGGTTGATGGAGCGCTGCTGTTGATGGAGCGCTGCTGGGGCGGGCGTCGGCGCGCGTGGTGGCGATGGCACCGATGAAGTACCTGTCGTGTGTGTGTGTGGGTATGGTGGGGTCAGGCTGAGGGGGGTGGATGGAGCGCTGGGGCGGGCATCTGCGCGCGTGGTGATAATGGCACAGATGAAGTACTGCCAGTGTAGGGCAATGGGGTGGCAGGGTGTGTGTGTGTGTGTGTTGTGTGCGTGTGTGTTGTTGTGTGTGTGTGTGTGTCTGTCTGTGTGTGTGTGTGTGTGTGTGTGTGTGCGGGTGAAGATAGCCCCGATGAAGTGGGGCGGCGGGGTGGTAGGGTGGGGGTGTCTGGATGGCGCCGTTTGTGGGGTGGGGTATGCTGTGAGGTAGGGTCCCGGTGAATGGAATGGAGTGCACACCGCGCGCGGGGTGTGGGTTGAGAGAAGAAGGGCACCTGGCGCGCCGCGAGGCAGGCGCGAGTCAAGGGGGTTGTGTGCCCTTTCTGCTTTAGCTGTTTCACCGAGGCTCACTGAGTCGGAGAAGACGAGCCGAAGAGATGAGGGAGCAAAATGGCAGCAAAACTTGAATTGTCTGTTCATTTGCCTCTCATCCGATCAGGCGTTAGTGCAGGGGGTTGTGTGCGAGTGGGGCGAGTGGGGCGAGCGTGGCGGAGGGGCAGCGAACGCGCGCGGCCTGGTGTGCGTATTGTGGCCGTGCGTGTGTGAGCATGCTACGTGCGTGTGTTCTGTGCATGTGTGTGCATGTGTCGTGCATGCACGTTATGTGGCGTCTGCGCGTGTGGCCACACCTCCTGGCCAGAGGCGTACGCCTTGTAGAAGTCCTGCAGCATCTCGTACACCTGCTTGGTGTGCCAACTGTACGGGCGCTGGTAAACTGGGATGTCGAACTTCATCTCGTCGCTGTCGAGCAGCTGGTAGATGGACATCTGTGGTGCGCGTCGTTTGGTTTGCATGAATGCCGTGTTGCGACAGGTGGGGCCGCGGGAACATTGCATGCTTGCTCGTCCAAGGTCGGCCGGCATTGCTGGACAGGTGCGCTCCGCCATGGACGTCCAAGTACACACACGTGTGCTGGCGTGTGCGCATGAGCCCCCCTGCACCTTCCCGCCAAGCGCTGGAGCTTGCATGCATGCATGCATGCCATGCGCGCAGGCTGCAGCGGCTGCGTGTGCCGGCTGCACGCTAGCTGGCCAGGCGACCTCTCCACTATGCGGTCACCACCAATGAACGGCATGCACGCAACCCTCTCACCTGGCGCGCCTCTAGATAGTCCCTAGGTGAGATCCGCTCGGGGGCTTGAGGCGGGGAGGGGGCATCGGCCACCGGAGCTGAGGCTGTCGCGTTGTTGCCGTTGTTGACAAACGAGGAGAACCACTGGTTGAGAGGGCCAGCGGAGGCGCGCACACCCAGGCGGGCAGACGATCCATGGCGACAGACCACTGGGCCGACGCGCACCTGCTCAGCCCGTACACATTGGGCCGACCCGGTGTTGTTGGAGCGCACGCGCATGGCTCGCATTGTGTAATAGAATAGTGTTTAAATCACCCCTGGTTTTGAATAATACATCAGCGTTCACAAACTCCACACATCCTCACTCTTCTATAAGGTGTGAGGATGTTTGCTAAATTGAAAAAACACCAAAATTTTACTCTTAAAATTACTCAAATGTTCCTCCTAAATGCTGGGGCACGAGCACGGTTGGGACCAATGAGGAACTGGCTCCGGGTGAGGAATGAGGAATTTGATTCGGCAAGGGAGGGATTGATGACAGTCAACAACGCATGATGACAGTCAGCAACGCACCCCAAAAAACTTTGAGGGGCCGGCGGTCATTACAGCAGATTGGCAAGCGGATGGGCTGAAGGTCAAGGACACATCCAGCCCGCGCGCCCGCATGACGGTCTATCCGCCTCGAAAGATCTCTCTAACCCCCCCCCCCCCTCCCCCTTGGATGGGCCTGGCGTGGTAGCAGTACAAGCCAGGCGTTTTTTTGGTTACACAGAGCTGTGGGCAACCGACAAAAGTCACGACACTGCGCTCGCGCGAGTATGCAAGCAGTCGTCATGTAGAGCAGCAAAGAGAGGCCGTTCGCAGGGTGTGTCACCGTCTCAGCCGCGAGGGCGGATTTGCCAGGCGCGTAATAAGCACCACACCCCTCTCTCCCTCTGCCTGCCTGCCTGCCTGCACCACACGCACACACAGTCGCCACTTGGTTGGGGTGCGCACAACAGCGGGCGCGCGTGGGTGCAGCTGGGGCCCGTGGCCTTGGGTGATGGTGATGGAGCTGCTCCTCCCCCGCAGGTCACAGCCCCTGTGGTCACTCGGTGTTTGTCGGTATTTGTGGGTGTTTGTCAGCCCCAGCTGGTTGTGGGTGGGCTGAGGGCGCGCGTCGGGCAGGCAGCCGGCGGGGTCGGACAGAGGAGGGCCGGGTGTCGCCGCAGTCAGCAGCTCAGGGTGACGGCTTGCGGCTTGCGGCGAGCTGGCGCGTGTGCCGTGCCGGCGCGCTGGCGCGTGTGCCGTGCCGCGCAGCGCGGCGGCAGCGCCTGGAATGGCAACGCTGCCACGCGGATCAGTGTTTTCGTTAGCCAACCCGCAACCCGAAAAAGTGAACTTTCGGGTTGAGATTGGTCGCTTCGGGCTGGCGCGTCAGGCTGGCGCGTCGGGTTGAGATTGCGCGAATTCCGACCCGAAAAGTGTGAAATCGGCATTTTCACACTTTTTCACGCCAAAATTCGCCTACACCGGGTTGCGATTGGCGAAATTAGCGTGAGGCCCGGGTTGAGCCATCATTTTTCCAAGATCCTTGACGGAACCACTGACGCGGATGCGGGTGTCTGTGGACCACCACCAGATCACAGACTGGGCGTCCCCCACGACCCAGCTGCTCGCCAGCAGTTCGGCACTCGGGTGGTGTGCCCGGCCCGCTCACTGATGGAGCACGGCAGTGCCGGTGGCCGGCTGGTGTGAGCGCCGCCAGCGCAGGGGGGAGGGAGGGAGCGGGGAGGAGAGGAGCGGGCTCGGGGGCGCCGCGGGGCGACGAAGAGGGAGGGGGGCGGGGGGAGGAGGGGGGCGGGGGGAGGGAGGCGCCGCCGCAGTGCAGCTCCACGGCGACAGGCGAAGCTCTCGGACGTCTGGACGTAGGGGTGCTCAGGTGTGGCGCACGTGACGCAGGGGCTGGGAACTGCTCTGCTCGTGGGGGGGCGTCACCCCGCACCGCCCGTGTCCTGCCCAGCGCCGCGCGCCTGGCGCGCCGCGCCCGGCACGTACGCCTGGAAGCCTCTCCGCACCTTGCGCTCTCTTCCGCCGTCCTGGGCGGGCTCAGCGGCGGACCCGGCGTTGGCGGCCTGCGGCTGCGCCGCGCGCGGCATCGGCATCGGCATCGGCGCGAGGGCGGCCGCCGCTGCGCTCGCAGCAGCTGCTGCTGCGGGCGATGTCGCTGCCGGCTCCTCGGCCTTGGGCTGAGTCGGCCGGGCAGGCTGCGGCCGGCCAGTGCCGCCGCCCACCGCGTGCGTGTCGTCCTGCTGCGGCCTGGGCGCGGGCCCCCTCTCCCTCTGCCCCTGCTGGCTGCCGAGATGCCTGGCGCCCTGCTGCTTCTGCTGCTGTCCCTGCCCCGCCGCCAGCTTGCTGTCCTGCGTCTGCGGCTGCTTGCCCTTACCCCTGCCCTCGCCACCGTGCAAGTCGCCCAGCGCGCCCGAGGCGGCAGCGGAAGCGGCAGCGTCGCCGGCGGCGGGCGCCTTCTTGAGCAGAAGCTTCGCGCCGGGCGGGGCGTCGTCAGTGGCGCCCAGCTGCTGCACCTGCTGCACCTGCACCTGCTGCTGATGCTGCCCTGCCGCGCGCTGCCCCTGCTGCTGCCCCTGTTGCTGCGCCTGCTGCTGCTGCTGCGCCTGCTGCTGCGCGGGCGCGGCGGCGCCCTGCTTGCCGCCCGGCTTGCTCCGGCCGGCCTTGGCCTCCTGGGCCTTGGGCTGCGATGAGCCCTCCCTGGGCTGCGGGTCACGGTCCTTGCCCTGCCCCCTCTTCCCCCCCCTGTCCGCCTTGTCTGCCGCCTTCTTCTTCAGCACGTTCTGCGTAGGGCAGGCGTCAGGGGGTGCATGGTCAGCGCACACGCGCACACGCCCCACGCGGAGAGAGCACACATGCCCGCGCCAGCACACGCCTCTCCACCCCTCGGCGCCCTGCATCACCCGCACCCCCACTCGCGCCAGCCCACCCTACCACATTTACAACGCCTGAGGCGCCGCCTCAGGCGTCCCATTCCATGGCGCCAATCAGGCGGCGCCTCAGGCGCTCCCGAACGCCTGAGGCGCCGCCTCAAGCGCACCCACGATCGCATCAGGCGTCGCCTCGGGCGTTATCCAAACCGCCTCAGGTGCCACCCCAACCACTTCAGGCGCCCACCACCGCCTGAGGCGCACCCCGGACCGTCTCAGACATTATGACCGCATTCCATGGCGCGGATCAGACGTTGGGATTTTGGTAGGGCCACCCACCTTCCCGTCACCGCCGACCCCCCCGTCCCTCCCCGGCTTCGCCTCCCCCTCCTTCTTCAGCAGCCTCTTCAGCCCGCCCAGCTTCATGCCCGGGCGCGACGCGTAGAGCTCCGACAGGTAGGCCATGAGCGGCGTGACCACGCGATCCGCGCCGTCGCCACCGTCGCCCGCCGCCCTCTCCTGCGCCTCCAGCTGGGCGGACGCTGACGGCAACGCCTCGGTGCCCTCCTCTAGCGCCTTGCAGAACTCGAGGTAGTCGGGGTCTGTGCGCGCAGCGGCAGCGTGGGCGAGCGCGAGGTGCACGCGTGTTGGGCACCCCGGATGGGCTACACCCTATGCGCCATGCAGTCGCTGCGCAGACACCATGCACCCGCCCATGCCAGAGCCCTCTGCATCACAGAGCAGAACAGGCCAGCCCGTCACCCCATGCACGGGCGCACCGGTTGTGATCGTTCCATCGCGCTTGTCCTTCTTGACCGCCGCCGCCGCCGAAGGCGTCTTTTGGTACGGCGCGTACTCCACAATGCACTTGTACTGGTTGCCCTTGCTGCCCACAAACACGTGGCCGTCGAACGCGGCCTTGAAAGCATAAACACTCTCTGGAGACGTGAAGTTGATGCAGGCGCGGCTAAAGCGCGTGACCTTGGCGCTGCGCTCACGGGGGGGGGGGGGATGCATGTAGGCATGGGCGAGGGGAGCATCGGTGTGTGCGCGGGGTGGGGTAGAACTCGCGAGTTTTACAGGCATTGGGAGAGCATGGGACAAGCATGCGTGGGGTTTGGGGGCCGTGTGGATTGGCGCTGCTGCTTGTGCAAGTGGCGCCTTGCATGGGGTGAGCCAGCCGCCCTTTGCATGGAGTGCATGGGGGCGCATGAGTACTGCAGCGGCGCTTCCTTGCGACCTGCAGTGTGCTAAATACCAGCACAGCTCCTCACCTGACTTTTCCGGGGTAGTAGGCGAACCAGTCGTGCGGCAGGTCCGCCAGCAGGCCTGCAGCGAGGCGAAAGCCCTCCTCTGTCAGCGCGGGCGGGAGCCTCCTGACCACCACCTTGACCTTGGGAGTAGAGACCGACATCACACGAGCTGTGCCCTCGCCCGGCAGCGGGACGGGGCTGGGGGACTGACAGGGGCGGCGCCCGATCTGAAAGAGTGGGTGTTCTTACTTACGCGCCTCAAACCTCGCTGGCTGTTTTCTGATCTGCATCTGGCGCGGGGGCCAGCGATGGAGCCTGACGATGGGAACACCATGTCACCAGTGGCTGGCACGAAGCGCGCGCGCGATGAAAACTCACCCGAGCGAGAGCTAAAGCGACTGGAACGGTGTGCCCAGGTGGCAAGCGGTGATCCAGAGGAAGTGGCTGATCTGCGGAAGCTGGTGCTCTCCAAGCTAAATCCGATCGTGGCCAAATGCAAGAAGGAAGGGGCCAAATACATGGTGCCGGATGCCGGATACCCAATCAGCATGCTGCGGGGGGACTTCCAAGGCACGTGGGGCTCGCATGCGCCCCTTGTGCCCCACCCCTCATGTGCGCATGCCCCCCCGCAGCAAGTGCATGCATGGACGCATGGACGCATGGACGAAAGCCGCCATGCATGCATCTTACACCCACCCACCCCGCCCCGCAGCCGTCACCGGCCGGCAGCCGTCACCGGCCGCGAGCTCGACACGAAGAAACTCGGAAACGTGCGGGTGTCGGAGCTACTGACGGTGCTGTGCGGAGACATTGCGCGCATGGTGTCGACGCGCAGTCATGCTGCCGTCTTGATGCCGCTGCCGAATCAGTTTTACGCCGGGGTGCGGGCGCCGCCCGAGATCCTGTCGCCCGAGCCTGCGCTGCCGCCCGCTGCCACTGGCACAGGCGCGAGCGGGCGCGTTGCGCCGAACAGCAAGCTCACGTCCGCCACCACAAAGTTCCTGCGCCGCCGGCTGCTCGCCCAGCGCTTCGCGCTGTACCTGTCGGCGCTCCGCGACACGCTCGCGACGTCCCCACCCGCCGGCGGCGCCTCGGTCGCGCCCTTCGCCGCTGGCGCGGCAGCAGCACCAGCACCAGCAGCGGCGCCGCGCATCGCCTGGTGGAGCGGTAGCACTGCGTCTGACGAGCCCGCCGAGGTGGCCGCGCTGCGGGCTACGGCGGAGCGCCTGGGCTCTGCCGACCAGGCATGGCCCCTGGAGTCGCTGGTGCCGGAGCTGTACCAGGTAGGGGACCTGGGGGTGCGTCCATGCTCGTTACAGAGTTGGGGTTCCCCACCACCAACAGCCAGCCATGTCATTAAGGTGCTTGGGCCATACGCGCCGAGCACGGTCTCATACGCTTTTTGAGGTGCCCCTGACTGTAACATCCATCATCATCATCACCAGGTCGCGCTGAACGAGGGCATCAACGCGGGCGAGGTCGCGTCGATTGACGTGTGCGCGCTGCTGAGGGTCGTCGGCGGGGGTCGCGAGGGCGCGCACGCGCCGTTTGAGCTGCGGCGCGGAGGGGAGGTGGTGCTGGTGCCGCCGCCGGGCAGCAGTGCCAGTGGCGGGGCGCCTGGCGGGCAGGCGGGGGCTGTGAAGGCGGCTGGCGAGGGCGGTGCCGCCGCGCCTGCGGTGGCGGAGCCCATGGACGTGGCGGGTGACGGGAAGGCGGCTGGGGCACCTAAGGAGCCTGCTGCCACGGGGGCGGAGCCTGCTGCCACTGCAGAGCCTACTGCTGCAGACGAGGGGCTTTCTCCGGCCGAGGAGGAGCCTGATGTGAAGGACGAGGGTGCGGTGACGGAGGCGGCTGTTGCCGAGGAGGAGCCTGCCGCACCTGCCGCGGGTGAGGGCCTGCAGTCTGCAGCGGGACACGCGGAGGGCGGCGAGACAGAAAAGTCCCTGAACCGCCTGACGGTCGTGGTGCTGCGCCGGCGGTGCAAGGACGCCGGGCTGAAGAGCGAGGGGCTGAAGGCGGCGCTGATCGAGCGGTTGCTGATTGCCGAGGCAGCCGCAGGCGGTGGCGGCGGCGGGGATGAGCCGATGGCTGCAGCGGTTGAGGAGGGTGCTGCTGCCGCGGACGAGCCGATGACTGCGGCTGCTGAGGAGGAGGCTGCTGGCGATGCGCCTGCCGATGGTGGGGAGCAGGCACCTGCTGCTGACGGCGAGAGCCCGCCGTCGGCGACGGCGGCCGAGGGCGGGGCGCTGGTGGGCGTGCCGGCAAGGGATGCGGCAAGGGCGGACGCACCGACGGAGGAGACTGCTGCTGCTGTGGACGCCGGTGACGCCGGCACCCCCCCACA
This sequence comes from Chlamydomonas sp. UWO 241, assembly GCA_016618255.1. Lineage (NCBI taxonomy): Eukaryota > Viridiplantae > Chlorophyta > Chlorophyceae > Chlamydomonadales > Chlamydomonadaceae > Chlamydomonas > Chlamydomonas priscui. The sequence continues at coordinate 414,785 of VFSX01000139.1, read as the reverse complement.
GGCACTAGCGCCGTCGACCGACATGGGTGACGGCGCCGTGCAGGAGGCGCCCCCACCCGCGACCGACCACGACGACGACTGCGACGACGGCGACGACACGATCGAGGCGCTGCTGCGCGACGACGGCAGCAACGAGTTATCGCATGAGGAGGAGGAGGAGGAACCCGTGGGCGCCACGGTCGGGGCCGCCGGTGGTGCCGTCGCTGTCGCTGGCGGCGGCGCGCCGACCGGGGCCACCGGTGGTGCCGTCGCTGTCTCTGGCGGCGGCGCGCCAGCCGAGCCGTCGCTGTTGCTGCCGCACAGCCTGGCGGGCTGCGTGCTGCACCCGCGGCTCGGCTCGGTGCGCGAGCTCGCCGCGCTGTGCGACCTGTGGCGCTGCCTGCAGGCGGTGCTTCCAGAGTTCCACGAGCGGAGGATCGCTGCGCTCCTCCCGCGCGTCACCGCCTACTACTCCTCGCAGCTGCCGGACGACTTCCGCGCAGCCTCCGGGTGCGCAATACATGCAGCGCTGCAGCTGCTCGGATTCTCCAACCTGAACGAGCTGCTCGACTGGGAGCTCTTCCACGACGTGTTCGAGGCCAGGGATGGCCCGGGCAACGCGCGGTGCGTCGCACGTGACTGCTTCTATCGCATCGCAACGCTCGCGCTGCCGCACGCATGCGCCTGCTCGCTCCTTGCGGAACAGGCTGGCTGACTTGACTGCTTGCTTGCTTACTTGCTTGCTTGCCTGCTTGCTGACTTGCCTGCTTGCTTGCTTGCCTGCTTGCTTGCTTGCTTGCTTGCTTGCTTGCTTGCTTGCTGCTGACTTGACTGCTTGCTTGCTGCTGACCACCGCGCGTGTGTGTGCACGTGCTGCATGCTGCTGCCCTGACCGCAGGCTGCTCACGCCGCACTTCGACGCGGTTGGCGACGTGCGCGCTCTGATGGTGGAGTGCATGGAGGCGATGCTGGGAGAGGCCGTCGCAGCGGGCGGCGGCAGCGGCAGCGGCAGCGGCGCACTGGCCGAGGAGAGCGCTTGCGCTGAGCCGTGGGTGGGCGTGGACTCGGTGAAGGCCGCGTTCCACGCACGACACCTATACTACGTCAGCCCTCCCCACCTCGGCTGCCCCAGCTTTGCCGCGCTCTTCGCCGCACACACCGACCTCTGCTCGATCGAGCCGGCCAGGCCTGGCTGCGGCAGCGCGGCGCAACTGGTGCCCAACTCGGCGCTGCGGCTGCGATGCCTCACCAAGGTCGTACTGGGTGCGCAGCAGCAGGGCGCAGCCGGTGACGACGCGTCAGCGCAGCGGCTGGCTCCCCTTTCGGCCGCGCTCGAGGAGGTGCTGCGCGACGCGGGCGCGGGCGTTGGCGCGGGCCAGCTGCTCAAAACGCTTTGGAAGGCGATGCTGCGCAAGGCCCCGGCCGCGTGGGGCGAGCAGCCGTGGTCGCCCGCGCTCCTCGACGTGCTGCGCGCGATGCCAGACGCGTGCACGCTCGACGGCGAGCGCCTGTCTCCGCCGGCCCCCGGCGCTGAGTCGCGCGCAATGCAGGCGCTGCGCGTTCGCGCGGTCCTGCCGCGGGTCGCGATGCACGCCAAGGCGCCGCCGCCGCCGCCGCCGCCAAAGCGTCTGCCCAGCGGCGGGGGCGGAACGGGAGGCGGCGCAATGAAGTTGCCGCCTGGACGGAGGGCGAGCGGCCCCGGCCACAGGATGCTGCGCGGCGGGTACCCCGCGCCGCCGCCACCCCCTGCCCGCGCCGCCCGTTCTGTGATGCCCATGGGCATGGACATGGGCATTCGGCTGCCGCCGCCGCCGCCGCCGCCTCCACCGCCGCCGCTGCCGCCGCCGCCGCCCAACCACGGCTTCAACCCGCGCGTGCTGGCGATGATGATGTCGGGAGCGGGCGGCACACCGCCACCGCCACCGCCCAGGCACATAGGCATGCCGAGCAGTGGTGGCGGCAGTGGCGGCGTGACACGCGCGCACGTGGAGCAGCAGGTGATGTCGCCCTGGGGCACGCAGCAACCGGGCAGCGGCTTCAACTTCGGCGCGCGGCCATCACCAGCGACCGCCAGACAGCCCTCCCCTGCTGCGACGTACCCGCAAGCCCAGCCGCCAATCCCGCAGCAGCTGCACTCCGCAGCTCCTTCGAGTGGTATCGCGTCACCCTACGGCGTGGCACCCTCGATGGCGGCACTGAGGCAGTCGCCGCAGCCGCAGCAGCAGCAGGCATGGGGTGGGGGCATCACGGGCACGCCGGCAACCAGCCCGCAGGCGCACGCGCAGGAGTGCGCGCAGTATGGACAGCAGCAGTATGCGCAGCAGCAGTACCCGGCGCAGCAGCAGTATGCAGCGCAGCAGCAACAAGCGGCGCAGCAGCAGCACGCAGCGCAGCAGCAGTATCCGGCACAGCAGCAGCAAGCGGCGCAGCAGTACGCGGCGCAGCAGCAAGCGGCGCTGCGAGCGCAGCAGGAGGCGCAGCAGCTAGCGCAGCAGCAAGCGGCGCAGCGAGCGCAGCAGGAGGTGCAGCAGCAAGCGGCGCAGCGAGCGCAGCAGGAGGCGCAGCAGCTAGCGCAGCAGCAAGCGGCGCAGCAGCTAGCGCAGCAGCTAGCGCAGCAGCTAGCGCAGCAGCAAGCGGCGCAGCTAGCGCAGCAACGAGCGCAGCAGCAAGCTGCGCAGCAAGCGCAGCAGCTAGCGCAGCAGCAAGCGCAGCAGCAAGCGGCACAGCAAGCGCAGCAGCTAGCGCAGCAACGAGCGCAGCAGCAAGCGCAGCAGGTAGCGCAGCAGCAAGCGCAGCAGCTGGCGCAGCAGCAGCTGGTGGTGCAGCAGCAGCAAGAGTACGCGCAACTGCAGCAGCAGTACGTGCAGCAGTACGGAGCAGCGGCTGCAGCCCAGCAGCAGCAGCCGCAGCAGGTCGAGCAGCAGCAAGCAGCATATCTGCATTATCAGCAGCAGCTGCAGCAGTATCAGATGCAGCAGTACCAGATGCAGCAGCAGCAGCAGTACCCGCCACCGTGATGCACAGATCGCGGTGCCCTAGGGCGATACTCCTCCATAGGGCCTTACAAGTATCGGAAAGTCATAGGCTAAAAAGTGGTGTGCGTGCAACACACCTGACCCAAGCATGTAATCACAGATGCCGTGGTCACCGCATCAGGCGCACTGGCAGCACCTCGAATCCCACACTTTCCCACACCTTCCAACTCGAGAGAACCGCGGCCGCACTCAGTTCAACCCGCACCCAGTTCAACACAGACCGCGTCGAGCATTGCCCAAGACGACCGATTTGCGGTCGTCTGATATCGTGAGTGGCTGCCTCGGGGAGACGGTCCCGTACATCTTCTCCTCCTCACTTCTGCCTCAACATCCACTCCCCGCCGGAGCGCCACACGTCGCGAACAGGTGGAATGTGGTGGTTCGTTGGGGTGCCATCGGCGCGGTGTCATGTCCTTGCCTGGCCCGGCACGCCGCAGCACGCAGCATGCACGCACACAAATGCATGCGTGCGTGCATGCCACCCCAGTATGCAGTCACTTGTGATGATCCCTCCGGAAGGGCGCATGGCACGTGCTACCTGCAGGCGTGCATGCGTGCGTGCAGCCGTGGCGTTTGCGCTCCCCCCCCCCTCCCGCCCCGAATAATTCGCGCCCCTGGCACCCGCCCGTCCCTGCACCTGCGCCCGTCATGATCTGATGTACATGCAGGCCCGCTACTGAACATGCAGCTGCGCAGTGCCACCCGACGCCAGGCTGCCCCGCCGGCCGCCGAGCCTGAGCCCGAGTGGGAGGCGCTGCCCCAGGGCGTGTGGGTGCAACACAGCTCAACACGGTCGACGACCTGTGGGCGCTCACGCAGGCATGCAAGTGGGTCCCACATGCGCTCATGCACGCATACAAACGCAGTGCATGCTACCATCTGCAGCGTGCCATGCTTATGTGTCCTGGCGTGCACCGGTACCGCCCTCGCAGGTCGATGCGCTCGCTGAGGCCACACCCGCAGCTGCTCGCCTGGCGCAAGGTCCTCGTGGACCTGGCCGAGACTGTGCACCAAGCAAACCTGTGGATGCGCACGTGCGTACACAACGCCCGGTGCCTGTTTGAGAGACAGCACATGGCCCCGGGGTTTTACATCCCGCCGCCGCCGCAAGCATTCCTGGACGCGTTCTACCCTGCCGCCGTGGCCTCCTGCCACCGTGGGCTGCGCGAGCGCCTGGCTGAGCTGCTTGGAGCCACTGGGTGCGACCGTTCTGCATGCGCTGCCTAGAGAGATTTATGTCTTCCCTCTGCGCTTGCTGTGTTTCCGTGGTAACGCTCGCCCCCCTCTGTGCGCCGCGCATGGGCCGACCTCTTGTCATCACCCCCCTCATACACCGTCAACATGCATGCTGCGGCGCAGGTATGCCGACATGGTGACTGCAGAGGACCTGGCTGCGGAGAGGGAGCTGTCTAGGAGCTCTGGCCACGGAGGCTGGGACGCGTACATCGAGGGAGCCAAGGTCCTCAGCTGGAGGCAGGGCGACATGGACTGGGGGTGCGTGTGTGTGCACGCGTGTCTGCGTGTGCGCAACTGTGCATGCGTGTATGACCTGCCCCCCCCCCCCCTTCTGCATTTGCCCCCTCAGCTGGACACGGGATACCGTCGACGCGATCGAGAAGGTCGTGCGCATGGTGCAGGAGCACGGTATGCGGCTGTTTGAGATCCTGGTGCTGGCCACTCTGGAGATCTGGGAGTCCCACAGGTTTATGGTGGCGGTCATTGGGGCCGACTGCGCGCTGGTGGATCTGTCAGACTGGATCGAGGCGTACGAAGAAGAGCTGGGCGCTCCCCTCATGGAGGTGCTGCTCGAGATGGGCTAGATCTGCTCAGGCAGGAGGCTCTGGCAGGAGACTCACGCAATGTGGCGGCTTGTGCGGCTCGTTTGACTGAGTGTGGTATGAGGGAGGCCGGGGGGGGGGGGGAGTTGAGCAGGTGCAGTGGGTTGCACCACACCACACGTCTCGTACCAGTGGTATGGTTGTGACACGGGCAGGGTCGCTTAAGCCCACGTCGAGTGACAGGTTGGGACCAGTTGGCATTTGTAAGGGGCACGTCTGTGTTTCTTAGTCTGAGCAGTTGTTGTGGGGGCGTCGGTTGTCGTTGTGCTGTGGGACCCTCTCTGTGCGCTCGAGGATTACACGACCCTCGCTCGCGAATGTAAAGCGACGGCAACCTCTAGACATACAGCGAAGCAGAGAAGATGATGTCGCGGCGGATGGTCAGGTTGGACTCGAGGATCTTGGCCGCGAGCGGCTCGTCTCCCACCACCTTGGCCGCCTCCATCAGCTGCTGCATCAGCTCATCCAGCCGCCGCACGGCGCGCACGATGGAGCCCTCGTACAGCGACGTCATGAGGCAGACCTCGCGGAAGGATTTCCCCTGCAAGAGGGAGGGAGGGCGCAAGCACGCGCGCGGGGGCGAGGGTCAAGCGAGAGTTGAACATTGAGGCAAGCAGGCGGTCAGAGCGTTTACGCGCCACTCCACATGTGCCCCCCCCCCGCCTCCCCCACACACTTCGTGCGCAGCCCCACCCTACAGCCGCATTATGTTGCTTACTATCCTCCGCCACCGCACCACACCCGCACCTTGGACCAGCTGTAAACAACGTCCATGAGCGCCGGCTTGAACGACTCCACGTACTCGTCCACGTCGACGTCGAGCTTGCACTCGCGCGAGACCTCGGCCACGTGGCGCGCGGCCGCTTGGAGCATCGCCAGCACAGGCGCCACCTGGGGTTTGGGGTGTGTTCAGAGTTGAGAGGAACAGAGATCAGAATGCATGGCGGGCGGCCGCTTGGAGCATCGCCAGCACAGGCGCCACCTGAGAATGGGTTGGCGTCGCGTGGGGTGCGGTAAGGAGCAGGGGTGGGGTGAGGAGCAGCGACCGGAATACGCGCGGCCACGTGGTGCGCGGCCGCTTGGAGCATCGCCAGTACAGGCGCCACCTGAGGTCATGGGTTTGGGGGGGTTTCAAGAGGGTTAAGGGTCCTGGGCCACGTGGCGCGCGGCCGCTTGGAGCATCGCCAGCACAGGCGCCACCTGAGGTGATGGGTTTTGGGGGGTTTCAAGAGGGTTAAAGGTCCTGGGCCGCGTGGCGCGCGGCCGCTCGGAGCATCGCCAGCACAGGCGCCACCTGAGGTGATGGGTTTTGGGGGGTTTCAAGAGGGTTAAAGGTCCTGGGCCGCGTGGCGCGCGGCCGCTTGGAGCATCGCCAGCACAGGCGCCACCTGAGGTGATGGGTTTTGGGGGGTTTCAAGAGGGTTGAAGGTCCTGGGCCGCATGGCGCGCGGCCGCTTGAAGCATCGCCAGCACAGGCGCCACCTGAGGTGATGGGTTTTGGGGGGTTTCAAGAGGGTTGAAGGTCCTGGGCCGCGTGGCGCGCGGCCGCTTGGAGCATCGCCAGCACAGGCGCCACCTGAGGTGATGGGTTTTGGGGGGTTTCAAGAGGGTTGAAGGTCCTGGGCCGCATGGCGCGCGGCCGCTTGGAGCATCGCCAGCACAGGCGCCACCTGAGGTCATGGGTTTGGGGGGGGTTCAAGAGGGTTAAAGGTCCTGGGCCGCGTGGCGCGCGGCCGCTTGGAGCATCGCCAGCACAGGCGCCACCTGAGGTGATGGGTTTTGGGGGGTTTCAAGAGGGTTGAAGGTCCTGGGCCGCATGGCGCGCGGCCGCTTGGAGCATCGCCAGTACAGGCGCCACCTGAGGTCATGGGTTTGGGGGGGGTTCAAGAGGGTTGAGGGTCCTGGGCCACGTGGCGCGCGGCCGCTTGGAGCATCGCCAGCACAGGCGCCACCTGAGGTGATGGGTTTTGGGGGGTTTCAAGAGGGTTGAAGGTCCTGGGCCGCGTGGCGCGCGGCCGCTTGGTGCATCGCCAGCACAGGCGCCACCTGCGGTTTGGGGTAAGGAGGAACAGCGATCGGAATGCAAGCATAGGCCGGGGCGAGACCGCGTGGGGGGCGGTCGCTAAGCCCCCCCCCCCCCCCTCCGCCCATCCCCCCTCCTTCCGTCTTAGTAAATTCAAATTCTTAGTAAATTCAAATTCAAAATCAAAGTCAAAATTAAGGTCGAAACAGAGAACCCCTCCTCCGCCCATCCTCCCTCCTTCCGTTTTGGCAAATTAAAATTCAAAATCAAAGTCGAAATAAAAGTCGAAACAGAGAACAGAACAGAGGACGGCAGCCCACCTGCCGCGTGAGCGTGATATCGTCCGTGCTCTTCGCCACCGGCACCAGGCACGACACCACCCCCACGCGTCCCACATATGAACACCGAACCTGCAAAGTCCAAGTCGAACGACTTGAACAGTCAAAGTCAAACATTGCCCACCTGCCGCGTGAGCTTGATGTCGTCCGTGCTCTTCTCCACCGGCACCAGGCATGACACGAGCGCGACGAGCTCGTGCTTGTCCAGCTTCTCCATCGCGCCGTTGAACATGAGCTCCACGGTCACGAGCTCGTCGGCAGAGTCGATCTCGCACGCAGCCTTACCCTGCGTGCATGAGCGTGCACACATGTGTTGTGTGTCTCGATTCAGGCGCTGGTCGGTCACCCGCTATTCGAAAGACATCCCAGTGCACGGGTCAGACCTCATAACAATTGGCGGGGTGTATTGCTGTTAGTAGTACAGGCATTGCCGGTGCATGCGGACGGCCTCATGTAACGCTTGGTTGGTTGGTTGGTTGGTTGTGTGTGTGTGCGTGTGTGTGCTCGATCTTACAGTCCGTCGGACGCCTTTGATGGCGCATAATGTGTGTGTGTGTGAGTGTGCATGTGTGCACGTGTGCGTGTGTGCAAGAGAGAGACATATGGAGAGACGAGCTTGTCGGCAGAGTCGATCTCGCACGCAGCCTTGCCCTGTGCGTTAGGGGTTGGTTCTTTTTGTTTTTTGGTTGAAGTGAAGGTGAGGGGTGCACATGCATGTGTGTGTGTGTGAGAGAGAGAGCGTCGAGCTCATCGGCAGAGTCAATCTCGCACGCAGCCTTGCCCTGCACGCATGGCACACAGTGTGTGTGTGTGTGTGTGTGTGTGTGTGTGTGCGTGCGTGTGTGTGTGTGTGTGTGCGTGCGTGTGTGTGTATGTGTGCGCGTGTGTATGCGTGTGTGCGTGTGTGCATGCGAGCGCCTTGAGATGCCTGCACGCCCCGGGTCACCACAGCACAACCTGTGGTCAGGGCACCCTGTAGTGCTGTCAGGCGCGTAAATTCCCCACCTCTGATCAATTGACCCCAAGATGAAGGGGTATAATCTTATAAATATATACCGTCCATATCGCTTGCCTTTGCGGGGGGGGGGTCGAAATTATAATTGTTTAATCCAATTGCGGGCCTTAGATGAATTGTTTATTCAGCCGCGGGGCCTTTGAACATTTATTTCGCTGGACTGCGCATGGTCACATCACCCGTTCTGGTCCTTCTGATGCTTGAACGCTCCTGAAAAAAATTCAGCGTGTTACAACAGCTGGGGCTCGATTAACGGAGGCGCGTTCTCGTCGCCGAGCCCTGGACCCAGCAATGCGGCGCTGCTGGTGACGAGGATCTCCGTGCCGCTGACGAGCGGGGTAAAATACGACTGGCCTGGCTCCTGCTAGACTGCCCCTCGGTGGAACACTACAGGAGCGGCTTGCCCGGCGCTGCCATGGCTTGGCGAGTAGCCGCGGCGCTGCCGCGGCCCGTGCTGGGAGACGGCCCTATCCTCCCCCCATGCAGGACGCCATGCGGCACCGATCTCGACGAGTCGATCGACGAGCGGAGGAGCTGGCGCCCGTCAATGCATGATGGACATTGGTCAAGATGGCTGCCCGTGGAGGCGGGCTACCATCACGGCTTCAGCGGTGGTGACCGCCGAGGCAACACAGAGTATATCCGTTTCACCATTCGCAGCGTTCGTCACCGCGCTCACCCTCGGGGGCGCTCGTCTGCCGGTGACTGGCGTTGGAAGGTCTTCAGGCAGCCTCCATGACAACTCTGTCGTGCATGCCCCCCTGGAGGGTGGGACCTGGCCATGCATGCCGCATGGGGCGCCGGCTGAGCCCCATGCAAACGAGAGCTGGACAGCCATGCACTGCCACGCGGGGACCGTTCCAGTCAGCGCCAGTCGGCTTTGTCGGCTTGACTGGCCACAAGGCCACTACTGTGACCCTGAGGAAGGTCCTCTCCTATATGCTCCTTGCCAGACATGTCTCTCAGAGACCGCTGTTTGGGGTAGTCTAGCCGGCGGGAGCGGTAGTCTATTGGCCGGGAGCCGGCTGTACTCGAGTACTTAAATGTGCTGGAGTATCGGCGGGTGAGCTCTAGTAGAAGAGTAGCCTGCTTAGCTGGAAACCCCGTGTTACTTGTTACTTGTTACAACAGCTCTAACAGCCCCAATGGCACCTCTCTAGGTCAACATTGTCAATAGGCACAGGTGTGTGGGGGTGGAGGGCTGTACAAAACACGCGGCGCGCGCGCTGTGAGGCAAGTGGCAGTCAGCAAGCTACTCAGTGGCAGTGGCAGTGCTCCAGAGACTACTCAGTGTCAGAGGTAGAGCTGTGTTCAGGAGTTTGGGCTCTCATGTGTGTGTGTGTGTGTGGGGGGGAGATGTTGCAGATATTGCATGGGCGCATGGCACATTCTGCATGGCGAGGGCATGCGTGTATGCCACAGGCTGCACTTGTAGCAGGGCTCGTCATCGTGTCAAGAACGAGGTGTTGTGGCTGGAATGGACGCTTTGCGTAGGTTTTGAAGCCGACCGGAACCGAGCCTAGCCGATCGGCTTCAAACCGAGCCTAGCCGATCGGCTCCACTGCCGGATAATCGAACCCCCTACTGCGGGGGGGTCCGACGAGTTATTTTCGGCTATTGCGCACATCTTTGCGGGGGGGGGTCAAAACGATAGTTATACGCAAAGGCAAACCGCACGTACGGTATATAAAAATATATATATATATATATTCACCCCTTCAGATCATGCACGTTTTTAAAACCAAGAGGGGGGGGGGCCGGTTGACTGCTGAGGTGGGGTGTGAGCGGGGTGTGGGCAGGTACATAAGAGAGCTGCGCCCGACGCCTGATCGCTGTCTGGGCATCCCCCCTGTGATGGGTGGGGTGGGGGGGGATGCGTCCCAGCTTTATATATGCGTTCGCTGTCGGGGCGGCGTGGCCCGACCCCCAGCACCGCCCTGTTGTTAATGTGCTTGCGTGCGTGTTGTGCGCGTGCGCTTGCAAGCGTGTCCACACACGCACTTTGATCTCGAGCACCTCCCGCCGCGTCACATGAGGCTCGCGTGCACACGCACGCACTCACACACACACACACACACAAGCAACTTGATCTCCAGCACCCCCCGCCGCGTCACATGAGGCTCGCGTGTCACATGAGGCTCGCGTGCACACATACGGACACACATACGGACACACAAACACACACACACACACACACACGCACGCACACGCACACACACAAGCACACGCATCTTGATCTCCAGCACCTCTTCGTCGTTGATGTGCTTCAGCAGCTTCAGCACCCGAGCACGCGACACGCGCGTGCGCGCGCGTGTGTGTGCGTGTGTGTGTGTGTGTGTGTGCTTATAAGAAGCTCACCTTGATTTCCAGCACCTCTTCGTCGTTGATGTGCTGCAGCCGCTTCAGCACCTCGATGCGCGACGCGCTCTCCTCGCGGTAGATCGTGAGTTGTGAGCGGCCGAGTGTCGCCTTGAGCTTCTTGGCCTCGTCCAGCAGCGCTGCCTGCGTGTGTGTGTGTGTGTGCGTGTGTGTGTGTGTGTGCATGTGTGCGTGCGTGCACACGTGTGTGTGTGTGTGTGTGTGTACGCGCGTGTGTGCCTGTGCATGTGTGTGTGTCAGACGGCCAGTTGTGAGCGGCCGAGCGGCGCCTTGAGCTTCTTGGCATCGTCCAGCAGCGCTGCCTGCGTGTGTGTGTATGTGCGTGTGTGCATGTGTGCGTGCGTGCACACGCGTGTGTGTGTGTGTGCGCGCGTGTGTGCCTGTGCATGTGTGTGTGTGTCAGACGGCCAGTTGTGAGTGGCCGAGCGGCGCCTTGATCTTCTTGGCCTCATCCAGCAGCGCTGCCTGCGTGCGTGCGTGCGTGTGTGTGTGCGTGTGTGTGCATGTGTGTGTGTGTGTGTGTCAGACGGTCAGTTAAGAGCGGCCGAGCGTCGCCTTGAGCTTCTTGGCCTCGTCCAGCAGCGCTGCCTGCGTACGTGCGCGTGTGTGTGTGTGTGTGTGTGCGTATGTATGTGTATGTGTATGTGTGTGTGTGTGTGTGTGTGTGTGTGTGTGTGCCTGCCCCCCCTCAATCTCGACAGCAACCACGCACACACACACCTTCTTTGCCCACGCCTCGAACTTGGTATCCTGCCCCTCTGCCTGGAACACCTTGTTGTGGTGCAGCATTGCCTCCAGGTCCTGCACCCTCCCCCCCTCCCCCCCCCCCCCCTCTGGGATGGTTGCACACACACACACACACACACACACACACACACACAGACTCAGGCACCCACCCTCTTTGCCCACGCCTCGAATTTGGTCGCCTGCCCCTCTGCTTGGAAAACCTCGTTGCGGCTCAGCGTCGTCTCCAGGTCCTGTATCCTCCGTGCAGCCTCGATGAGCTCGGGCTCCGTGATGCCCATGTCCTCAACGGGGTCGAGCTGCGTATGTGCGTGTGCATGTGCGCGCGTGTGTGTGTGTGCGTGTGCGCGCATGTGTGTGTGCGTGTGTGTGTGTGTGTGTGCAGCCTCGATGAGCGCGGGCTCCGTGATGCCCATGTCCTCAACGGGGTCGAGCTGTGTGGTCGATTTTACAGTCCGTCGGACGCCTTTGATGGCGCATTAGACCCTAGGAAAGAGGCCGGCAGCTGTCAAAATTAGACCCCTAGCATGCCATCTGCCATCATGATTGCTGTGCACGCGGTGCGTGTCTCAAAACAGGCGACAAGGAAGTCAGCCAGCTCGTGCCAAAACCTGGGGTTCTCCTGGCCTGGCCGAGGATTCATGAACTCCCGCATCCGCTCATCTAAATCGGCCTCCTCGGGGCGAGGGATGGACCGAAACAGGCTGTGGGCCTGCACCCGTGCCTCTTCATAGGCAGGGCACTCAAATACCATGTGTGCCTCATCCTCTAGCCCACCGCATAGGCAGCACGCCCGCTGGCTGCGTCGCTGCCTCTGTCCCGCCACGGCGTAGCGCCCCCGCTCTATCTGCAGCTCATGGAGCCCCATCCTGAACCTAGCTAGAGCCGTGATCCGGGCAGCACTGTTCAGCCCTGAGCTCAACAGGGCCGGTGGCTCGCTGTCGCTACCCGCCATCCACCGCATGTAGGTCAGCATCTTAAAGCCGCGCGACCACTCCTCAGGTACATCACGCACGGTAGTGCCGCTCGGCAGCGCCGGTGTGCTTGTCGCGGCGGCCAGCCACGCCGCGGTCGCCACGTCCAGCAGGTTGGTGATGCGTACCGGTCCCACCTGGTCCCACGCCAGGGTGTGCCCCACAGTTCCGAGGCACACCTGCAAGCGTGCCGCCCAGCACGTCCCCCCCGCTTCGGCCAGCCCCCAGCTCTCCCGCATTGCATCTTTAAGCAGGTCACCGTCAGGCCGCCCCCGCGCCTTATCCCAAAAGCGCGTCGCCTGGCGCAGCCAATCTGCCGCCAGCGGCCGCCACCCCGCCTCCCGCGCCAAAATCCCCAGTTGCTGCCCGTTGCTGCGGACTCCTAGGGACGCACGGGTAAATTGCAGAAGCACTTCCTCCAGGGTGCGCCATCCGTCGCGTGCGGCCTTAGCGCCCCTCCCACTCCTGCCTCTCTCCCACCGTCCGCCCGCCCCGGCAAACACGCCCCCCCCAGCATCCGCCATCATCGCAGGGCCCCACACCTCACACCCGTAATTTAGCACAGGCCGTACTTGCGTGTCGAACAGGTGGGCCTTAATGCCAACATTGTTAAGGCGTATTATATAGCATCTGCGAGTTAGCGCGTATCTGGTGCGCTGGCCCCTAGAGCGTCGGGTGCCCACGTCCCCCCCCACTGCCCGCCGGTGGTGGAAGAGCATGCCCAGATATGGGAACTCGTGTGTCATGGGTAGATCTGCTCCTGCAAACTTCAGCGTTACCCTCCCCCCTGCCGCCCCGACTGGGCAGAACTGGTCATTGAACACCACCCCTTCTGACTTCTTAACGTTTACTGTTAGTGCGCGCGTGCCGCAAAAGGCGTGCAGAGTATCTAGCATGCGTTGAAGCGCTTCGGGCGACTCTGCCAGCAGCGTCAAGTCATCAGCGTACAGCAGCAGCCGTAGTAACCGCCCCGCCATCTCCACCCCATCACCCGGGAGCTCTGCGTCTAGTACTCCCTCCAATGCGTCAATAAAAAGCCCAAACAGCAGCGGTGACAGTGGGTCGCCTTGCATGACCCCCTTGTGTGAAGGAAACGCGGGTCCCACTTTCCCATCGATGCGCACACACATTGCGGACCCATCGTACATGGCAATCAGCGCCGCCATGAACTCCCCATGTACCCCCAGGCTCCTTAGGCACTCCCAAAGCAATGGGCGGTGCACGCAATCGTAAGCCTTCCTGAAGTCAATAAAGGCAGCGTACAGCGGTTTGCGCTGGAGGCCGCTCTTCTCAATAAGGTGTTGCAGGATGAAGGCATTATCTGGGGTCCCCCTCTTCTTCCGGAAGCCTGCCTGGCCCCGCGCCCTGTACCCCTCCCGTTCTGCTAAGGCGTCCAGCCTGTTCATAAGCACCAAGCTGTATAGCTTGGCGAGGGCATTCCCCACCGTGATCCCTCGGTAATCGTCCCGCACGTCTAGGCTGCCTTTCGGCTTTGGCTTTGTGTGTGCGTGTGTGTGTGTGTGCATGCGTGTGCGCGCGCGTGTGTGTGTGTGTGTGCATGTGCGCACGCACGTGTGTGTGTGTGTGTGTGTGTGTGTGCAGCCTCGATGAGCGCGGGCTCCGTGATACCCATGTCCTCAACGGGATCGAGCTGCGCGCGTGTGTGCGTGCGTGTGTCTGTGTGGTCGATTATACAGTCTGTCGGCCGCCTCTGATGGCGTCTGTGCGTGCGTGTGTGTGTGTGTGTTTGTGTGTGTGCGTGCGTGTGTGTGCATGTGTGTGTGCGTGTGCGTGCGTGCGTGTGTGCGTGTGTGTGTACGTGTGTGTGTGTGTGTGTGTGTGCAGCCTCGATGAGCGCGGGCTCCGTGATGCCCATGTCCTCAACAGGGTCGAGCTGCGTGTGTGTGTGTGTGTGTGTGTGCAGCCTCGATGAGTGCGGGCTCCGTGATGCCCATGTCCTTAACGGGGTCGAGCTGCGTGTGTGTGTGTGTGTGTGTGTGCGTGCGTCTGTGTGGTCGATTCTACGGTCTGCCGGCCGCCTTTGATGGCGTCTGTGTGTGTGTGTGTGTGTGTGTGAGCGGGCGTGCAGCCTCGATGAGTGCCGGCTCCGTTATACCCATGTCGTCAACGGGTTCAAGCTGCGTGTGCGGTCCGGGTTTGGGGGTTAGGGGGATTTAGGGCTGGATTTTAGGGCAGTTTTAGGCCCTTCCCAGACGAACATGTACCAAAAGTGCCTGGTTTGATTTAGGGCTTTAGAGTTAAAAGGGTTGATACCCATGTCCTCAACTGGGATGAGCTGCAAGGGCAAGGGTGTGAGGAGGACACACACACACACACACACACACACGCACCAGCGGCAGCCCCTGAGCTCGCAACACCCCCCTACCCCGGTAGCTGGCTAGTAGCTGCCTAGTAGCTGCCTAGAAGTGGCCTAGTAGCTGTCTAGCAGCTGCCTCCTCCCCACCCTGCAGCAGCCCCCCTGCCTTCTTCTTCAGAGCAGCTCCTGCAGCTGCACACACACACACACACACACACACACACACAGAAAAACACACATGCACACACACACACACACCTGTGGCAGCTCTCCCCCCCGCTTTTCTATAGCAGCTCCACACACACACACACACACACCTGCGGCAGCCCCTCAGGGTTCGTCTTCAGCAGCTCCTGCAGCTGTACATACACACAAACACACACACACACACACCTGCAGCATCCCCATCTGGGTTCTTCAGCAGCTCCTGTCACCCACCCTCTTCCCCCAGTGGCTGTCTAGTAGCTGCCTAGTAGCTACCTAGTAGCTGGCTCCCCACCTTCGGCAGCCCCCCTGGGTTCTTCTTCAGCAGCTCCTGCAGCTGCACGCATACACACACACACACACACCTGCGATAGCCTCTCTGCAGTCTCCTTCAGCAGCTCCTGCAGCTGCACACACACACACACACACCTGCGGCAGCCCCTCTGGGTTCTTCTTCAGCAGCTCCTGCAGCTGCACACACACACACACACACACACCTGCGGCAGCCCCTCTGGGTTCTTCTTCAGCAGCTCCTGCAGCTGCAGCAGCACGCTGCGGCGGTTGTCTGCTGGGCGCAGGTCCTGCATGCGTGTATGTGTGTGTGTGTGTGTGTGTGTGCAGCTGCAGCAGCACGCTGCGGCGGTTGTCTGCTGGGCGCAGGTCCTGCATGTGTGTGTGTGTGTGTGTGTGCAGCAGCAGCGGCAGCAGCAGTGCGTTGCGGCAAATCAACCTACACACACACCTGTGGGATGCGGATGTGCAGCTTCGAGATCTGCGACACGAGGTGGAGCACACACACACACACACAAACATGCACACACAGAACACACAGAGAGAGAGAGCACACACACACAAACACACAGAGAGAGAGAGAGAGAGAGAGAGAGAGAGAGGGAGAGAGAGGGAGAGAGAGAGGGAGAGAGAAACGTAACAGTTCCCACCGCTCGGGCAAATCAACCTACGCACACACCTGTGGGATGCAGATACGCAGCGTCGAGATCTCCGACACAAGGTGGAGCGCGACCGGGATGATGGCCATCTCGGCAGTCTGTGTGTGTGTGTGTGTGTGTGTGTGTGTATGCGTGTGTGTGTGGGGGGGAGAGGGGGGAGCGGGGGGAGAAGTCAGCGGTGGGGAAAGAGGGAAGAAGGTGGGGGGTAGGTGGCGTCAGGGGAAGGAGAAGAAGAGTCAGCGAGGTGGAGAAAGAGGGGAGAAGACAGTCTCAGTCGCCTGAGAGAGGGGGGGGAGGTAGAGGGGGAGGGGGGAGAGGTCAGCAGTGGGGAAGTCTAGGCAGACTGTGAGGGGGAGGGAGGAGAGAGAGGGGGGGGGGGGGGAGGGGAGGAGTTAGTGTTGAGAAAGATGATGCCAAGTGGGCAGACGGGGACGGGGGGGGGGGAAAGAGGGGAGAAGCCCCCCGAGGGGAGAAGCCCCCCATCTCGGGGAAGAGGGAGAAGTCGGCGCCTTGGCCGTCTGGGAGGGGGGAGGGGGAGGGAAGGGGGGAGGGGAAAGAGGGGAGAAGTCGTCGTCTTGGCCGTCTTGAGGGGACGGCCGTCTTGAGGGGACGGGGGAGGGGAGCGAGGGGGAAAGTGAGCGTCGGCGAGAGATGGTGAAACCCTGAAACGCAAGGCGTAAGGGCAGGTGAAGCAGTATGAGATTTCGACGCGTGTTACAGTTACAGTTACATCGGCTTTCCAGCAAAGACTACCTCTAGTCCTAGTACCACCGCCTAGACCCAAGTCCAGTTCTGGCCCTAACAATTACTTGTGAGGGGCGGTAGCCACCAGCCGGCTGCCTGCCAACGTGTAGTCCCAGAGCAAAAAGGAGAGCTATTGTGCGACGCCTCCAAAATAGGTCCTAACTGCTTCTAGGGGATAGGGGGTCAAGTGGCGCTTGCCTATCTACTTGACCGCCGTGGTGGAGGGGCCGGCGCCTGAGGGGCAGCCGGACCGTACACCACGGCTCTCCACCCGACCCTATCCTGAGCACGCTCAAACACCGTGTCCGAAAAAGTCTTCCAATCAGAACGAGTGCCACTAGTTTTGACGCGTGTAAACCTCCCCTACAGCTCCTGTACCCTGCCTCTCTCTCTCTCTCTCTCTTTCTCTCACACAAGCACCTTGAGCCTGTCTGGCCCTGGGCCCGACTTGACCGGAACCGGCCGCCCCTCTGCCAGGCTGTCGCGCTCGCACATGAGCAGCGTGTGCAGTGCAGGCTTTGGGCCAAGGGATCGGGTTGAGGGTATGGAAGGGGGGGGGGCTTGTTAACGCACCTTGAGCCCGTCTGGCCCTGGGTCAGACTTGACCGGAACCGGCCGCCCCTCTGCCAGGCTGTTGCGCTCGCACATGAGCAGCGTGTGCAGGAAGTAGGTCCCGGGCGCGTCCTTGCCAGGCTGCATCAGGCTGACGGCGACGCCATAGCCCCAGTCGGTCTTGGTGTCGTTGTCGAAGACCTGCCCGAGCGCGTGGAGATTGTATCAGTGCGTGTGGGCGTGCGTGGGTTTTCTGGAAGTAGGTACCGGGCGCTCCCTTGCCCGGCTGCTGACGGCGACGCCATAGCCCCAGTCGGTCCTGGTGTCGTTGTCGAAGACCTGTGGGTACAAAAATACAGTTTGAGGGTTTGATGGATTGTGCAGTGGGTGTGCCACCAGTTATGATGTTTTGTGTACAAGCTTTCGCTCTTATTAAGGAGCTGAGCTGGCTGACTGCACTGTTGTGCTGATTTGTTGGATTGACTGCTTGGATCGTATCGCTCGCCCGTACATTCATTACATTACGATGGAAATTAAAGCATACGAGTTTTTGTTGTCGCGAGGCCGTAACACCTGAGTGCCGGGTGTCAGGGTTGCTAGGGGTGCAGGGTAAGGTCGCCCCAATCGGTATTGGCGTCGTTGTCAAAGACCTGTGGGTACAACAAAGATTGGGGTTATGCATTTTGAATTAAGGAAGGTGAGTGGTTTGGGGCCGTAGCCTTAGTCAGTCTTGATGTCGTTGTCAAAGACCTGCGGGTTGGGGGTTTGGGATTTCAGTGCAACAGTTTCGTTTGTTGTCAAAGACCCGACACTAGGCGCACGTCATGGCGCGCGCCCGCACACACACACTCACACACACACACACACACGCACACACAACTAAGAGAACAGAGGGGGGTACCCACACCTTGACGATGCGCCCTGCGCGCAGGAACTGCATGCTGTGCTGCGGCTGTAGCTGCAAACAAACAGGCACACACACACACACACACACACACACACACGCGCGCGCACACACACACACACACACACACACGAATAAGAAAAGAACACACCTTGACGATACGCCCTGCGCGCAGGAACTGCATGCAGGCTGTCCCCACGCCCAGACCCCCCAACAAGGCGAACCCAGTACAGTGCTGTAGGCTGCTTGCCAGAGCATGCACATCACAGCGCAGCCTCTACGCGCGCGTGCCGCGTACTGCCGCCCCGGCTAAGCCTCAAGGGTTTAGAAAAACCCAAGGAGAACCAGGAGGAGAACCCTCCTTAACCCTAAAACCGCACCTTGACGCTGCGCCCTGCGCGCAGGAACTGCATGCAGTGCTGTGGCTGCAGCTGCACACACACACACACACACACACACACGCACACACGCGCACACACACACACACGCGCGCACACACATACACACACGCACACACACACAAACGCGCGCGTGCACACACACAAATAAGGAAAGAAGACACCTTAGCGATGCGCCCTGCGTGCAGGAACTGCATGCAGTGCTGCGGCTGCAACTGCACACAAACACACACACACACACACACAGACACACACACACACGCGCGCACACACACACACACACACACACGAATAAGGAAAGAACACACCTTGACGATGCGCCCTGCGCGCAGAAACTGCATGCAGTGCTGCGGCTGCAGCACCACCTCCCTCATCGCGCGGTCCAGCTCCGAAATGTCGGCCTTGAGCCGCTGGTACTCCTGCAGAGTGCATCCATTCGTGCATTCATTTATACCTTCATTCATTCATGCATTAATTAATTAATCAATTCACTCATCCATGCATTATGATGATGAGAGTTTTACAATCCACTTCTGGCGGTCACACGTACGGTTCCAAAGCTCCAGTGGGACTTAGAGAAACAAGGCTCAAGGCCCACAAAAGGTCAAGCTACAAGTAGCCCACGGTAACGCCATCCACACTTGGTGGCGGGCGCCAAGCAAGCAGCACCACTGTGCAGGCTGCACACCCAGCCCCTCAAATGGCTAGAGGGCGGACCCAAGGTATAAAACCATGAAGGGACCAAAAAGCCCTCCCCCAGACCACCGGAAGCGGGGCTAGTAGCAGACCCGCCGCAGCACTCTACTCAACGACCACACCGCACCCGCCACCGCACGCGTGTGACGCCACCTCCCCTTCAAAAACACCCCCAGAGGGAATGCCACCATCTAGCAAGCAGGTGTAGGCACCCGCTCGCCGTCAACGACGAGGCGCGCGCGCCTTCATGCATTGCTTGATTGATTCACCCATACATGTTTCTTCTTTGTTTCTCTAAGTCCCACTGGAGCTTTGGAACCGTACGTGTGACCGCCAGAAGTGGATTGTAAAACTCTCATCATCATACATGAGTAGTTCATTCAGCAACGTTCGATTCATGCATTGCAATGTCGGCCTCGAGGCGCTGGTACTCTCCTGCAGAATGCATTCAGTCATTCATTAATCCATTCATGCATTGATTCATTCATACATTGATTGCATTCACCCATGCATGTTTCATACATTGATTGATTGATGCACTAATGCATGATTAATTCATTCAGCAGCGATTCATGCATCGTGATGTCGGCCACCACACAACGACAACCACACACAGTCCAACACACCGCTTCTACGTTCTACTAGTGCGCTCGGGGGGGTGGCAACCTCCCGGGCGCGCTGCGATCCAGGTGTCGACGACGCGAGTCCGATGACCCTGTAGCGTAGAGCCAACCCAAGGAGGGCATACCGGCCCGGCATCACAGACGGCCAAGGACGCCTCGCGGACTTGAGCTGGCTGGCCGCGGATGCGAGCAAAGGGGAAACAAGGCACCCCATGCATGCAGCCTTTTCCTGCCCAGTCCCCGCGTGTAGCGGGGCACGTCTGGCGACGCGTCCAAGTCGTCAATCAGAACACCAGAGTGACTACGTTCAACGTGCGGACATGTCCTGCAGAGGACGAGGGACTGGTCAAACTGGCGAGTCTGGTGCAAGATTGCGCCAAGCGTAGCGTCGGTGTTGCAGCGCTTCAGGAGCTGCGCAGGACCGGCTCCGGGGAGGCGCAAGTGGCTACGGGCGACACGTCGTGGACGCTGCTATGGTCGGGTGGGGAGCACCGGCAGCGTGGAGTGGGCTTGCTGTTGTCCCCTGCATGGGCATCGGCACTCGTCTCCTGGGAGGCGGTGTCCGACCGCCTCATCCAGGCCCGCTTTGCAGCGGACCGTGGGCAGATGATCACCATCGTCAGCGCCTACAGTCCAACGGAGGCGGCGAGCTACGAGGAGGCTGGCGACTTCTACCTTCGAGTAGCGGCGCTCGCGGACAAGGCCAACGACAAGCGCGATCTGCTCATCGTGGCAGGTGATTTCAATGCAGCAGTGGGGAGGGATTCGGTGTCCGACCACGAATGCGTTGGCAAGCACCTGCCCCTCACGGAGCCAGCGGTGGCCAGCAGGAACGGTCGCCTGCTCCTTGACACTGCCACTGCATGCAGCCTGCGCGCTGCCAACACTCTCTACCCCCACAGGCCTGAGCACCAGTACACCCACATCAGCCCCATGGCTGTTGCACAGAGCAGACGGCATGCATGCTCTGTGCGCCGCCTGCACAGCGTCAAGGACTACATCCTGGTCGCGCGCCGCCGCATGCATGCGGTGACAGACTGTAGGGTGCGTAGGAGCCCAACCTGGGACAGCGATCACCGCATGGTGGTACTGTCCATGCGCCTCCGCATGCGAGCCTCCCGCCATGCAGGCGGCTCTCAGCGGCGCGCATGGGACTCTTCACAACTGCGGCGCCCGGCTGTCCGTCGTGAGTTCAACCTCCAGCTGTCCGATCGCTTTGGGCTGCTGGAGGCCGTGCCGCCCGAGGGCGCTGATGCCCAGGCGGAGTACGACGCGATGGCTGCTGCCATTCGCGAGGTGGCCACCAACCACCTCGCTCCACACGGCAGCCGCCGGCGGCGCGGCTGGCAGTTCACTCTGTCGCAGCGCACCCTCCGGCTCATGGACGCCTGGCAGCGCGCGCACACGGCATGGCTCAGGAGCAAGTCTGCTGCTGCCAAACGAGAGCGCAACCGCGCCAACCGCGCGGCCGACGCAGCTGTGCAGAGAGACAGGGAGAGGTGGATCGGCCAGCAGGTGGCGGAGGCGCAAGACATGCTACGCAAGAAGAATCTGCGCCAGTTTGCGCGCGCGTGCGACAGGCTGGCGGGCCGCAGCCGCAGCCATCAGATCCCACCTGCCATGCGGGACGTCTCGGGCGCGCTGCACAGCGGTCCAGACGGGGTGCTGAAGGCCATGACAGAGTCATTCGACAAGCTATATGGCGGGGAGACCAAGCTCAGCGACGAGACCCTGAACCAGCTGGAGAACGATGTAGCGGCGTTTGAGCTCACACGCGCCACAGATGTGGACGAGGCGCACGGGCGCCCCCCTGACCTGGCTGAGACGGAGGCGTGTGTGCGAGCGTTGCGCTCGGCCGCCGCTCCGGGCGGTGACCAGCTGGACGCCATGCTGTTGCGGTGCCCACCTGCCATCGCATGGCTCCACCGGGTCATCATCGCCGTATGGCGGTCGGGGAGAGCCCCGAGGGAATGGAAAACTGCTATTATCACACCGTTATATAAGGGGAAGGGTCCGCGTGACTCCCCTGGTAACTACCGCGGTATAAGCCTTCTCTCTATTGCCGGGAAAGTGTACGCTGCCATACTTCTGCACCGCGTCTCCACGCAGGTTGATGGTCAGTTGCATGAGGCTCAGTGTGGTTTCAGAAAAAGGGGAGGCACTGTTGATGCGATTTTTACTCTGCGCTCGTTGAGCGCGGCACATGCCGAGTACAAACAATGCATGGCTGTGGCATTTGTCGACTATTCTAAAGCTTACGACTGTATAACCGTGCGGCACTGTGGAGAGTCCTTAGATTATATAGTGTTCATCCGCACATTATTGATCCGTTGGAGGATCTTCACACCAACACCGCAGCTGCCGTGCGGCTGGCTGGGAAAATCGGGCACGAATTCCCCGTGTCGTCTGGTGTGCGACAGGGGTGCGTCATTGCTCCTGTGTTGTTCAATGTTTTTATTGACCACATAGTGAAAAAGGCGCTAGACATGATGCCAGAGGGGGCTGGCGTGTCAGTCGTGACCCGAGCCGGCGGCTCTGTGTTGTCGTAGTCGGTTGAGCGCATAGTAATGCTGATGTATGCCGACGATTTATGTTTGTTCTCGCATGACCCAGCTCAGTTGGCGCTTATGCTGAAAATCCTTGACAAAGTGTCCTCTAGCTTTGGCATGCAAATCAACGCCGCCAAGACAGAAGTGATGATTCGCGGATCTGCCCACGTTTGCGCTGACTGGACGTTTGCGCTGACTGGTGGTGAAGTGAAGACCGTCTCTGCATTTAAGTATCTAGGGAGTTGGATAACCCAGAGTGGTGGTGTGGAAAAGGAGATCGGTGTGCGTGTCGGTCGCGCGCTGGGCGTGTTTGCGTCTTTTGATAAGATTTGGGCCAGCAAGAAGATGCAAGTGCAGTCTAAGATGCGGGTTTACAACACTTTCGTGCTGCCCCACTTTCTGTACGGCTGCGAAACATGGGCCCCTACTAAAACACAACTGACTCGATTGGAGGTTGCCCACTCTAACTGCCTTCGTCGCATTCTGGGTGTGCGCCTGGTCGACCGGCACAGATTAACTTATATTCGGCAGGCGTGCGACACTGAGCCAATTGAGAGCCTTGTGGCAAAGCGATCAATGCAGTGGCTAGGCCATGTGATGCGCATGCCGGCTTCTCGTCTTCCTCGTACGACTTTTGACTGCACAATGGATGTGGCTCGGCAGCAAGGCCGGCCTCCAGCCTCCTCCCGACACTATTTTCTTAAGCTACTGATTCAGCAGCTAGGCGAAACTAGTGGCACTCGTTCTGATTGGAAGACTTTTTCGGACACGGCGTTTGAGCGTGCTCAGGATAGGGTCGGGTGGAGAGCCGTGGTGTACGGTCCGGCTGCCCCTCAGGCGCCGGCCCCTCCACCACGGCGGTCAAGTAGATTGGCAAGCGCCACTTGACCCCCTATCCCCTAGAAGCAGTTAGGACCTATTTTGGAGGCGTCGCACAATAGCTCTCCTTTTTGCTCTGGGACTACACGTTGGCAGGCAGCCGGCTGGTGGCTACCGCCCCTCACAAGTAATTGTTAGGGCCAGAACTGGACTTGGGTCTAGGCGGTGGTACTAGGACTAGAGGTAGTCTTTGCTGGAAAGCTGATGTAACTGTAACTGTACTGATTCAGCAGCTAGGCGAAACTAGTGGCACTCGTTCTGATTAGAAGACTTTTTCGGACACGGCGTTTGAGCGTGCTCAGGATAGGGTCGGGTGGAGAGCCGTGGTGTACGGTCCGGCTGCCCCTCAGGCGCCGGCCCCTCCACCACGGCGGTCAAGTAGATTGGCAAGCGCCACTTGACCCCCTATCCCCTAGAAGCAGTTAGGACCTATTTTGGAGGCGTCGCACAATAGCTCTCCTTTTTGCTCTGGGACTACACGTTGGCAGGCAGCCGGCTGGTGGCTACCGCCCCTCACAAGTAATTGTTAGGGCCAGAACTGGACTTGGGTCTAGGCGGTGGTACTAGGACTAGAGGCAGTCTTTGCTGGAACGCCGATGCAACTGTAACTGTAACTGATGTCGGCCTTGAGGCGCTGGTACTTCTGCAGAATGCATCCATTAATTAATTAATTCATTCAATCATTCTATCATTCATTCATTCATGCACTGCTTGATTGATTCACCCATACATGATTAATTACTTAATCAATTCATTCATTCATGCATTGCTTGATTGGTTCACCCATACATGATGAATGCATTCAGAAACGTTCAATTCACGTTCAACTCATGCAGTGCGATGTCGGCCTTGAGGCGCTGGTACTCCTGCAGATTGCATTCAGCCGTGCGTTCGTCCGGTCACTCATTCGGCCAGCCAGCCATGCATTCAATCAGCCACGACTCATGCACTGTAGGAGGACACGGGGCAAATTCGCACACACAGGAGGACATGGGGCAAATATGACACTTTGCACTTTGCCCCCCCATATCTCCCTCAATACTGGGTTGCTGATGGAGATTGAGACATCCACAGAAAGCTGGTTCTCAGGCCTGTCTGGTGTAACATTTGGTTTGGTCAGACCGTCGGGAACTCCTACAATTTGAATTTTAAACATGGAGCCAAAACGGCCCGGCTAGAGGTCAGCGGGGCAAGTTAGCAGAGGCACATCTCGACTGCTGAGCTGCCCCCATTATGCCCCCCCGGGCCGTCCACTTGCCCTCTCGACCTTGAACTTGGGCTTGGGCACCCCCTCCTATACGACGGCCTCATGTCATCCTAGCACACACGCGTCTCTCTCTCTCCACCCCTCTCTTTCCTGCCCTATGGCTCTATCCCTTCCTCCTCTCTCGCTCTCCTTCCCACTGTCTCCATCTTCCCTTCTCTCCTTCCCCCCCCCCCCCCCGCTTGCACGCCTTTCCCAACGCATTCGACACATTCACACACAGCTCTGCCCTGGCTCCCCCTCCCGCACACCTGCAAAAACCCCAATACTAAAACCCTGAAACGCACCTCGAGCGCCGCCTGCCCTTTGTGTCCGGCCTCAGCCGCGTCGGACTCCAGCTTCAACAGGCGGGCCTCGGTCTGTGTGTGGGGGGGGGGGCAAAGGGTTTGGGGGTCCAGGGTTGCATGCGTGCGCGTGGGCGCGTGTGTGCGCCCGCGTGTGTGGGTGTTTGTGAGTGTGTGTGTGTGTGTGTGCGTGTGTGTGAGTGCGTGTGTGTGTGTGTGTGTGTGCACACGTGTGCCTGCCCCTTGTGTCCGGCCTCAGCCGCGTCAGACTCGAGCTTCAACAGGCAGGCCTCGGTCTGTGGGGGAGGCAAAGGGGTTTGGGGGCTCAGGGTTCAGCGTCCAGGGTTGCGTGCGCGCGCGTGGGGCGAGTGTGTGCGTGCGCGTACGTGTGTGGCAGGGGTTTCCTTTGGGGCGATCCGGCTGTCGGTTTTCCTGGAGAGGGCCTCCCGGACTCTCCGGTTTCTTGAGAGTTCCCCGGGTTTTTCTTTAAGTTTTGGCCAATTTTTTGCACTTTCGCCTTTTTGCCGTTGTTTTTTCGGCTTAAAATTCCGAACGCCCCTTTCGCTCCTTATCGGCAAACCGCCCTTCGGGCGGTCTCCTCATTGGAATCCGATCGGCAAGGAGAACCCTGGTGTGTGGGTGTGGGTGTTTGTGTGTGTCTGCCCCTCGTAGCCGGGCTCAACCACGTCAGACTCGAGCTTCACGAGGCGGGCCTCGTTCTGTGTGTGTGAGCGCGCGCACGTGTGTGCGTGTGTGCGGTGGTGGTGGCGGGCTGCTCCTTGTATCCGGCCTCGGCCGCGTCAGCCTCGAGCTTTTGTGGGGTTGAGCGTCTTGGGGGTCAGGGTTCATGGTCTCGGGTTGTACGAGTTCCGCGCGTGCATGTGGGCGAGTGTGCGTACGTGTGTGCTTGCTTCCTGCTGGAACTGCTGGAACGACTGCCGGATCACAAATGCCACGTGCTCTTGTCGCCCCCCCCCCCCTTACGAGGCTGTGGCTGTGGGCACCTCCTCAGGCATACGAATTGACAATTTGTCCCATTGATGATCAACCCCCGCTCCTCCTACCCCTCCCCCCCCCCCTGCCCCAACACTGCCAACACACACGCACGCGCACCAGTGTTTCCGTTAGCCAACCCGCAACCCGACATAGTGCACTTTCGGGTTGAGATTGGCTGATTTGGGCTGGCGAGTCGGGAGATTGTGCGTATTTCGACCCGGAAAGTGTACAAATCGACATTTCACACATTTTCCGCAAGAAATCGCCTCCGTCGGGTTGAGATTGGGGAGTCAGCTGTGAGGCCCGGGTTGAGCCATCGTTACCTCAAGATCCTTAACAGAACCATTGAAGCGCACGGCTGCTTTCCGCCTGTGGCATCAGCGCCTTCTTTGGGTCAAACTGCTGGAGCGACCGACGGGTTACAAACTCCACCGACCCGCGCTTGTGTGCCCGGCTCCTCCCCAGATATGCGCCAACAAGCACGCACGCACCTCTGGCACCAGCGCCTCCTGCTGGAATGAACTGGACTGAACTGCTGGAACGACCGACGGATCGCAAACTCAATGGAATTGACGCCCTCCTCCCCCCCAAAAGAAAAAAACACGCACGCGCAGCGCCCACAAGCACCATCGCCCTCCCACCTCCGGCATCAGCGCCTCTTGCTGGAACTGCTGGAACGACTGAAGGACCACAAACTCTCCACCGACTTGGCACCCACCACAGCAAGCAAAATAGACGAGGAGAGGGGGGTGGGGGGGGGTCAAGCAGCTCCCCAACAATGCCAGCACGCACACACGCAAGCTGCCTCCCGCGGTGAGAGGTGGGGCACCAGCGCCTCTTGCTGGAACTGCTGGAACGACTGCCGGACCACAAGATCCATGGACATGTCGCCCTCCTCCCGCAAAAAACGAAAAATCAAGAAAACATACTGCAAACACGCACGCGCAGCGCCCACAAGCACCATCGCCCTGCCACCTCTGGCACCAGCGCCTCTTGCTGGAACTGCTGGAACGACTGAAGGACCACAAACTCTCCACCGACTTGGCACCCACCACAGCAAGCAAAATAGACGAGGAGAGGGGGGTGGGGGGGGGGTCAAGCAGCTCCCCAACAATGCCAGCACGCACACACGCAAGCTGCCTCCCGCGGTGAGAGGTGGGGCACCAGCGCCTCTTGCTGGAACTGCTGGAACGACTGCCGGACCACAAGATCCATGGACATGTCGCCCTCCTCCCGCAAAAAACGAAAAATCAAGAAAACATACTGCAAACACGCACGCGCAGCGCCCACAAGCACCATCGCCCTGCCACCTCTGGCACCAGCGCCTCTTGCTGGAACTGCTGGAACGACTGAAGGACCACAAACTCTCCACCGACTTGGCACCCACCACAGCAAGCAAAATAGACGAGGAGAGGGGGGTGGGGGGGGGGTCAAGCAGCTCCCCAACAATGCCAGCACGCACACACGCAAGCTGCCTCCCGCGGTGAGAGGTGGGGCACCAGCGCCTCTTGCTGGAACTGCTGGAACGACTGCCGGACCACAAGATCCATGGACATGTCGCCCTCCTCCCGCAAAAAACGAAAAATCAAGAAAACATACTGCAAACACGCACGCGCAGCGCCCACAAGCACCATCGCCCTGCCACCTCTGGCACCAGCGCCTCTTGCTGGAACTGCTGGAACGACTGCCGGACGACAAACTCCCCCATGCTCTTATCGACGTTCGCCCCCAAAATAGTAAAAAAAACAGAAAGCTGTCAAATAGCACGCACACGCAACAAGCACGCGCGCACCTCTGGCATGAGCGCCTCTTGCTGGAACTGCTGGAACGACTGCCGGATCACAAACTCCATGGACTTGTCGCCCTCCTCGAGGCGGCGCAGCATGTTGAGGATGGTGTAGTAAGAAAGCTTGAACGACGAGTTCATTGGCGCGGGCTTGCCGGAGCACATCGAGCGGCACACCTGTGTGTGTGTATGTGAGTGTGAGTATGTGCGTGCTTGTTTGTGCATGTGAAGGGCTTGCCAAAGCACATGAGGCGGCACACCTGCCAAACCGACAGACAATGTATAATTTTTGATGCGACAAACCAGGCGTTTTAACTAGTACAGAACATGTTCAGGATGGTGTAGTAGGTGAGCTTGAACGACGAGTTCATCGGCGCGGGCTTGCCGGAGTCCATGGAGCGGCACACCTGAAAAACGGGCAGACGATGTACAATTTGTTAAAACACAAGCATTTAAACTAATGCGCAGCAGTTGAGGAGTCTGTAGTACGAGAGCTTGAACGACGAGTTCATCGATGCGGGCTCGCCGGAGCACATTGAACAGCACACCTGAAAAACAGACAATGTAGATTTTGTTACAATTTAAGCAGGGGGGGGGGGCAGAATAGTTTTTCTCAGACCTCATGTTGACTTATTTTCAAATCGGGCCTGGACCCCCCCCCCCAGTACACCGACCTTATCTGCTGGAGCTGAAACTTGGTGGGCAGCTTCGTGACATCGTTCCCATTCCATCGCACTATTTTGAAGGCTGCGTAACCGAGTCCTACTCCTGAAACTGGCCCCAGAAGACGGCCACACGCCCTGGTGCAGCCCCACACACCGAGGCCCTTTCCACACCCTCCCAACTATTGAACCACATGAATGACAATGGATTTGGCATCCCTGTCGTGAGACAAATCCATTGTGTCCTTCCCCATCCCAATCGGAGGTCTGCAGAGCATTCTGGCTCCGAGGGTGTGTGAACCAGTGGTCCACACCAATCGCTCGGTGTGGACCTTCTCAGCCCCCCCCCCCACACACCACTGCACTATCTATTGGTTGTGTTGGGGATCTGAGGGTGGATGTGGACTCCTCTTGACGAGAGGAATCCAGCGCACCGACTCTCGTGTCGAACGGATGTCAGAATACAAAGTTATATAAAAATTCTGCCCCCTGCCCCCCCGCTGCCTGTTTTTTTAGAGTGGAATTCTCCCTAGAGTGGAATTCTCCCTCATCTAGTGAGGGGAAGGGCATGGCGCCGGTCCGGTGTGAAAATTCGAAGTAATTTGACATGATGTATTTTCCTAACTTTCCTGCCCCCCCCCCCCCCTGAATTTAAGCATTTAAATACCGTGGTGGCACGCTCATGGGGGGGTACGATTCGGGTGAGGCTACCCCAAACCTGTGTCGCAAGTAAAAGGCGCATATTCTGTAACTCACTCGAAACTGCATGGATTTCGAAGATTATAATTGCATTGGAAAGCGAATGACAAGGGCTATCCAGGACACTGCTTGGATGCATGGGGTGGTGGAAAGAGGCCGTAGGGGCAGTTTGGGTGTGTGAAACTGCCTCCAAATGCGTGCCATCGAGGGCGCTGCGTGCCGGCGGCTGCCCCCAAACCCGTGTCTTTGGTGGGCCTAGGCCGGCCGTCTTCTCAACCCCCAAAATGGCCGTACCCCAAATGAGCGCGTCACTACGGTAATACAAGACATGTGTGGGAGGGTGTAGTACGCTTGAACGGCGATGTTGCTGCTACTGTAAGAAACGCACCGCCTCGACGAGGCCCACCATCACGACACACCCATATAAATACACAAATTTGTGTAGCCACACACCGCCTTGACCATCCTGATGCAAACCTCGTGGCCTATGATTACAGATTCACCCCCTCCCCCCCCCCAATGCGCACCGCCTCGTCGAGGTCACCGCCTCGTCGAGGTCCTCCTCCACCATCATGATGCACAGGCCGCGGTCGTCACGGCCGCGGCGGCCTGCGCGCCCAGACATCTGCACGCGTGTGTGTGTGTGTGTGTGTGTGTGTGTAAGTGTGTGTGTGTGTGTGTCAGTACAGGCGTTGCAAATGCGTGCGGCTTGTGCTCATGTAACACATTTATGTATGTATGTGTGTGTGTCTATGTGTGCGTATGTGTGTGCTTGCTCGTGTGTGCGTGCGTGTGTGGATGAGGGGGGGGGCAGTCGGGGGGCGTACAGGGGGGAGTGCGCAGCCTCCCCCGCCACCCACCCCACACACATGCACACACACACACACACACATGCCCCACACACACACATGCCCCCTCCCACACACGCACCTGCACGTACTCCCCCGACTTGATCCACCGGTTCTCCCCGCACACGCACATACGTACACACACACACACACACGTGCACACAAACCACACGCACACACGTGCGCACACACCCACACACATGCCCCCTCTCACAGACACACCTGCACGTACTCCCCCGACTTCATCCACCGGTTCTCCTTGCACACGCACATACGTACACCCACACACACGTACACACACACACGCACACACGTGCGCACGCACGCACACATGCACCCACCCACACACCCACACATGCACGTACTCCCCCGACTCCATCCACCAGTTCTTCTCGCACGGCGCACACACGCATGCACACACACACACACACACGAACACACACACACACGCACATATGCCCCCTCGCACACACACACACACACACACACACACACTTGCACGTACTCCCCCGACTCCATCCACCGGTTCTCCTCGCACGTCGTACACACCCCACCCACCCACCCACGCTCACACCCCAACCCCCCCAACACCCCAACCCCCCCACACACCCACACACACATGCACCGCACGTACTCCCTCGAATCGATCCACCAGTTCTCTTCGCATGGCGCACACACGCACGCACACACACACGAACACACACACACACGCCCCCCAACACACCCACACACGCACCTGCATGTACCCCCCCCCAACACCCACACACGCACCTGCACGCACCCCCCCCAACACACACACACACGCACGCACGCACACACACACACACACACACACGCACACACCTGCACGTACTCCCCCGACTCCATCCACCGGTTCTCCTCGCCGTCCCACTTTTTTAGCGCAGTGAACACGACGGTGCGCGCGGGCATGTTGAGGCCCATGGCGAACGTCTCGGTCGCAAACAGCACCTGGCCATGGAGGAGGGGGGGAGAGAGGTAGAGGGTAGGGTTTGGGTGTCGAGTCGGGGTTTACGGCGGTGCGCGCAATGCGGGCGGGCATCTTGAGGCACATGGCAAAAGGTCTCGGTCGCAAACAGCACCTGTGTGTGTGGAAGTGTTTGTGAGTGTGTGTGTGTGTGTGTGTGTGTGTGTGTGTTTGAGTGTGCGTGTATGTGTGTTTGTATCTCGGTCTCGGTCGCAAATATGACTTGGCGGTGGGGGA
>VFSX01000139.1:350000-380820 GCA_016618255.1 Chlamydomonas sp. UWO 241 | reverse complement strand
TGTGTGTGTGTGTGTGTGTGTGAAGGAGATGGCCGGATGCCACTCCTGCTTCTGGATGACTCTCAGCAGCTTGCCCACCTGTGTGTGTGTGTGTGTGTGTGTGGTGTGTGTGTGTGTGTGTGTGTGTGTGTGAAGGAGATGGCCGGATGCCACTCCTGCTTCTGGATCACTCTCAGCAGCTTGCCCACCTGTGTGTGTGTGCGTGTGTGTGTGTGTGTGCGCTTCTCAAACGTGAAGAAGATGACCGGGTGCCACTCCTGCTTCTGGATCACTCTCAGCAGCTTGCCCACCTCTGTGTGTGTGTGTGTGTGTGTGTGTGTGAAGGAGATGGCCGGATGCCACTCCTGCTTCTGGATGACTCTCAGCAGCTTGCCCACCTGTGCGTGTGTGTGTGTGTGTGTGTGTGTGTGTGTGTGTGAAGGAGATGGCCGGATGCCACTCCTGCTTCTGGATGACTCTCAGCAGCTTGCCCACCTGCGTGTGTGTGTGCGCGTGTGTGTGAGTGAGTGTGTGTGTGTGTGTGTGTGTGTGTGTGCGCGCTGCTCAAACGTGAAGAAGATGACCGGGTGACACTCCTGCTTCTGGATCACTCTCAGCAGCTTGCCTACCTGTGTGTGTGTGTGCGTGTGTGTGTGTGCGTGTGTGAAGGAGATGGCCGGATGCCACTCCTGCTTCTGGATGACTCTCAGCAGCTTGCCCACCTGTGTGTGTGTGTGTGTGCGTGTATGTGTGTATGTGTGTGTGCGTGTGTGTGTGCGTGTGTGAAGGAGAAAGGAGATGCAGTCACGAATACAGGCGTCAATTCCAGTCACACTCACATTCAAAGTCAAACTTAAAGTCACAAACACAAAGTCACAAACACAGTTAACACACGCCCCGTCGTCGACCACCCACACCCACGCCCCACCCACCCACACACACACACACGCACACACACATGCACACACACTCGCACCCCCCCCTCCACCCACCCCCCCACCCCCCCACACACAACCCCCCCCACACACACCCCACACACACCTCAGCCCCACACACACCTCAGCCTTCTTGTCATTCTCGTCGCCCCCGCCGCGCGCGCCCTGCGCGCCGCGCCCGCTGCGCCCGCCGCCGTCGCGTCCCCCGTCCCCCCCGCCCGCGCCCACGGCCGCCGCGCCCGCCCCCTCGCCGCGCCCGCCCCCTCCTCCTCCGCCCTCGTCCTCGCCGCCCCGTGCGCGGATCGGGTGCGTGCGTGCGTTGGGTGGGGGGGGGGGAAGGCTGGTGTGTAGGAGTCTCTGGTGTGTAGGAGTCTCCCACTTTCCAGAGACTCTAGCAAGGAGTATCTCGGTGTAGGCCCGCGCCCGCCCCCTCCTCCTCCGCCCTCGTCCTTGCCACCCGCTGCGCGGATCGGATGCGTGCGTGCGTTGGGCGGGTGTGTTGGGTGGGTGGGAGGAAAGAAGGGCTGCTTTGTAGGCACAGAGCAGTACTTAGGAGTATCTAGGTATAGGGTCAGTGGCAGTAGGGGTATCTAGGTAGGGCCGCGCCCGCCGGGCCCGTCCCTCCCCCCTTCCGCCGCTGTCGTCGTCGCCGCCAGCTGCGCGGATCGGGTGGGTGCGTGCTTAGGGTTTTAGGGTTTAGGGTTACTTAACCCTTCTTAAGAGTCAAGGGTTGAGGGTTGAGGGTCAAGTTAGGTTTGGGCAGTCGTGTGTGTAGGAGTCTCCCACTATCTGGACTCTAAGAGTCTCCCAGGTCTGCTGAGGGTCGGGCACACCCCTGCTCCTCGGTCAACGTCGTCGTTGCCGCCCTAGGGTTTAGGGTTTAGGGTGCAAGTTTTAGGGTTTAAGGTTTAGAAACCCTGAACCCTAAAACCCTGAACCCTAAACCCTAAGCCTGCTGCGCGGATCGGGTGCGTGCGTGCGTTGGGTGGGTGCGTTGGGTGGGTGGGAGGAAGGACGGGTGTGCAGGAGTCTCTCACTTTCCAGAGACTCTAGCTAGGAGTATCTAGGTGAAGGCCCACGCCCGCCCCACCCTCTGCCGCCGTCGGCGTCGCCACGACCAGCTGCACGGATCGGGTGCGTGCGTGCGTTGGGCGGGTGGGAGGAAGACCTGGTGTGTAGGATGACCTGGTGTGTAGGATTCTCCCACTATCTATCACACACGTGTCTCTAGTCTCTACGAGTTTATAGGTGTAGTCCCGCTAAGATTATAATGGCCGGGCGCCCCCCTGCTGCTCCGCCCTCGTCGTCGCCGCCACCAGCTGCACGGATCGGGGGGGTGCGTTGGGTGAGTGGGTGCGTGCGGACCCCTCACCCCCCACCACACACACACACACACACCACACACACACGCCACCGCCGTCGGCTCCCTCCGCCAGCGCCAGCAGCCCAAAGTTTGCGCGCAACTCCCCCCACACACACACACACCAAACCACACAAACACACACACACACACACACACACTGCCGTCCACATCGGCTCCCTCCGCCTGCGCCGGCGGCCCAAAGTTTGCGCGCAACTCCCCCTCCCCCCCACACACACACATCAATCATGATGGCAGATGGCATGCTAGGGGTCTAATTTTGACAGCTGCCGGCCTCTTTCCTGGGGTCTAATGCGCCATCAGAGGCGTCCGACGGACTGTAAAATCGACCACACCGCCGTCTACATCGGCGCCCTCTGGCAGCGCCGGCGGCCCAAAGTTGGACGGCAAGCCCCTGTCCTATCTCCCTCGCGCGCCCTCACACGTTGTCAGGCAGCCTCGGCTGGTGGCTACCGCCCCTCACAAGTATAGGGCCAGACCTGAGCTTGGGTCTAGGCGGTGGTACTAGGACGAGGTAGTCTTCGCTGGAAAGCTGATGTTACTGTTACTGCCCTCACACACCACACACACAAACACAAACACACACTGCCCACACCCCAGACACCCCGCCGCCGACCTCACCGTGTCTGGCAGCGCCGGCGCGTACCTCCACCCACCACACACACACCAGTGTCAGCACAGCTCCCCCCACCCCACACACCCCACACCCTCCACCACCCCACACCCTCCACACACACACACACACACACACACGCACACCCACCTCCATCAGCGTCAGCTCCCTCTGGCAGCGTCGGCGGCCCAAAGTTGGCGCGCAGCTTCGCGAAGTTGTCCGAGCGGAAGTTGCCGCGCTCGTCTAGGATGAGGTGGAGGCCGTCGCTGTTGAGAGCGTACGCATAGTGCTGCGTGCGTGTGTGTGTGTAAGAGAGAGAAAGGGGGGAGAGGGAAAGAGAGAGGGAGAGAGAGAAGGGGGAGGGGAGAGGCAGTCGAGGACGAGGTGGAGGCCGTCGCTGTTGAGAGCGTACGCGAAGTGCTGCGGGGTTTGATGTTTATTTTTGGGGGGTTGTGCAGGGTTGAGGGTTTGGGATTCGGGGTTTTCGGGGTTCAAACCCTAAGCCAGTAAAAAAACGGTAATCTGGATACACCACAAGTGGCACAGCTGATTGTGCAGGTGCGCGATCCACACGGCAAAACCCTCGACCCTACACTTTGGACCCTACACCCTAAACCCTGAACCCTTAACCCTGAACCCTAAACCCTAAATAAACTCTAAGCCCACAATCCCCCCCACACACCTGCAGCGGCGTTGGCCAGTCGTCCGTGTACACGACACGTGGCACGGTTGCTTGTGCAGGTGCGCGATCCACGCAGCAAAACCCTCGACCCTTAACCCTAGGCCCTGAACCCCAAAGATCAACACACCTGCAGCAGCGTAAACCCCCAAGCTCAAGACACCCGCAGCGGCGTCGACAGGTAGTCCGTGTACACCACACGTGGCACGGCTGCTTGTGCAGATGCGCGATCCACGTGGCAAAGTCCTTGACCCTAAACCCTTGACCCTACACTCTGGACCCTCAACGCCAAATCCCCAAGCTCAAGACACCTGCAGCGGCGTCGGTCGGTAGTCCGTGTACACCACGTGGCACGGCTGCTTGTGCAGGTGCGCGATCCACGCGGCAAACTCCGATGCGTTCTGGAGCGTCGCGGAGAGGAAGACCATCTTGGTCTCGGTGGGCAGGAAGATCATCGTCTCCTCCCACACGACGCCGCGCTCGCGGTCCTTCATGTAGTGCACCTGGTTGTGGGGTGGTTGTTGGGGTGGTTGTTGGGGTGGTTGTGGGGTGGTTGTGGGGTGGTTGTGGGGTGGTTGTGGTGGGGGGGAAGATCATCGTCTCCTCCCACACAACGCCGCGCTCGCGGTCCTTCATGTAGTGCACCTGGTTGTTGGGGTGGTTGTTGGGGTGGTTGTGGGGGTGGTTGTTGGGGTGGTGGTGGTGGTGGTTGTAAGGTGGTTGTGAGGTGGTTGTGGGGTGGTTGTGGTGGGCAGGAAGATCATCATCTCCCCCCACACAACGCCGCGCTCATGGTCCTTCATGTAGTGCACCTGCGTTTTGCAAGGCATGCACCACATGCGGGTCAGGCGGCACACAAAAAAGCGTGCGCAACCTTGCGGCCAACGGCGATCGTGGCGAGCAGAGTGCCGGGTCGCGCGTCGCGCCCGCGCGCCACCCCGCCGCCCCCGCTCCCCACACCGAAATGCACACACAAGCTCGTCGCGGGTGCCGCACGGCACAAGCGCCCGTGAGCGTGGCACGGGCGTCGGGTCGAGCGCCGCCCCATGCGCGCCACCCCGCCGGCCCCACTCCCCTCACTCAAAACACACTCGTTGCTTGTCACGCGTCACAAGCCACGTGCCCGGGTGCGTTTCACACCACTGCACATACAGTAAAGATCTACCCCAAACCCCATACAGTAAAGATCAATCCCAAGCCTCAAAGCCCTAAAGTCTGACGCACTTAAGCCGTGCCTAAAGCCCTCACCCAGAACACCCTGCAGCCCACCAGCCCCACACGCCGCCGCACGCCATCCTAAACTTAACACCCTAGGTCCCACCTCGTCAAACACCGCCCACGCGACCTCGCGCAGCAGCTCGCTCCCGCGGTAGATCATCGACCGCAGGATCTCGGTCGTCATCACGATGCAGAACGCGTTCTCGTTGACAGTCACGTCGCCCGTCATGAGGCCCACGTTGCCTTCCCCCCACTCCTGCGCGACACATGCACGCACGCACGCACACACGTCCGAGGCGTCAGCACTGGCGCCGCCAGCGCGCACGTGGGCACGTGGGCCCCCTGCTGGCGGTGCACTCCCCCAAAGGTGGAAGGGTCCCCAGAGCACCACCAAAGGCTGCACCACCGCACAGCAGCAGCAGCAGCAGCAGCAGCAGCGGCGGCGGCAGCAGCAGCAGTAGCAGCGGCGGCGGCGGCAGTAGCAGCGGCAGCGGCGGCAGCGGCGGCAGCGGCAGCAGCGGCAGCGGCGGCAGCGGCGGCAGCGGCGGCAGCGGCAGCAGCGGCAGAAGCGGCAGCAGCGGCGGCAGAGGCGGCAGTGGCAGCAGCAGCAGCAGCAGTAGGAGCAGCAACAGCGGCAGCAGCAGCAGGAGCAGCAGCAGCAGGAGCAGCAGCCGAAGCGGCAGCCCCGGCCCCCAGACGGCCACCCGCACCTCTGACAGCTCGCGGAACTTCTGGTTGGACAGCGCCTTGATGGGGCTCGTGTATACCACGCGCTGGTTCTTCGCCTTGGCCATCGCGATCGCGTACTCTGCGATCGCGGTCTTGCCCGCACTCGTGTGTGCGGCCACGAGGATGGACTCGCGCCGCTCCTGCGCACATGGCGCACGAAGCAGCGCAGCAGCAGCAGGGGGTGATTGCCACGGCATTGCACCACCACATCGTGCGCTGAAACGGCGTGCGCGAATGCAGGGCTGCTTGTGTGTTGTGTGCTCCATGTGTGCACGCGCGGCGTGCTCCACGTGCTGTCCGCACCAGGCATGCGACGGAGATCTTCTGGAACGGGTCCAGCTCAAAGGGGTACTCCTTTGCGGGTTTGCCGGTGTATACCGGGTTGTCCAGAGTGCCTGCACGCAGAGGGGGAGGGTGTGGGCAGCACAAACACCCCACACGCGCGCCATGCAGGCCCATGCGCGATGCGCGAGTGCATGGGCCACCCTGCCTCCGCACCGTACACCTCCGGGTCCAGCTCGATGCCCTTCGGGTCGAACCCCTGGGGCAGCGCCACCTCATGGGTGGCAGTGGGTGGCGGCCTATTAAGGTGCGGCTTGCTTTTTACTTTGCTTGCGTCCGCCGCCTCCTCGGCCACCCGCTTCTTCTTCGCCGCCTCACGCGTCGCCGCAGCGACGGCCAGTCCCTCTGGTGTCGCTTCCATCACGTCAGCACTATCGCGAGCACTGGAAACGCGGTGTTGTGCTCCGCTTTTTGCCCCGATGTGTGCCTCCCTCCCCCAATGTACCCCAGATGCGGTGTGCTAACCAGCGGCGCAGATCGATGTCTACGATCGTGGACCAAGCAACGGTGAAGCAGCATTTTTTGATTTTTTGTGTGAATTGCCCACACCCAATGATGCACTGTTTTGTACCTCCCTCAGTCCAATAGCCTACTGGCTCCACCCTGCAAGAGCTTTTTGGATTCATTTTCGCCAGATAGCGCGAGTTGCAGCCACACTCTGATGTGGTTTCTGCAGACTCACGCTCGGACGACGCAGCGAGCTGCAGCGATGGCACGATGATGATGAGGTGGTGGTTGGGTGGTTGGGTGCGCCTTGACGGGGGGTTGGGTCGCGAAGTTGAGGGGTCGGGAATCGAACGCGGAAACACATTTCCAACGTGTGTCATTCAACACAGCGATTCAACACACGCCGGCATAGCCATGGCTCCACCACCACCATTCACGGCGATCCGTCGCAAAAACACGAT
This sequence comes from Chlamydomonas sp. UWO 241, assembly GCA_016618255.1. NCBI lineage: Eukaryota > Viridiplantae > Chlorophyta > Chlorophyceae > Chlamydomonadales > Chlamydomonadaceae > Chlamydomonas > Chlamydomonas priscui. The sequence continues at coordinate 374,036 of VFSX01000139.1, read as the reverse complement.
AGCATGTGCAGCGCGCCTGCTGGTGGCAGGACTCATGCTTGACGTGGTGTACGCGCAGATGCAGGGCCCCCGCGACGGGGGGCCGCCATACGATGGGCCGCCACGCGATGGGCTGCAGGATGGCGATGGCCCGCCGCCTCTCCCGCCACTGGAGAAGGTCGACGTCAACTTGGGAAGGCTAAAAATCACGCAGGAGGAGGACGGTGGCACGCGCGTGAAGGTGGGGGCGGAGGGGCCACGCGCGTTAAGGGTAGGGCCCTTCACTCGCCGGGGAGGAGGGGGCAGACCAGGAGGTGAGGCGAAGTGGGTGCTGGTATTGGATTGTGTTAGTGGCGCCCTGACTGATAAGACACGCCTGGTCACTCGCGCACCACCCCATCATGCCTGGTATCCAGGTGGGGTGCATGGTCGAGACGGTCACTAACCCCGACCAAGGCACGGCGGAAGTGCGAGTCGGGCCCAACGGTGGCGTATACAGGCAGAAAACCACGGATGGCAACACTGACATCAGGGTGGGCCGCTGAGCGCTGAGCGGTTGGTTGAGCAGCCAGCGCGGCTGGCCCTCACCCGCCAACTGCAAGCAGCAGTGGTCGGGTGGGCCGGCTGTTTGTTTCGGTGTCGCTGGCTGTCTCGCTGCTGCTGGAAGGAGCTAGCCAGCAGCGAGCAGCCAGTGGACTGATGAGCGGCACGGGGGAGGGGGGGGAGGGGAGTGCGACGATGGCGCCAAGCAGTAGCACCACGGGTCGAGCGCTCGCTGAGCGCACGTTGACGATGACCCACGGTGGTAGTTGAGACAGTAAAAGTTGGGTTGGTTACGCGCGTACATGATGCGACTCCGTTACAACATGCGACTCGTTGTAACGGAGTCGTACATGATGCGACTCCGTTACCCCACTTGCTCCAAGCGTGCACCCCACCATGTAACAACGGGCTCCGGCCACGACTGCTCAGACACAAGATGTGGGGGTTTCCACTGCACCCGCTCAACTTGCCCTCCCGTCTCGCCAACCCTTGCCGTCCTCAGCTCAACTACCCCGTCGATGCCATCACACCATAAGCCTCCTGCTTCAGCCTCCCGTCTGAGCAGACCTACTCCATCTCGAGCAGCGCCTCCGCGAGGGGAGCGCCTAGCTCTTCCTCGTGCGCCTCGATCCAGTCGGACAGATCCACCAGCTTGCAGTCGTCATCCACAATTGCCTTCTCAAACGTGTGATCAACCCAGATCTCCAGAGTGGCCGGCGCGTCGCTCTCAAACAGCCGCGTACCGTGCTCCTGCACCATGCGCACAACCTCCTCGATCGTGTCGCTGGCCCAGATCGTCCAGCTTGAGTGTGGGTGCGCATGGAGAGGGGGTGAGGGAGGGGGCTTGGATATGGCATATGCATGCGCAGACACATACACACACACATGCTTGCACACACAACGTGCACACGCACGCACCTGCTGCCATTGTCAGCCGGCTTCCACTTGAGAGCTCCGAATCCATCAACGAACCCATCCCACAGCCCCTGACCAATGCGAGACAGCTCCCCCTCTGCAGTTAGGTCCTCGGCGGTCACCATGTTGGCGCACCTGTCAGTAAACGCAGCAGGCAGGGGCGGTGAGGGGGCGAGCATTGCTGAGTCAGGCAAGCGCAGAGGGAAGAACTGTAAATCTCTCTGGGCAGCGCATGCAGAATGCTCGCACCCCGTGGCTTCAAGCAGCTCAGCCAAGCGCGGGCGCTCACTCAGCCCGCGGTGGATGGAGGCCACGGCGGAGGCAGGAAACGCATCCAAGAACACTGGCGGCGGCGGAGGCATGTATAACTCTTCGTCCAGCTCGTTGACGCCCTCAAATATGCGATCGCCAAAGTGCATGCACGCACGAATCCATATGTTGGCTTCGTGCACCGCCTTGGCCAGGTCCACGAGGACCTTGCGCCAGGCGAGCAGCTGCGGGTGCGGCCTAAGCGAGTGCAGTGACACCTGGGGGGGGGGGTACGCCGGGGCACACATAAGCATGGCACGCTGCAAATGGTAGCATGGACTGTGTGTGTGTGTGTGTGTGTGTGTGTGTAGATGGTAGCATGGACTGCGTGTGTGTGTGTGTGTGCATCCATCAGCGCACGTGCGACCCACTTGCACGCCTGCGTGAGCGCCCACAGGTCGTTGCCTGTGTTGAGCTGTGCAGCCACCTGGACCCACACGCCCTGGGGGAGCGCCTCCCACTCGGGGGCAGGCTCGACGGCTGGAGGGGCAGCCTGACGCCGGGCGACACTGCGCAGCTGCATGTTCAGAAGCGGGCCTGCATGTACAGCAAATGAGGGGCTCAGATGCAGGGACGGTCGGGCACATGTAGGCGCGAGTCAGTCGGGGGGCGGTGCGTGCAGAGGGCAAAAGCGCACGCCATGCACGCGTCATGTGCCATATACCCTCCCTCTCATCACAGTGACAGCATGCTGGGGTGGCATTCATGCATGCATGAACGTGTGTGCGTGCATGCCATGGGCGGCCCTGAACACACACATGCTGCGTGCTGGTCAGGGAGGACATGAACTCGCTAAGCGCTAAGCGCATGCATGCGCTAAGCGCATGCATGTTCACCCCAACGAATGATGCCACCCCACCTGACACTTCGCGACGTGTCTACGCGTGGCGCGAGGTGCAGGATCCACAGCGGGGGGGGGGAGGCTGTACCGTCAGGCACACAATCGAGGCAAAGCCACTCGCCCTGCTCGACAGCCCACTGGGCACGGAGATCGGTCGTCTTGGGGACTGCTCGACCCGCGCGTCTGTTGTATCCTCTGTGACGCGAAGGCGTCGTTGGAGTGAGTGAGGAGTGGAAAGTGTGGGACAACAGGGGGGGGGGTCATTCTTGAGAACGGGGGACAATGATGATGAGAGTTTTACAATCCACTTCTGGCGGTCACACGTACGGTTCCAAAGCTCCAGTGGGACTTAGAGAAACAAGGCTCAAGGCCCACAAAAGGTCAAGCTACAAGTAGCCCACGGTAATGCCATCTACACTTGGTGGCGGGCGCCAAGCAAGCAGCACCACTGTGCAGGCTGCACACCCAGCCCCTCAAATGGCCAGAGGGCGGACCCAAGGTATAAAACCATGAAGGGACCAAAAAGCCCTCCCCCAGACCACCGGAAGCGGGGCTAGTAGCACACCCGCCGCAGCACTCTACTCAGCGACCACACCGCACCCGCCACCGCACGCGTGTGGCGCCACCTCCCCTTCAAAAACACCCCCAGAGGAAATGCCATCTAGCAAGCAGGTGCAGGCACCCGCTCGCCGTCAACGACGAGGCGCGCGCGGTGGAACTGCGCCCGCTTCCCCGCAACCTTGGCGGCGAGGAAAGCGGGCCACAGCGCCTGGTGCTGCGCCTCCTCGCGGTCACTGAGGACGTCGAAGACTGCAGTCGAGTCCACGCAGCGGCGCAGCTCGTGGCGCCAGCGCACGACAGTGTCGGCCACGGCGTCAGACGCCACGGTGAAGAGCACACGCAGCACACCGCCCCCGCGTGGCTCCACGCCGATGCCCCCGACGGCAGGCTTGGCGTTGAGGAGCGACGCGGACACGACGCCACCATCAGCCGGCTCCCGCCGGCCGGTGCCGCCGTAGAGGAAGCGCACGACATCCGTAGCCAGGCGGACGGGCAGGCTGGTGCCGTCCTCGGCAGCTGCAGCGATCCGCTCCGCCGCCGCCGCCGTCGCCTCCTCTTCATCCATCCGCCTGCCACCGCCCGAGAGGAACCAGTTGGCGCCGCGTGCCACCGGGATGGACAGCACGAAGCTGCGGCGCAGCGACGTGTCGCCCACACGCGCAGGCAGCCCGCCCGCAGATAGGGGACGCGCGCAGATGCGGCACGCGTGGCGCCCGACGCAGGCCGCTCCGTCGCCAGCCCCCCCCCCCCGCCGACGCCACAGGGGCGGCAGCAGCAGCGGGCCGGGCAGGCTGAGCAGCCTCGGCAGCAGCACTGTGGGCCGCATGGCCGGCCGGGCCGCATGGCCGGCCCGCGCGCGGGCGGGCTCTGCATGCGGTATCTGTATGGGCGCCCCAGGGACGCGGCTCACCAGGAGGCTCACCACATCCACCAGGGACGCAATCTGTTGCGCCTGCGCCTGCACCACAGCGAGCACCCCCGCAAGGGCACCGCTGTGGCCGGCGTCGGCAACCTGTGGCGCGCCCACCTGCGTCGGCGCATTCTGTGGCTGGGCGCGCGCCCTCGCCTCCCTGTCCAGCAGCCCCCCTACCAGGCGTCTGATGTCTGCCTGCCCCGCGCTGAGGGCGCGGAGGGCGTCTGTGGTGTCGGCTGAGGCCGAGATGTGGTTGCTGGCGTCGCCATGCAGGTGTTGCGCAGCCTCCACGTATGTGGCTGCCCCCCGCGCCCCATGGAGCGCCGAAAGCTGTGTCTGTGTCGCATCCACGCACGTGCGGTGGCGTGGCGGGGAGTCTGAGCCGGGGGAGCCGCTGCTCACCGGTGATTCTGTGGTGGTGGCCGCGCGGGCGACGAGTGCGCCAGCGGCCGCACTGTGTTTGCGCGCCTAGAGCGCGTCATGAGTCATGGGAGCAACACAACATGAAAGATCGTGCGTTATAGTGGTGTAAGACAATGATGATGATGAGAGCTTTACAATCCACTTCTGGCGGTCACACGTACGGTTCCAAAGCTCCAGTGGGACTTAGAGAAACAAGGCTCAAGGCCCACAAAGGGTCATGCTACAAGTAGCCCACGGTAATGCCATCCACACTTGGTGGCGGGCGCCAAGCAAGCAGCACCACTGTGCAGGCTGCACACCCAGCCCCTCAAATGGCCAGAGGGCGGACCCAAGGTATAAAACCATGAAGGGACCAAACAGCCCTCCCGCAGACCACCGGAAGCGGGGCTAGTAGCACACCCGCCGCAGCACTCTACTCAGCGACCACACCGCACCCGCCACCGCACGCGTGTGGCGCCACCTCCCCTTCAAAAACACCCCCAGAGGGAATGCCATCTAGCAAGCAGGTGCAGGCACCCGCTCGCCGTCAACGACGAGGCGCGCGCGGTGGAACTGCGCCCGCTTCCCCGCAGCCTTGGCGGCGAGGAAAGCGGGCCACAGCGCCCGGTGCTGCGCCTCCTCGCGGTCACTGAGGACGTCGAAGACGGCAGCCGACGGGTCCACGTCGCGCAGGTTGCGGCGGGAGCGCACGACGGTGTCGGCCACAGCGTCAGACGCCACGGTAAGGAGCACACGTAGCACGCCGCCCCGGCGCGGCTCCACACCAATGCCCCCGACGGCAGGCTTGGCGTTGAGGAACGACGCGGACACGACCCCGCCACCAGCCGGCCTATCCCGGCCAGAGACGTCGTGCACAAAGCGCACGAGATTCATAGCCAGGCAGACGGGCAGGCTGACGCCGTCCACGGCGGCTGCAGCAACCCGCACAGCCGCCGCCGCCACCGCCGTCTCCTCGGAACCATAGCAGTCACTGAACAGCCGCCTCACATGCCGCGTGGACCCCAAGTAGGAGGCGTCGCGCAGTGCGCCGCGCACGATCCCGTCGCGCGCCATCTGGCCTTCAGAGCCATGGCCCGCTATGAGCCTGGTGGCGGCTGCCACAGGGATGGACAGCACGCGGCTGCGGCACAGCTACGTTTCGCCCACACGCGCGGGCAGCCCCCCCCGACGGCAGGGGCCGCGCGCAGATGCGGCACGTGCGGCGCCCGCCGCGGCAGGCCGCTCCGCCGCCGGCGCACCCGCTGCCGACGCCACAGGGGCGGCAGCAGCAGTGGGCCGGGCAGGCTGAGCAGCCTTGGCAGCAGGCGCCGCGCGGGGCGCGCACTGCATGCGGCACTGCATGCGGCATCTGCCTGCATGCGGCATCTGCATGGGCGCCCCGGGGACGCGGCTCACCAGGAGGTGCACCAGGTCCACGAGGGACGCAATCTGTTGCGTCTGCGCCTGGACCACAGCGAGCACCACCACAACATGCGGGGTCTTTGATTCTGACAACACCCTGCAGCACAAAAGGCTCGCTATTTTGGCTAGTGCTCGCTAGTGGCTGGTCTACCTCAGGTCTAGACCTGTTGCCTCTGGAACTCCGCCACAATTGCTCACACACTCCGCACTGCACTCTCCATCCCCTCTGTCCTCATGTGCCTTGCCGCTGCCGTTTTCCGCCAAACGAAACTGCAGCATCCAGATGCAGGATCTGACCAAACTGCAGGATCCTGATGAGCAGATCTACTCCATCTCCAGCAGCGCCTCCGCGAGGGGAGCATCAAGCTCTTGCACGTGCGCCGGGATCCAGTTGGACAGATCCACCAGCTCGCAGTCATCATCCACGATCGCCTTCTCAAACCTGTGATCCGCCCAGACCTCCGAAGTGGCCGGCACTTGGCTCTCCAGTAGCCGCGTGCCGTGCTCCTGCAGACTGCGCACGACCTCCTCGATCCCGTCACAAACCCAAACCGTCCAGCTGTAGTGTTCAAGAGCACGGGTAAAGGTGGGCGAGGGTGGGTGGGGCTCGGGTAAGGCGCACGCACACACGCACGTGCACACACACACGTGTGCAGCTGCACGCACCTGACGCCCATGCTGCCCTTCTTCCACATGAGGACCTCGGCTCCCTCAATGAAAGCAGCCCAGGATGGACCGTCAGCAATTTCATACAGCTCCCTCTCTGCAGCCACGTCGTCTGCGGTCACCATGTTGGTGCACCTGCTTCAGGCAAGGGAGGCTGCTCAAGGGGGATGCTCAAGGGGGCGAGCGTTGCTGCGGAATCACGGCAAGCACATGAGGAAGAGCTACACATCTCTCTGGGCTGTGCATGCAGGATGCTCGCACTCTGTGGCTCCAAGCAGCTCAGCCACAACCGGGCGCTCACGCAGCCCGCAATGCATGGAGGCCACGGCAGCGGGGTAGAACGCGTCCAGGAACGCTTGTGGCGGCGGCGGCATGTAGCACTCCTCAGGAAGGTCCTCAAACAGGTGCCAGACGTTGTGCTTGCATGCGCGTATCCACTTGTTGGCGGCGTGCACGGCCTTGGCCAGGTCCACGAGCACCTTGCGCCAGGCGAGCAGCTGAGGGTGCGGCCTCAGCGAGTGCAGCGACCTGCGTGGGCGGTGCACGCTGGGTACACATAAGCATGGCATGCAGGCATACGCAGCCACAGGTCCTGCGTGCGTATGAGCGTCGCCAGGTGAGGGACGGAGGCGTGCCGTCTGTGCCCACGTGCACATACGCGACCCACTTGCACGCCTGCGTGAGCGCCCACAGGTCGTCGACCGTGTTAAGATGTGCAGCCACCTGCACCCACACGCCCTGGGGGAGCGCGTCCCACTCGGGGGCGGGCTCGGCCGGGTCAGCCTCTGTGGAGCTGTGCAGCTGCATGTTCAGTAGCGGGCCTGCATGTGCAGCAGATGAAGGGCACAGATACAGCGACGGGCGATGCGCGAGTAAGTCGGGGGGGGGGGGGGCCGGTGCATGAAGGGCAAAAGCCACGCCTTGCACGCCATGCACGCGTCATGCGCCATGCATGAGGAACAAACACAGTGACTGCATGCTGGGGTGGCATGCACGCATGCATATGTGTGTGTGAGTGCATCATCGGCGTGACTGTGCTGCGGCGTGTGCTGGGACAGGCAGGGTGACACCGCCGTGCACAGATGCAGGTTCACCAACGAACGACGACGCCCCACCTGTCGCGAGTTCGCGACGTTTCCACGCGCGGCTAGAGGCGCAGGTTCGAGGGAGAGGACGTGGAGGCAGAAGTTAGGCGAAGCTGTACCGACAGCTTCAGTCGTCGCAATACCTCTCGTCGTGGTTGGCAGTGCACTGGACAATAAAATCGGTCTTCTCGAGGACTGATAACCCGCGCGTTCGGCCTGTGTTTGTTCGAGCGAAGACGAAACGAGTACAAGTGGAAAGTGTGGGACGTGTTTGGCACGGCATCACATTTTGTCTTGCTGCTTGCTAAATCTTTAACCAATACAAGGCTTAACGTGAAACTGCATCTGAGGTCACAACGAGCTGTTGCACAACAGGCTTCCTAGGTGCCTGTTGTACTCCAAGCGGCTCTGCGCAGGAAAGTTGTGTGTTGGCCCACAGCGGCGGCGGGTTATACAGGTTTTACACGTACGCCCGGAGGACCCCGAGGCGTGAGTTAAGGCCTAGACTACTCGTCTAGGAACAACGGCGGCGTGAACAGCCAAAACAACGTGGGCGGCGACACAGGCACCTGGGTGGGCTACTAGCTACGATGTGACAGTGACGTGCAAGGTCGTCAGTGAGAGGGAGGGTGGGGGTGGTTGGTACAAGGGCCCGAAGGATAAGGGGGGGGGGGGCATGCAAGTGAGTGCAGTGCTCGTCGAGCGGCGGCACTGGTTGAGCGAGGTCGAACACACACACGACGAGCCGCAGCCGTCAACGCAGTTCCGAGTCGTCATTTCGGGCGCACGCGCCCGCTGCTACTCCACAGACGCGAACAGATCGGCGAGCGGCGTGGGGTTTGCGTTGATCGATGCGATGATCTCGACCACCTTGCCGCTCGCCGCCGGCTCCACCAGCGCGGCGACGCACACCTCGGCGACCTGCGCGGGTTTTAGGGTTCAGGGTTCAGGATTCAGGGTTACGGGTTTAAACCTTATAACCCTTAAACCCGCGTGGCAGGTCGGCGCGGCAGCTGCGTCATCGACGTGCCCATCTGTCTCTCTCTCTGTCTAACACACATGCACACACACAAACACCGCAGGTACAGAACACACACACACACATACCCACAGTAGCAGGTCGGCGCGGCAGCTGCATCATCAACGTGCCCCTCTCTCTCTCCCTCGCTCTCTCTCACACACACACGCGCACACACAAACATCGCAGGTACAAAATACACGCACACACACACACACACGAACGCACACAGTGGCCGGTCGGCGCGGCAGATGCGTCATCGACGTGCCCCTCTCTCTCTTACAAACACACAAACACCGCAGGTACAAAACACACACACACACACGCATACACACACACAGTAGCACGTCGGCGCGGCAGCTGCGTCACCGACGTGCCCCTCTCTCTCTTTCTCACACACACAAAACATCGCAGGTACACATACACACACACACACACACACACATAACATGCACACACAAACACGCATCATCGAGGAGGCAGGCGTGCATACAAACACACACACTGTCACACACGCAGCATGCAGGAGGCAGGCGTGCTTGCACACACTCGCACACACGCAGCATGTAGGAGGCAGGCAGGCATACCACACACACACACACACACCTGGCGGCGCAGGATGGACCCAGCTGGCACGGCGTTCGACCGTGGTAGGATGGGCGGCACTCCGTAGAAGCCGGGCCCCTTCATCACGATGACTCCCTCGGCCTCGCCCTGCTTCAGCTCGCTCTTCAGGCCCCCTGCGGACAGGGAGAGGGGGGGGGGTAATTCAGGGTTTAGGGTCTAAGGAGCATGGGCGGCACTCCGTAGAAGCCGGGCCCCTTCATGACACTGACTCCCTTGGCCTCGCCCCGTTTCAGCTCGCTCTTCAGGCCACCTGGAGCCGGATTTGGGGGTTCAAAGTTTAGGGTTATGTAAGGATTTAGGGTGTGAGTTAAGGGTCTGGGGTTCTTGCCCTGCTTCAGCTCGCTTTAAGGCCACCTGGAGGCGGATTGGGGGGTTCAGGGTTGTTACGGAAGGGTTTAGGGGTTCAGGTTTCAGGGTCCTCATCCGCGCCCTCGGCCGCGCCCAGCTTCAGCTCGCTCTTCAGGCCACCTGCGGGCGGATTTGGGGTTTTAGGGATTAGGGTTGAACAACATTATGTAAGGGTGTGGGGTGTGAGTTTAGGGTGTAGGGTTGAACAACACCCAACATTGCCCTGCTTCAGCGCGCTCGTCAGGCCACCTGGAGGCGGATTTGGGGTTTTAGGGTTCAGGCTTGAACAACGTAATGATATGATTTAGGGTTGAAGGTTCAGGATTCAGGCATGCACACGGAGCACTCACCCTCAGGGTTGAGGCATGCATGCAGGGCACGTGAAGTCAATGCACTGCAGCTCAAACTTACCAGTGTTCAGAGTTGAGTGTTCAAGCCTTGAAGGTTGAGGATTCCGGGTGAAGGGTTTGTGGTTTAGGGTTACGGAGTTAGGGCTCAGACGTGCACGCGGAGCACTCACCCGGTCGGATGACCTTGAAGTCGATGCCGGTGCGCTGGAGTTCCAACGCTTTGTGGTTGAGGGTTGAGGGTTGAAGGTTGAGGGTTGAAGGTTCAGGGTCTAAGCATGCACGCGGGGCACTCACTCGGTCGAATGATTGTGAAGTCGATGCCGCTGCGCTGGAGATCAAAACATTTTAGGGTGCAGGGTGCAGGGTTAAGGGTCTAAGCATGCACGCGGAGCACTCACCCAGTCGGAGCATCGTGAAATTGATGCCGCTCCTGAATTAAAAAAACGGTTTAGGGTTCAGGGTTTTGGGGCTCAAGGTTCAGGGTCTAGGCATGCACATTGAGCACTCACCCGGGCAGACATTCGTAAAGTCAAGACCGGTGCGCTGGAGCTCAAACGTTGTAGGGTTCGGGGTTCAGGGTTCAGGGTTCAGTGTTTAGGCATGCATGCAGAGCACGTGAAGTCGATGTCGCTGTGGTGCAGCTCCACCTTACTAATGTTCAGGGTTCAGGGTTGAGTGTTCAGGAATTAGGGTTAAGGGTCCAGGGTTCAGGGTTTTGGGTTTAGGGCTTAAGCATGCACGCTGAGCACTCACCCGGGCGGATGATCGTGAAGTCGATGCCGCTGCGCTGCAGCTCCTCCTCTGCACGCTTCTTCCTGCGGACCGGAAACGCGGGGCGCGGGTGGTAGTGAGTTGGAGCACGGGGTAGGAGCATAGAGCTTGGCCCACACCAACTACTCAACATAAAATGCGGGCGCGGGTGGAATGGACTGGACTGAGACTGAGACTAAGACTAAGACTGGACTAAGACTGAGACTGAGACTGAGACTGAGACTAAGACTGGACTGGACTGGACTTCGCTCGCTCACCAGAACAGCACCCCCCGCCCAGAACATGTTGAGCACTGGCTGCAACACCCATACCTTAGGCGGGGGGGCTTGACAGATCCGTCCCAGCGGGGGTTGGCTTATTGATGATGATGGATGATGATGGATGTTGCAGTCAGGGACACCTCTAAAGGCGCACAAGACCGTGCTCGGTGCGTATGGCCCGAGCACCTTCATGAGAAGGCTGGCTGTTGGTGGTAGGGAACCCCCACTATGTAAACAACGTGGGCGCACCCCCAGGTCCCCTACCGCAGCGGCAGCAAACGCTTGTCATTAGCTTAGTACTAGGTGGGGGCCTAGTTTGACGAATCTAAGACAAACATAAAAAAGTCAGAACTGCAACCTGTCCGCCGACCGCTCCACGTTCCAGTCGGCCAACCACAGCTCTCGTGCCATTCAAACTTAACAGTGGTAACAAACATTGTTCCCTAGGGCTTGTCAACTAAGACTAGGGGACAAATCCCGCCGGAAGCCTGTGAAACCCAGCCGTGCCCCCATGGGGAGGAAATCAGATGAGGGGGCCGAGTGCCCTGTCTAGGTCCAACCCCGACCCAATAGCCCCCCACCACCAGTAGCCAGCCACCCGTCTGTAGTGCTCGGGCGCTATACGCCGAGCTAGGTCGAATACACTGCCTGTAGGTGCGTCGCACACGACTGTAAAATCCATTAGCAGGTGCGTCCCACACGACTGTAACATGCATAATCATTATCACTAGCGGAACCACTGGCCCGCCCGCCCGCTCACCACAACAGCACCCCCCCAGAACAGGATCAGAGCGTTGAGCAGCTCGTCGGTGCCGATCGCCGTCTCGCGTTCGACCTTTTCTGCTCGGCGGTCAGCGCCCGGGCACACTACCAAACAGGCGGCTGGCTAACCTATAGAGAGCCCCACCCTGCCCGCTCACCCGAACAGCACCCCCCCAGAACAGGTTGAGCGCGTTGAGCAGCTCGTCGGTGACGATTGACGTCACGAGTACGACCCTCTTGCTCGCACTACCGAGCTCTACCAACAAATTACTGGCTACCCTATTGAGGGCCCCCACCCCGCCCGCTCACCAGAACAGCACCCCCCAGAACAGGTTGAGCGCGCTAAGGCAGCTCGTCGGTGCCGATCGACGTCACGAGCACGACTTTTCTGCTCGGTGGTCAGCGCCTGAGCACACTACCAAACAGGCGACAGGCTACCCTAGAATTCCCTAGGAGCAGTCCTGCCGGGCCACCCCGCCCACGCACCAGAACAGCAACCCCCCCCAGAACAGGATCAGAACGTTGAGCAGCTCGTCGGTGCCGATCAACGTCACGCGTTCGACCTTTTCTGCTCGGCGGTCAGCGCCCGAGCACACTACCAAACAGGCGGCTGGCTAACCTATAGAGGGCCCACCCCGCCCGCTCACCAGAACAGCACCCCCCAGAACAGGTTGAGCGCGTTAAGCAGCTCGTCAGTGCCGATCGACGTCACGAGAACGACTTTCTTGACGCCGCGCTGGCGCGCGAGGGCAATCAGGTTTAGCGTGCCCTGCGTGTGTGCATGTGCGTTGTAAGTGTGTGTGTGTGTGTGCGAGCGCGTGAGATCAGGTTCAGCGTGCCCTGTGTGTGGGAGCGTGTTCGTGTTCGTGTGTGTGTGTGTGTGTGCGTGTGGTGGGTGCGTGTGGTGGGTGCGCGTGCGCGAGGGCGATCATGTTCAGCGTGCCCTGCGTTTGTGAGCGTGTTTGTCTGTGTGTGTGTGGTGGTGTGTATGTGTGTGGGGGGGGGGCGCAAGGGCAATCAGGTCCAGCGTGCCTTGCGTTGTGCGCGCAAACACGGAGACACACTTGTAAGCGCGACACCCAGAACAGTTACAGTTACAGTTACATCGGCTTTCCAGCAAAGACTACCTCTAGTCCTAGTACCACCGCCTAGACCCAAGTCCAGTTCTGGCCCTAACAATTACTTGTGAGGGGCGGTAGCCACCAGCCGGCTGGCTGCCAACGTGTAGTCCCAGAGCAAAAAGGAGAGCTATTGTGCGACGCCTCCAAAATAGGTCCCAACTGCTTCTAGGGGATAGGGGGTCAAGTGGCGATTGCCAATCTACTTGACCGCCGAGGTGGAGGGGCTGGCGCCTGAGGGGCAGCCGGACCGTACACTACGGCTCTCCACCCGACCCTATCCTGAGCATGCTCAAACGCCGTGTCCGAAATAGTCTTCCAATCAGAACGAGTGCCACTAGTTTTGCCTAGCTGCTGAATCAGTAACTTAAGAAAATAGTGTCGGGAGGAGGCTGGAGGCCGGCCTTGCTGCCGAGCCACATCCATTGTGCAGTCAAAAGTCGTACGAGGAAGACGAGAAGCCGGCATGCGCATCACATGGCCTAGCCACTGCATTGATCGCTTTGCCACAAAGCTCTCAATTGGCTCAGTGTCGACACCCAGAACACACAGGACTAATGCACAAGCCTTTTTATTGGCACATGCCAATCAGCAGACAAACACACACACACACCACACCTGCGCGTGTTGTGCGTGCGGGTTCACACCACCACACAACACACACACACTCACACTACCTGGAAGTCAACGTTGAACGGCCCGAGCGGATTTGTGGGGTCGGAAGACCCCGTTGCGATGATAAGCGCGTTGGCATCGCCGAATGCCTTCGGGAGGTGGGTGGAGAGGAGGAGGGGTGGGAGGGTGGGTGGTCAGTGGGTGGTGGTGGTGGGTGCAAAGGAGGGGGGGGGGGGGGGGTCGGAGGAACCTGTCGCGACGCTGAGCGCATTGGCGTTGCCGAATGCCTTCGGGAGGTGTGTGTGTGTGTGTGTGTGTGTGCAAAGGGGGTGTGTGTGCAAAGGGGGTGGGGGGGGGAGGGGGATTGGTGGTGAACCCGTTGCGATGATGAGCGCGTTGGCGTCGCCAAATGTCTTTTGGAGGGGGGGAGGGGGTGGCGGAGGTGTGTGGGGACTACCGAATGCATTTTGGGGGGGGGTGCAGGGGGAGGGGAGGGGGGGTTAGAGGATCCTGTCGCGATGCTGAGCGCGTTGGCGTCGCCGAATGCCTTTGGCAGACGGTGGAGGGGAGCAGGGGTGGCGGGGTGAGGGGGGGGGCTGCCAATGCCTTTGGGAGGGGGGGGTGGGTGCCGAATGCCTTTGGGGGGTTGGTTGAGAGGGAGGGGGAGGAGGGGGGGCAGGGGAGGAGGGGGGGCAGAGCAACCTGTCGCGATGATGAGCGCGTTAATACGTTGTAAAACCCGGGGAATACGTTGTGTTGCCCGTAATACGGGGTCGTCAACTAGGGTACTCTAGTTACAGCTGTGAGCTGTAAACTGCAACCCGCACCTTAGGAAGCGTGGAGAACTGGAACTCCCGAAACCACGATTGTGGACGGGGACTGCTTGCTACCTCACCAGCTGCACCACACACCACACGCCGCGCTGTTGCAGCTACCCGTGCTCATTGAGGTGTGACAGGCCAGGTCAGGCCAGTCACACACGCACCATGAGCCACGCCCCACGCGCCACGCGCCTGCCGCCGTGATCTGCTCGACCATAAAACTCGTGCACTGCCTCGGCCTCGGCGACTGAAAACACACGCACACACACGCACACGCACACACACACAAGCACACACGCGCGCGCACCTTTGGGAGCGTGGAGAACTGGAACACGTCCCCCGAAACGACGATTGTGGACGGGGACTGCGCGATCACGGATGACGCCTTGGAAGTGTCGCGCACCAGCGCCCGCACAGGCACGCCTAGGTCCTGGAGTGTCTCCACCACGAGCCTTGGTGTGTGTTTGTGTGGGGGCGTGTGTGTGAGTGTGTGCGTGTGTGCGCGCGCGTGTTTTCGTGTGTGCGAGTGTGTGTGTGTGTGAGTCATGCGTGTGTGTGTGTGTGTGTCATGTGTCGCGCACGAGCGCCCGCACCGGCACGCCTAGGTCCTGGAGCGTCTCCACCACGAGCCTTGGGATGTTTGTGTGTGTGGGGGGGCGTGTGTGTGTGCGTGTGTGTTTTGTGTGCGCGTGGTGGGGACTGCGCGATCACGGATGATGCCTTGGAGGTGTTTGTTTGTGTGGTGTGTGCGTGTGTGTGTGTGTGTGTGCGTGTGTGTTTTTGGTTTGCGAGTGGTGGGGACTGCGCGACCACGGACGACGCCTTGGAGGTGTCGCGCCCGAGCGCCCGCACAGGCACGCCAAGGTTCTGGAGCGTCTCGACCACAAGCCTTGGGGTGTGTGTGTGTGTGGTCCATCTTACGCGCCATGGTGCGTGTGTGTGCGTGTGTGTTTTTGTGTGTGTGTGTGTGTGCGTGTTTGTGTGTGTGTGTGTGTCGTGTGTGTCGCACGAGCGCCCGCACAGGCACGCCTAGGTCCTGGAGCGTCTTGACCACACGCCTTGTAGTGTGTGTTTGTGTGTGTACGTGTGTGTGTGTGTGTGTTTGTGTGCGCGCGTGTGTGTGTGTGTGCTGTGTGTGTGTATGTGTGTGTGCGTGTGTTCTTCTGTGTGTGTCGCGTAGGAGCGCCCGCACAGCATGCCTAGGTCCTGGAGCGTTTCGACCACGAGCCTTGGTTTTTTTTGTGTGTGTATGTATGAGTGTGTGTGCGTGTGCGTGCACGCGCGCGTGTGTGTGTGTGCTGTGTGTGTGTGTGTTCTTCTGTGTGTGTGATGTATGACCGCGCGCACCGGCACGCCTAGGTCCTGGAGCGTCTCGACCACGAGCCTTGGGATGTGTTTGTGTTGGGGCGTGTGTGTGTGAGAGTGTGTGTGTGTGTGTGGTCGATTGTACGCGCCATGGTGCACGTGTGTTTTTCGTGTGTGTGTGTGTTTGTGTGTGTGTGTGTGTGCGTGTGTTGTTCTGTGTGTGGCCACGAGCGCCCGCACAGGCACGCCAAGGTCCTGGAGCGTTTCGACCCCGAGCCATGTTTTTTTTGTTTTGTGTGTGTGTGTATGAGTGTGTGTGTGCGTGTGCGTGCACGCGCGCGTGTGTGTGTGTGTGCTGTGTGTGTGTGTGCGTTCTTCTGTGTGTGTGTGATGTATGACCGCGCGCACCGGCACGCCTAGGTCCTGGAGCGTCTCGACCACGAGCCTTGGGATGTGTTTGTGTTGGGGCGTGTGTGTGTGAGTATGTGTGTGTGTGTGTGGTCGATTGTACGCGCCATGGTGCACGTGTGTTTTTCGTGTGTGTGTGTGTGTGTGTGTGTGCGTGTGTTGTTCTGTGTGTGGCCACGAGCGCCCGCACAGGCACGCCAAGGTCCTGGAGCGTGTCGACCACGAGCCATGTTTTTTTTGTTTTGTGTGTGTGTGTATGAGTGTGTGTGTGCGTGTGCGTGCACGCGCGCGTGTGTGTGTTTGCTGTGTGTGTGTGTGCGTTCTTCTGTGTGTGTGATGTATGACCGCGCGCACCGGCACGCCTAGGTCCTGGAGCGTCTCGACCACGAGCCTTGGGATGTGTTTGTGTTGGGGCGTGTGTGTGTGAGTATGTGTGCGGGTGTGTGGTCGATCGTACGCGCCATGGGCACGTGTGTTTTTCGTGTGTGTGTGTGTTTGTGTGTGTGTGTGTGTGCGTGTGCTGTTCTGTGTGTGGCGCACGAGCGCCCGCACAGGCACGCCAAGGTCCTGGAGCGTCTCGACCACGAGCCTTGGGATGTGTTTGTGTTGGGGCGTGTGTGTGTGAGTTTGTGTGTGTGTTGTCGTTCGTACGCGCCATGGTGCACGTGTGTTTTTCGTGTGTGTGTGTGTTTGTGTGTGTGTGTGTGCGCGTGTTGTTCTGTGTGTGGCGCACGAGCACCCGCACAGGCACGCCAAGGTCCTGGAGCGTCTCGACCACGAGCCTTGGGATGTGTTTGTGTTGGGGCGTGTGTGTGTGAGTGTGTCGCGCCATGGTGCACGTGTGTTTTTCGTGTGTGTGTGTGTTTGGTGTGTGTGTGTGTTTGTGTGTGTGTGTGTGTGTGCGTGCCACGAGCGCCCGCACAGGCACGCCAAGGTCCTGGAGCGTTGGGGCGTGTGTGTGTGAGTGTGTGTGTGTGTGTGTTTGTGTTTGTGTGCGCGCGCGCATGTGTGTGCTGTGTGTGTGTGTGTGTGTGATGTATGACCGCGCGCACCGGCACGCCTAGGTCCTGGAGCGTCTCGACCACGAGCCTTGGGATGTGTTTGTGTTGGGGCGTGTGTGTGTGAGTATGTGTGTGTGTGTGTGGTCGATTGTACGCGCCATGGTGCACGTGTGTTTTTCGTGTGTGTGTGTGTGTGTGTGTGTGCGTGTGTTGTTCTGTGTGTGGCCACGAGCGCCCGCACAGGCACGCCAAGGTCCTGGAGCGTTTCGACCACGAGCCATGTTTTTTTTTTGTGTGTGTGTGTGTATGAGTGTGTGTGTGCGTGTGCGTGCACGCGCGCGTGTGTGTGTGTGCTGTGTGTGTGTGTGCGTTCTTCTGTGTGTGTGTGATGTATGACCGCGCGCACCGGCACGCCTAGGTCCTGGAGCGTCTCGACCACGAGCCTTGGGATGTGTTTGTGTTGGGGCGTGTGTGTGTGAGTATGTGTGTGTGTGTGTGGTCGATTGTACGCGCCATGGTGCACGTGTGTTTTTCGTGTGTGTGTGTGTTTGTGTGTGTGTGTGTGTGCGTGTGTTGTTCTGTGTGTGGCCACGAGCGCCCGCACAGGCACGCCAAGGTCCTGGAGCGTTTCGACCCCGAGCCATGTTTTTTTTGTTTTGTGTGTGTGTGTATGAGTGTGTGTGTGCGTGTGCGTGCACGCGCGCGTGTGTGTGTGTGCTGTGTGTGTGTGTGCGTTCTTCTGTGTGTGTGATGTATGACCGCGCGCACCGGCACGCCTAGGTCCTGGAGCGTCTCGACCACGAGCCTTGGGATGTGTTTGTGTTGGGGCGTGTGTGTGTGAGTGTGTGTGTGTGTGGTCGATCGTACGCGCCATGGTGCACGTGTGTTTCTCGTGTGTGTGTGTGTGTGTGTGTGTGTGTGTGTGCGTGTGTTGTTCTGTGTGTGGCCACGAGCGCCCGCACAGGCACGCCAAGGTCCTGGAGCGTTTCGACCCCGAGCCATGTTTTTTTTGTTTTGTATGTGTGTGTATGAGTGTGTGTGTGCGTGTGCGTGCACGCGCGCGTGTGTGTGTGTGCTGTGTGTGTGTGTGCGTTCTTCTGTGTGTGTGTGATGTATGACCGCGCGCACCGGCACGCCTAGGTCCTGGAGCGTCTCGACCACGAGCCTTGGGATGTGTTTGTGTTGGGGCGTGTGTGTGTGAGTATGTGTGTGTGTGTGTGGTCGATTGTACGCGCCATGGTGCACGTGTGTTTTTCGTGTGTGTGTGTGTTTGTGTGTGTGTGTGTGTGTGCGTGTGTTGTTCTGTGTGTGGCCACGAGCGCCCGCACAGGCACGCCAAGGTCCTGGAGCGTTTCGACCCGAGCCATGTTTTTTTTTTTTGTGTGTGTGTGTGTATGAGTGTGTGTGTGCGTGTGCGTGCACGCGCGCGTGTGTGTGTGTGCTGTGTGTGTGTGTGCGTTCTTCTGTGTGTGTGATGTATGACCGCGCGCACCGGCACGCCTAGGTCCTGGAGCGTCTCGACCACGAGCCTTGGGATGTGTTTGTGTTGGGGCGTGTGTGTGTGTGTATGTGTCGATTGTACGCGCCATGGTGCACGTGTGTTTTTCGTGTGTGTGTGTGTTTGTGTGTGTGTGTGTGTGTGTGCGTGTGTTGTTCTGTGTGTGGCCATGAGCGCCAGCACAGGCACGCCAAGGTCCTGGAGCGTTTCGACCCCGAGCCATGTTTTTTTTGTTTTGTGTGTGTGTGTATGAGTGTGTGTGTGCGTGTGCGTGCACGCGCGCGTGTGTGTGTGTGCTGTGTGTGTGTGTGCGTTCTTCTGTGTGTGTGTGATGTATGACCGCGCGCACCGGCACGCCTAGGTCCTGGAGCGTCTCGACCACGAGCCTTGGGATGTGTTTGTGTTGGGGCATGTGTGTGTGAGTGTGTGTGTTGTCGTTCGTACGCGCCATGGTGCACGTGTGTTTTTCGTGTGTGTGTGTGTTTGTGTGTGTGTGTGTGCGCGTGTTGTTCTGTGTGTGGCGCACGAGCGCCCGCACAGGCACGCCAAGGTCCTGGAGCGTCTCGACCACGAGCCTTGGGATGTGTTTGTGTTGGGGCGTGTGTGTGTGAGTGTGTGTGTGTGTGTGGTCGATCGTACGCGCCATGGTGCACGTGTGTTTTTCGTGTGTGTGTGTTTTGTGTGTGTGTGTGTGTGTGCGTGTGTTGTTCTGTGTGTTGCTCTGTGTGTGGCGCACGAGCGCCCGCACAGGCACGCCAAGGTCCTGGAGCGTCTCGACCACGAGCCTTGGGATGTGTTTGTGTTGGGGCGTGTGTGTGTGTGTGAGTATGTGTGTTGTTCTGTGTGTTGTTCTGTGTGTGGCGCACGAGCACCCGCACAGGCACGCCAAGGTCCTGGAGCGTCTCGACCACGAGCCTTGGGATGTGTTTGTGTTGGGGCGTGTGTGTGTGAGTGTGTGTGTGTGTGGTCGATCGTACGCGCCATGGTGCACGTGTGTTTTTCGTGTGTGTGTGTGTTTGTGTGTGTGTGTGTGTGCGTGTGTTGTTTTGAGTGTGGCGCACGAGCGCCCGCACAGGCACGCCAAGGTCCTGGAGCGTCTCCACCACGAGCCTTGGGGGGTGTTTGTGTTGGGGCGTGTGTGTGTGAGTGTGTGTGTGTGTGTGTTTGTGTTTGTGTGCGCGCGCGCATGTGTGTGCTGTGTGTGTGTGTGTGTGTGTTTGTGTGTGTGTGTGCCTCATGGCGACGAGTGGTCGCCCGCCATTGACAGACGCCCTTATGCAGACCTCTGGAACGGTACCGCCATAATCTATGTAACGATCTGGAATGGAATGGAATGGAATGTGTGTGTGTGTGCGTTCTTCTGTGTGTGGGTGGCGTACGAGCATGCGCACCGGCACGCCTAGGTCCTGGATCGTCTCGACCACAAACCTTTTCGTGTGCGTGTGTGTGTGTGTGTGTTTTGTGTGTGTGTGTGTGCGTGGTCGCGCCGTGGTGCGCGCGTGTGTGTGTGTGTGTGTGTGTGTGTGTGTGTGTGTGCCGTGTGTGGCGCACGAGCGCGCACACAGGGAAACCTGGGTCCTGGAGCGTCTCGACCACAAGCCTTGGGGAGTGTTTATGTTGGAGCGTGTGTGTATATGTGTTTGTGTGTGAGTGTGTGTGTGTGTGTGTGTGGTTGACCTTACACACCATGATGCGTGTGTGTTTATATGTGTTTGTGTGTGTGTGTGTGTGTGCGTGGTGTGTGTGTGTGTGTGTGTGTGTGTGGTTGATCTTACACGCCATGATGCGTGTGTGTATATGTGTGTGTGTGTGTGTGTGTGTGTGTGTGTGTGGTTGATCTTAAACCCCATGATGCGTGTGTGTGTGTGTGTGTCGTGTGTGGCGCACGAGCGCGCACAGGGACACCTCGGTCCTGGAGCGTCTCGACCACGCTTCTGGGGCGGCGGGGTGGTCGATTTTACAGCCTTTCAGATGCCTTTCAGATGCCTAGGAGAGAGTGTGTGTGTGTGTTTGTGTGTGCGTGTGCGTGTGTGTGTGCATGCGTGTGTGTGTGTGTGTGTGCGCACGCGTGTGTGTGTGTGTGCGTGTGCATGCGTGTGTGTGTGTGCGTGTGCGTGTGTGTGTGACTGACCTGCCAGTCTTGCCAGTCGCGCCCGCCACCAGCACCTTGTAGCCGCTGAGCTTGTCTGTGTACTCAGCGGTCAAGCTGCTGACCACCACGGCTGCGCGGCTGCGGGCCGGCCCAGCTGCTGCATGTGCATGGCGTGGCGTAAGAGGACATGAGACTCACTCACTCATGGAGCACGCTACGCTAGTGCCTAGACGGGTATCCATACAACTGGCAGCACCGTGCATGCGGCACCCAACTGCAGTGGGCATGCTCTGTTGCAGGGGGGGGGGGGAAGAGGGGCAGGAGGGTGTGCGGACGTGCATGCTGCATGCTTGGCCTCACGTGTGTGTGCGCGCCCTGAGGGGCGGGCTCCACGAGAGGATGTTACAGGTGCTCGGCGCTGCATGGTTGCTGGTATGTTGCGACGATAGGGGAGATAATGAGGGCGCTCGCCTTTGGGCACAGGGCGCACCACACATTTACGATTGTGTGGAAGGGGCCAGCGGGCAGCCAGCGCGTTAGAAGCATGGCACATACGCGTCCATACGCAGCATGGACGCGCCATGCTGCGTATGGACGCGTATGTGCCGTGCTGTTCTGGAGAGAGGTAGTGGAGAGCTCGATGCTACATCATCGTAATGAAGCGGTTTCGTCACCAAACGCCCCTTCGACTGCCACTCCTGCTACTACAGACAGCTTCCCTGCCTCTACTACAGGAAGAGCGACGGTGGGTGCGCGAGCGGCAGCCGCGCGAGCAGGTCCTCATGGAACAGCTGCGTCAGCGCCCACACGACGCGCCCAAAGTCGGCATCCGACCGCCACGAGTCGGCGAGGATCGAGTGCACGAGCGCGCCCGCGTCGCCGTCGCCGTCGAGCGGCGCGAGCCCCGACGACAACGCCGTGCGCAGCGGCCGCGGCGCCGGCGCAGCAGCAGCCGCCTTTGACGCTGGCGCCGGCGCCGGCGCCGGCGGCTCCGGAGCTGCCGCAGCCTCGTCGTCTTCAACCTCGGGCGCGCCCCGTGCGCCGCGGCCGCGCTTCCCCGCGCCAGCCGCCGCCGCCTTGCCCTTTGGCGCCGCGGCCGCAACTGCGGGCTTGCCCTTGGCGCCCCCCGCCGCCTTGCCGCGCGCCGTGCCGCGTCCCCCGCGCCGCGCCGGCTCCGGCTCGGCGTCCGCCATCTCCACGTCGCCGTCACCGTCCGCCTCCGCATCCCCGTCCCTGTCTTCCCCGCCGCCGTCCGCGTCGGCCGCTGCTGACGCGGTAGCGGCGGCGGCGGCGCCGCGCGGCTTGCGCGCGCGCGGCGGCGGGAGCAGCGTGCTTGGTAGCCCCGCGGCCGCCGCGGCGACCATGCGCTCGTACAGCGACGTGGCGACGGCGTCGAGCAGCGCACCGTGCACCTGTGTGTGTGTGTGTGTGTGTGCGTCTGTTTCAGGTTGTGGCGTTTGCGTTGGTTTAGAGTGCACCTTCAAGGCGTTGACAATAGGGTTGCTAAAGGAGTAGTTTATTTGGGTGTTTTATGGACTCTTGGGGCTCGATTAACGGAGGCGCGTTCTCGTCGCCGAGCCCTGGACCCAGCAATGCGGCGCTGCTGGTGACGAGGATCTCCGTGTCGCTGACGAGCGGGGTAAAATACGACTGGCCCGGCTCCTGCTTGACTGCCCCTCGGTGGAACACTTCAGGAGCGGCTTGCCCGGCGCTGCTATGGCTTGGCGAGTAGCCGCGGCGCTGCCGCGGCCCGTGCTGGGAGACGGCCCTTATCCTCCCCCATGCAGGACGCCATGCGGTACCGATCTCGACGAGTTGATCGACGAGCGGAGGAGCTGGCGCCCGTCAATGCATGCTGGACATTGGTCAAGATGGCTGCCCGTGGAGGCGGGCTACCATCACGGCTTCAGCGGTGGCGACCGCCGAGGCAACACAGTAAATCCGCTTCACCAAACGCAGCGTTCGTCACCGCGCTCATCCTCGGGGTCGCTCGTCTGCCGGTGCTGGCGTTGGAAGGTCTTCAGGCAGCCTCCATGACAACTCTGTCGTCCATGCACCCCTGGAGGGTGGGACCTGGCCATGCATGAGGCAGGGGGCGCCGGCTGAGCCCCATGCAAACGAGAGCTGGACAGCCATGCACTGCCAGGCGGGGACGTTCCAGTCAGCGCCAGTCGGCTCTGCCGGCTTGACTGGCCACAAGGCCACTACTGTGACCCTGAGGAAGGGTCTCTCCTATATGCTCCTTGCCAGACATGTCTCTCAAAGACCGCTGTTTGGGGTAGTCTAGCCGGCGGGAGCGGTAGCCTATCGGCCGGGAGCCGGCGGTACTCTAGTACTTAAGTGTGCTGGAGTATCGGCGGGTGTCTCTAGTAGAAGAGTAGCCTGCTTAGCTGGAAACCCCGTGCTACTGTTACTGTTACTGTTTATGGACTCTGGTGGCCAGCCTCGAGGCAGCTCCCTCAATCCCACGCCCCAAGGGGGCATACTGTCAACTGTAAACTGTGAACAATGGTTAAGAGTTCAGGGTTCTAAATAGGGTCCAGAGGTTTCGGGTTGACATGCGCTCGTACAGCGAGGCGGCGACGGCGTCGAGCAGCGCGACGTGCACCTGCGTGGTTCTAGGGTGAGGGAGGAGGGAGGGTTTTGGGGTGGTTCAGGGTTAAGATTTCAGGTTAAGTTTTTTGCTATTTAAGTTCTGGGCTTTTTAGGGTTCAGGGTTACGGTGTAAGGGTTGACATGCGCTTGTACAGCGAGGCGGCGGCGGTGCACCTACGTGGTGTTGCGGGTGTAGGAGGATTGTGTCGGGGTGGTTTCGGTGTTAAGGGTTTCAGGGTCGGTTGTTTTAGGATTGAGGGCTTAAGGTCCAGCTAGCTGCCCCTCCCCGATCCGCCCACCCACCATGTGTGCCTCGTCGCGGCGCGCGCCATGGCTGCTGTCCTCCAGGAGCAGCGCAAGCCGCGCCATGTACGGCTAATACGCAGGGTTTGGGGGTCTAGGGTTTTAAAGTTTAGCTACCCTCTCACCCTGTGTGTGCCCCGTCACGGCGCGCGCCATGGCTGCTGTCCTCCAGCAGCAGCGCGAGCCGCGCCGTGTAGGGCAGCAGCGGTTCAGGGTTGAAGACTTTAAAAGTTTTAGGGATATTGGCCGAGTCTACTAGCCTCAACCTGTGTGCCTCGTCGCGGCGCGCGCCATGGCTGCTGTCCTATAAGGAGCGGCGCGAGCCGCGCCGTGTACGGCTATTAAGCAGGGTTTTAGGGTGTTCGGGTTTTAGGGTGTTCGGGTTTTAGGGTTTAGCCACCCTCTCACCCTGTGCGCCTCGTCAGGGTAAAGGGTTTTCAAACCCTGAACAGGGTTTAGGGTTTAGCCACCCTGACACCCTGTGTGCCTCGTCGCGGCGCGCGCCATG
>VFSX01000139.1:332500-347500 GCA_016618255.1 Chlamydomonas sp. UWO 241 | reverse complement strand
CAGCGTCTTGCTGATGCGCGGCTGCACGTTGTAGAAGGGGTCGGAGAAGCGCGCGCACACGGCCTTGACGACGGCCGCTGCCTGCTCGTGCGCGTGTTGTGTGTGTGTGCGTTGGGGGGGGGGCTTGGTTGGGGAGCGGAGCACATAGTGTAGGTGTGTGGGTGTGTGTGTGTGGGGGGGGGGGGGGCTTGGTTGAGGGGAGGAGGGAGAGGGGAGAGGTCGCGGCCTGCTCACGCGTGTGTTTGTGTGTGGTGTGTGGGTGTGGGGGGGGAGGTGTGTGTGTGGTGGGGGGGTCTTGGTCGGAGATCGGAGCACACAGTGTGGGGTGGGGGATGGGGGCTTGGTTGAGAGGGAACGATTGAGGGACAGTGTTTTGTGCGTGTTTGTGTGTGTTTTGTGAGGGGGACAGGGGGAGGGGGAGAGGGGAGAGGGGGGAGGGGCTTGTGCGTGAGGAGGGGGGGAGCAGGGGGGGAGGGAGGGGAACATACACACCCACAAACAGTGCAGGGGCACACAACGCGCCATGCATGCATGCATGCATTCACACGCACACACACACCTGCTCGCGCATGTGCACATGCACACACACACAAACAAACATACACACATACACACACGCACACACCTGCTCACGCACGCACCAGCGGTCATTGCACCCGCACACATACACACACACACACACACACACACCATACACCCACACCATACACAGACACACACACACACACACGGGTATAATGCGCCATCAAAGGCATCCGACGGACTGTAGAATCGACCACACGCACGCACCCACACACACCTGCTCGCGCACACACACACACACACACACACCTGCTCTCGCACGCGCACGAGTGCATGCACGTGCGCACACCCACACCCACA
Source organism: Chlamydomonas sp. UWO 241 (assembly GCA_016618255.1). Lineage (NCBI taxonomy): Eukaryota > Viridiplantae > Chlorophyta > Chlorophyceae > Chlamydomonadales > Chlamydomonadaceae > Chlamydomonas > Chlamydomonas priscui. The sequence goes on along the minus strand of VFSX01000139.1, from coordinate 346,618 downwards.
CACGCACACACACCATACACACACGCGCGCGTGCACACACAAACGGGACTAACGCGCCATCAAAGGCGTCCGACGGATCATATAATTGACCACACAAACACACACACACACACACATACACACACCTGCTCGCGCACGTGCCAGTGGTCATCGCGTCCAGAGCCGAGAGACTTGGCGACGAGGCACGTTAGCACGGGCGGCAGCAGCTGCGTGTGTGTGTGTGTGTGTGTGTGTGCGTGAATGTGTGCGTGTATGTGTGTGCGTGCGCGTGCACGTGTGTGCACGTGTGTGTGTGTGTGTGTGTGCGCGTGTGCACGCGCGTGTGTGTGTGTGTCTGTGTGTGTGCGTGCACGTGTGTGTGTATGTATGCATCACACACACACACACACACATGCACAGGGTGATAACCAACACGCAGTCTACAACTCCTCCAGAGGCGTCTAACAGACTGTACTAAACCCTAAATCCTAAACCCTAAACCCTAAATCCTAAACCGTAAACCCTATACTGGTGTCACATACAGACTGTAAAATCCATCATCATCATCATACCCTACTAAACCCTAAAATCGACCACACTTGGTGCACGTAGTGCTCGAGCCGCACATGCGGGTTGGACAGCAGCACGCAAGCGCACACACACACACACACACACACACACACGCGTGCACACACACACACACACACACGCGCACACACGCACACACACACCTGGTGCACGTAGTGCTCGAGCCGCACGTGCGGGTTGGACAGCAGCGCGGTCGCCACGTCGAGCGTCGTGCGCAGCGCGTGAAGCGACTTGAGCCCGCTGGCGATCTCGTCCGCGACAAACTGTAGTTGGGGAGAGGAGTTGGGGGGAGGAGGTGGGATGGGGGGGGGGGGGGAGGGGGGCAAGAAGGAGGGGGCTCACCCGTGCATGTGATGGGGGCGGAGTGGGGGTTAGGTGGGGGGCGTGCGCAGCGTATGAAGCGACTTGCGCCCGCTGGCGATCTCGTCGGCGACAAATTGAAAAGGGGGAGGCAAGGGAGAGGAAGGATACCATTGGTCAAGGTGAGGGTAACAGTGGAAGAGGGGAGGGGGGGAGGGGGTACAGGGGGGGTGTTGTGCGCAGCGTGTGAAGGGACTTACGCTCGCTGGCGATCTCGTCGGCGACAAACTGAAAAGGGAGAAGCAAGGGAGAAGAAGGATACACCATTTGGTCAAGGTGAGGGCAACAGTGGAAGAGGGGGGGGGGGGAAGGGGCAAGGGGGGGGCGTGCGCAGCATGTGAAGCGACTTGAGCCCGCTGGCGATCTCGTCGGCGACAAACTGATAAAGGGGGAAGCAAGGGAGAGGAAGGATACGCCATTTGGTCAAGGTGAGGGTAACGGTGGAAGGGGGGGGGGGGGCGTTGTGCGCAGCGCGTGAAGGGACTTGCGCCCCCTCACAATCTTGTCCACGACAAACTAGAGTTGGGGAGAGGAGTTGGGGGGGAGGGGGGGAGGGGGGGGGGGGCAAGAAGGAGGGGACACGTCCGTGCATGTGATGGGGGCGGGGGAGGGCGGGCGTCGTGCGCAGCGTGTGAAGGGACTTGAGCCCGCTGGCGATCTCGTCCGCGACAAACTAGAGTTGGAGAGAGGTGTTGGGGAGAGGAGTCTGGGTGGGATGGGGGGGGGGCAACAAGGAGGGAGCACGCTCGTGCATGTGATGGGGGCGGAGTGGGGGTTGGGTGGGGGGCGTGCGCAGCGTGTGCAGCGACTTGAGCCCGCTGGCAATCTCCTGGGCGACAAACTGAAAACAAGGGCAGCAAGGGAGAAGGATACACCATTTGGTAACAGGTCATTTGGTCACAGGTCATTTGGTAGCAGTGGAGGGGGGGGGTCGTACGACTTTTGACTGCACAATGGATGTGGCTCGGCAGCAAGGCCGGCCTCCAGCCTCCTCCCGACACTATTTTCTTAAGCTACTGATTCAGCAGCTAGGCGAAACTAGTGGCACTCGTTCTGATTGGAAAACTTTTTCGGACACGGCGTTTGAGCGTGCTCAGGATAGGGTCGGGTGGAGAGCCGTGGTGTACGGTCCGGCTGCCCCTCAGGCGCCGGACCCTCCACCACGGCGGTCAAGTAGATTGGCAAGCGCCACTTGGCCCCCTATCCCCTGGAAGCAGTTGAGACCTATTTTGGAGGCGTCGCACAATAGCTCTCCTCTTTGCTCTGGGACTACACGTTGGCAGGCAGCCGGCTGGTGGCTCCCTCACAAGTAATTGTTAGGGCCAGAACTGGACTTGGGTCTAGGCGGTGGTACTAGGACTAGAGGTAGTCTTTGCTGGAAAGCCGATGGAACTGTAACTGTAACTGGAGGGGGGGAGGGGGGGGGGATGAAGCGGGGGGATGTCGTGCGCAGCGTGTGAAGCGACTTGAGCCCGCTGGCGATCTTGTCCACGACAACTAGAGTTGGGAAGAGGAGTTGGGGGGGGGAGGGGGGGGGGCAAGAAGGAGGGGGCACGCCCGTGCATGTGATGGAGGCAGAGAGGGGGTTGGGTGGGGGGCGTGCGCAGCGTGTGGAGCGACTTGAGTCCGCTGGCGATCTCGTCGGCGATCAACTGAAGAACGGGGGGCGGGGGGAGGGGGGGGAGGAAGGGGAGGGAGGTAAGAGGGAGTTATCATCGCACGCACGTACGCACGCACACGCACACACACACACACACACACGCGCGCGCACACACACACACACACACACACACATCTTCTCGAGTTCTTGAGATGGGGCGCGAGCATGTGCCGCGCCAGGTTGGTGACATTGGTGCAGCATTGAGCGTGCCGCATGAACCCTGCGCCCCCCCCCCCTCTTCCACCACCACTCACACACACACACACACCTGGGGGTCTAGGGTTTAGGGTTCAGACACTCTTAAGGGGTTAGGGTTGAGGGTGAAGGGTAAGGCGCACCTTTGTGAGGTACGGCGCGAGCGGGTGCAGCCCCGGGTCGGTGGCATCGGTGCAGCGGTGAGCGTGCCGCACGAACCGTGCCCCACCCCCCTCCACCACCACCACACACACACACGAACCCTAAACCCTTAACCCTCCACCACCACCACACACAGGAACCCTAAACCCTAAACCCTCCACCACCACCACACACACAGGAACCCTAAACCCTACCCCCCCATGCATGTGTGTGTGTGAAGGGTTACGGGTCAAGACGCACCTTTGTGAGGTATGGCGCGAGCGGGTGCAGCCCCGGGTCGGTCGCAAGGCTCACAAGCGCCGCGCGCCGCAAGCGCACCGACTCTGGGGCGGCCGCGGCGGCGGCGGTGGCCCCGCTGCCGCTGGGCGCGTCGCCGGGCGCGCCCGCGGCGTCCCACGCGCCCGACGTCGACGCGCCCACGTCCGCGTCGTTGTCGCGCTCGGGCTCGGGCTTGGCCGGCGCCTTGAGCAGCGTGACGAGCTTGTCAAAGTAGAGCTGCAGCTCGCGCGAGAGCATGTGCTGCACCGGCGCCGCGACGCGCACCGCGCCGGACGCGAGCGCTGCCGCGGACGCGGCGCCCGGCGCGCCGCCGCCGCCGCCACCGCCGTGCACCGCGCCGTCCCGCCCGTGCGCGCCATCTGCCGCGCCGGCCGCCGCCCGCGCGCCGCCCTTGGTCTGCGCGACCGCTGCTGCGGCCCCGGCCGCGGCGCGCGCGCCGCGCCGCACGACCGGCCTGTCGATCGGCGCGTTCTCGGGGATGGACGGCTGCACGCCGTCGATGAAGAGCCAGTGCGGCATGAGGTTGACCTCGACCGGCGGCGGCGGGAGCGGCGCATCGAGCAGGCGGTCGAAGCTGAGCTCGCGGTCCTGGAGCAGGCACACGTCTGGGTGGCCGGTCGCGCGCACAAACTGCGCACGCCGTGTTTGCAGGGGCGGGTGAGGGGGTGAGGGGGGGGGGTCGTTGTCGAATGCATCACACAACGGGGGCGCCTAAACCTTGAGGACACACAAGGTCCGAACAGGCTTGAGCCAGGAGGGAAGAAGGGGGGGAGGTGAGTTTGTGTGTCGGGGGGAGTGGGGGTGGGGTGGGGGGGCTCGGGGCTCGTGCTCAAGGGGGCACGTGGGGTGGGGCGTCGAGAGTAGTAGGTCTAGGCAGGCAAGGTGGGTGCACGCGCATTCGCACGCCAACGCAAAAGCACTTCACACCCACACCTTGGCAGGGTCCTTGTCGCCGAACCCGTACACCGGCTGGAAAGGGGGGCGGGGGAGGGGGAGGGGGCGTCAGTGGATCAGGCGCGTGCGGGGGGAGTCATGTGGCTCGCATCAGAGAAAGCGGCCACAATCATCATTGCGTGCTGGCGGAGGACGTGTGTGAGGCCGTGCCATGGGGCGCATGGGGGAGCATGCGTGGGGCGGTGCAGCTGCGAGTAGGCATGCAGGTGCATGAGCGCATGGCGACCCGCCGCCCAGGCCGTCGCCCACCTCAACGTTGCGCAGGCGCAGCGCGCTGTTGATGTCCTCGACCGTGAGCTTGGTGCGCCTGCCATGGCGCGCAAACTTCTTGGCGTCCTGCAGGCGCAAACCCATGCCATGCGCATGGGCAACAAAACCATGCATGCCATGCGTGTCGTGCATGGGCAACAAAACAGCCTGCAACGCAAGCTGCAAGCATGGAGGCGCGCAGAAGCGCTGCATGGTGCTCTGTTGCGCCGATGCATGCGCCCCATCATGCTCGCCCGCGCCTATGCATGCGCCGATGCATGCGCCGATGCATGCTCGCCCATGCGGCGCGCCTGAATGATCTCGCGCAGGCGGTAGTCTACGTCTGGGGACAGCGCCTTTGCTGCCTCGTCCGACAGCCTCGTGATGTCGATGCTATGCGCAATGGCCTGGATGGAGGCCGGGGTGATGAAGCAGGTGTCCGACATGACAAACAGCACCCCTCTGACGATGGAGCAAGAGTCTCCTACTACAGCATGGCTGTGAGAGAGGAGCAGTGACTACAGAAACGAGAGGAGCGAGGAACAGAAGGCTCTGCGAGCTGAAACCCTCCCCACACTGATCAAACTCTCCACCGACAGGCAACAGGCATGGCTTTTGTCTTTACATCACATCACTTGCAGGCTATTAATACAACTGCTACAATGGAGCATCGCGTGCATGCATGGACTGTGTGTGTGTCCATGCGTGTCTAGCGTGCATGCGGCCACTCTCTACTTGTGCCGCGCCATCGGCAGCAGGGCACATGCAGCAGCAGCCGCCATGACGCCTGTCTCGTTTGCCACTCACCACCCACACTATTTTGGTGGGAAACGACCCATGCATGCACGCATGGCGCTGCATGGCCCATGCGCCGTCTCACACCGCCGCGTCCGCCTTGACCTCCATACGCTGCGACATCGCCAGCTGGACGAGCGCATCCAGCTCTTTGCTCATGCTCGCGGTGATCACTCTGCCCCTGTGCTGCGATGAGTAGTAGCTGTCCTCGAGCTGCCCGAGCAGGTCGTGCACCTCGCCCTTCATGCGCGTCAGCTGCGTGCTCACGCTGTCCTCGCCGCGTTCGAACGCCGTGCGAACCGCCCGCACGTTGGACACCAGAGCGTTGACGTCGCCCAGCAGCGCGCCCTTCTTGAGCTGGGACAGGATGTGCACGGCGGTGTGCGCAGAGTACACAAGCCGCTCCGCCCAGACCTCCAGCATCTCGCCAGGGCTGCGCTTCTCCTTGCCACCAAACGCTGATCCCACGTCCGCCTCCTCGTCGGGCACATGCGCCGCGCGCACGAGGTTGCCAAAGTGCTCGGCCATCGACACGAGCTCTGCGTCGCACGACTGCCACATCTGGAGGTCAGCCAGAGCGGACGACATGCTGGCGCCCTCTCCCCGGTCAAGCCATGCGGAGTGGCGCGCGATCTGGCGACGCAGGGGCAACCAACGAACGCCACACTTTCGCACTCTCAAATAGGCGCAAATTGGCTGATCCCGTCCTCCGCTCCGCCCCTCAACCGCTCTGCACCTCCGTATCATCGTGCGGCCGTTTCCGGAGCCTGCACTGTAGATTTCTAGGATCACCCCGCACGCCTGCCTTAAAGCGGCGCCGTGCGTGGCTCGGAGCGAGGACCCCGGCCGAGCTTGCTGTAGTATCGCTAGGGACTAAGGTGGGTGCGGGTTGCGCACGAGGAATTGCAACTCCCATGCAAGAGTCGCTGGCACCGCTGATCACCAGGGTCTGGCCTGGCCTTGGCCAGACTGGGGCAGCATGGGCACAGCATGAGCCGTGCCGTACAGCCAGATATGCGTGAGCCTGATCCACCACGACGAGAGAGACCTCACTCCAGATTCGACCCCTGCCCCCCCCCCCCATGCGCTGCTGCTCCCCCATGCGCGGCCCCCTCACGCGCGGCTGCCCCCCTTTTGCACTGCTGCCCCCCGTGCGCTGCGCCGCCCACCCACTTATGCGCCACCATGCGCTGCTGCTCCCCCCCACCCCCCTCCCTTTGCCCAACGCGCACACACGCACGCCACGCAGCAGTGACGCCATGGAGGGTGACGAAGCCGAGCTGCAGACGCTGCTGCAGTTTTACGAGGACCTGCCGCCGGCCGTGGTGCGCGAGGTCTGGCGCAATGTGAACTTCGACTACAAGGCGGCGATGGAGCAGCTCGCAGAGATCGCCAAGAATCCGGACGCCGTGCCGCAATCCAGGGGCGATGCCTCAGCCTCCAGCGCGCTCCGCCCTCCGATGTCCAGTCGAGTGGCCGAGGTGGGCACGGAGGAGGGTGATCGGTACTCGAACCCGTATGGGTCGGCCACGGCTGCGTCTGCATACGGCAGCGGTGCCTGGGACATGTCGAGCCTCATGAACACCGTGGGCCAGGGCCTGTCCGACAGCATCACCGGCCTCGCGGACAACATCTCCGACTTTGTGGCCGACCTGGCGAGCGCGTTTGATGCGGGCTGGGATGAAGACGACGAGACGGGGCAGCCGGGGCAGGCGCGGCGCCCGCGCGACAGCGCGGCCGTCGTGACCGGCGGCAACGACACGCAAAACGTGAGCAGCAGGCGGCAGGCGCGGGGGAAGGGCGCGTCGTCGCGCGCGCAGCAGGCGGAGCCGGTCGCAGAGTACGAAGAACGCGACGAGCGTAAGGACGACTGAGTGTGTCGGCCACCTAATGTGCTCTCTCGCAAGCACGCGGCGTGGCCATGGCCCATGCCAGCCCGACGCAGAGCATGCGATACACGCTGCCCAGCGACTCGCCCGCGTGATAGTCTGTCACCTGCCAGAGTTGGGTACCCTGACAGCGTGGTGAGGAGGGGTCTCATCTCTCGTCGGCCACTGCCACAGCACCACATCATGCGCATGGTAATTTTCCTCACCGTCCGTACACAGATGCGTTGGCGACTGCCAGAGTTCTCAGCACCTGTCTTTCGTCTCCCCCCTCCAATTGTAGGTAGCTTAGTGAAGCTGGCCCCCTGTAATGCGGCCGAGTAGTTTGAGTGCTCCAGAGTGCACGCTTGTGTAGTCCCACAACAGCTGTGCACAGCTGTTGTGCTGTGCACAGCTTCATTCCTCTCGCCCCCTCTGCTGTGTACAGCTCCATCCCTCTCGCCCCCCTTCCACCGCCATCCCCCGCTGATCGGGAGGCTGTGCTGGGGGCGGTGCGTGCGCACTCGCCGCGCGTGCCGCAGGCGGTGGCGGATGCAGCCGGCGCGCTTGTTGTCACACCCGCCGAGGTGCGGGCGGCGGCCACCCACTCCAAGCCTGGCACCGCCCCGGGCCCGGATGGCATCCCAGTGGTTGTGTGGCGGAAGCTGGGCGAGCCAGCCTTTGAGCTTCTGGCGGCGGTCTTCACCGCGGTGGGAGCTACGGGTGGGACGCCGCCTGGTTTTCTTGACGGCGTCGTTGCCTCGATCTACAAGGCCAAGAACGCTGCGGATGCGGCAAACTACCGCCCACTCACCATGCTGGGCTCCGACTACCGCATCCTCGCCAAGGTGCTGGCGACGCGGTGGACGCCCCTGCTCTCTGCGGTGGTGGGGCCGGAACAGACCGCTTTCCTCGCTGGCCGCCGCATCTCGGACAATATCTGCCTCACGCAGATGCTGCCTGGCCTGCTGGCTGCCAACGCGGCGGAGGGCATGGGGCCGACGGGGGCAGCGCTGGCGCTCCTGGACTTCCGCAAGGCATACGACACCATCGACCGTGGCTTCCTCATTGCGGTCATGGAGGCGGTGGGCGTCGGCGACGGCGTGCTGGCGTGGACCCGCACCATCCTCACGCACACGTACGCGTCGGCCGAGGTCAACGGGTTCATCTCTGCGCCGCGCAAGTATGCGGCGGGCGTGCGCCAGGGCTGCCCCGCCGCGCCAGCCCTCTTCCTGTTCCTGGGGCATGCGCTCGCATGCTTCCTGCGCACATGCCCGGCAGTGGGGGTCGAGGTCGTGCCTGGCTGCCGAGTGACCTGCCCCCAGTACGCTGACGACTGCATGCCCCTCCTCCGGTCGTGTGCGCCGGCTGACGTTGCTGCACTGGTGGAGACGATGGCGGTGTTTGGCCGAGCGACGGGCCTTGTCCTCAACCTCGGCAAGTGCGGCATCCTGCCCCTGGGGTCGGCGGGGGAGGGCCTGCTGGCGGGTGCCGAGGTTGCTGGGCTGCGCGTGCTGGACGCGGGCGTGTCGCTGGGGGTGCCCGTCTCTGCCGGCTTGCCGCCCCCGGAGGGCGTCACCGGGGTGTGCCGTGAGAGGCTTGCGGCCGCGTATACCAAGCTCGCGCGCTTCCCCATGTCGGCGTTTGGCAGGGGGCACGCGGCGGCAACGTACGGGGTCTCCCGCATCCTGTTCCGGGCGGTGCACTGTGGCATGACTCCGGAGGCCGAGAGGGTGCTCTCCCGGTGGACGGCTACTCTGGTGGACAGGAGCGTGGGGCCGGACCCGCCGGCAGAGCTGCCGCGGTGGGCCTCTTCGGTGCCTGGTGCGCCTGCTGCGATGCTCCTGGGGCGACCGGCGCATGGTGGTTTTGGGGCGCCGGCGTGGCGGGAGATCGTGCACGGGCAGTGGGCCGTCCACCTCGCGTGCCTGTTTGGGGCGTGGGCGGCAGGCGCCCCCCATCTCCTGCTGCCGGCCCCACGGGCCGGCGGTGGCGGCGGGGCTGGCGGCAGTGGCGGCAGTGGCGGCGGTGGCGGCGGCGGGACACAGCCGGAACAGCAGCCCGCGCCCCCGACCCAGCCGGCATGGCAGCCGCTCATGGTGGAGGCGGTGCACCGCCTGTGCCCGGAGGCCCACCCGAGCCTCTTTGTGCTTATGGCTGGTCTCGCGCCCAGGGCCGGCGCCCTCCCGGATGGCCTTATTGGTGAGTGCGTGGACCCGGCTGAGAGGGCGGCGCCCTTGGCTGGGCCGATGAGGCGCATGCTCGATGGGGTGCAGGCCCTGGGGCCGGTGGCGCGCATCACGGGGCGCGTGCAAACAGCTGAGCTGTGGGGGGCGGAGGCGCCGCTCTGGGCTAACCCCCTCCTCCAGCTGGAGCTGCCGGCTGCGCAGCGGTCGGTACAGTGGCGGGAGCCCACTGGGGATGCGGCAGGGCATGCGCTCTTCAGCCCGACCGATGCGGCACGCTGGCTGGTGGACGGCCTGGCCCGCGTGCGCGACGCCCTCCCCGGCATGCGGACGGTCACGGACCTGTGCGTGCTGTGGGCGTGGCTCGCTGCTGTCGACATGGTGCGCAGCACACGCACGGTTGACCACGCCTGCCTGAGGGTGTACGCTGCTGCGGATCCGGCGCGCGCGCGGCTCGTGCTGGGGCAGATACGCGCGGCGCTGGCGTGCGGCGCTTATGACGGGGGCAATGTCTGGAGGGCAGTCCTGTGCCGCGCCCTTTTCCCAGAGGTGCCGCCGCCAGTGCCGGGGTGTGTGCCAGACCTGCTGTGCGTGCGGCGCACGCTCGACCCCCTGTTCACGGCAGTGGCGGTCGTGCTTGCGGCGCTGCCCCCAGCCTGGGTCGAGGCGGCGGCTGGTGGAGCTGCCCTCACTGTGCTCTGGCCGCTCCGTCACTTCCAGCCCCTCCCCCAGGCGGGCGAGCGCGCTGCTGTGGTGGAGATCCTGCAGCTGGTTGGGTGGAAACTGCCGAGTGTCATCACGCCGGCTGGCTGGCAGCGTGGGCGGCCTGGCCTCCGATCCACAGCTGCCCAACCTGCTCCCCTACCTGGGGGGGGCGGCGCCGCGGGCGAGCCCCGATGGGTTGGGTTTGCGCACGGCCCGGGTGTGGTGGGGAAACTGACGTGCAAGCTGGCGGTGGCGCTTCAACTGCGGGCGGTTGTGGACGAGCGGCGAGTGCGGCGGGCAGCCACGGTGGAGGCGGCTCTGGCGCTGGACCACGGGCCGCACGGGGGCCCCCGCGCGACCGACGCGCAGGTCTTCGCGGGGCTGCGCGGCCTGGAGGCGGCGGTGCCGACACTGTGGCGGATGCCGCTCCTCAACGCTCGCAAGGAGCCCATCTGGCGGCTGTGGGTGAGTGGTTTTCACAAGCAGGCTGCACTAGGCGTGCCCGAGTGCCCCTGCGGGTGGCGGTGCCGTGATGAGGACGGGCCGCCGGCGACGGCGTGGCGTGCGCACAGCTTCTGGGGGTGCCCGGTGGCGGAGGCGGTGGTGGTGGCGGCTGCTGCTGCCCTCCCTGCTCCTACGCCGGTCATCACGTGCTGCCAGGTGTGGCTGCTGCAGCCTCCCGCTGGGGTGCGTGCTGGTGTGTGGGCGGTGGTGGCAGCGCTCGTGGTGGACGCCATGGAGCGAGGCCGCCGCCACTTGTGGCGCATTACGTGCCCGCGTGATGGTGTGCAGCCCCCTGCTCGCTCGGTGGCGGTTGAGCGGGCGGGGGAGCTGGCGACGATGGATCTGTGGATCTGTGGGACGCGCTGGCGTCCTTTGCTGAGGGCGGCGGGATGCCGCGCGGGTGGGCGGGTGTGGTGGGCCCGACCCACCCCTTTGTTGGAGTAGTGGACGGCGGGCTCACTCTGAACACGACGTCCTAGATCCCTGAGAGGATGGTTTCTTTTGAGGGGAGGTGGCGCCACATGCGTGCGCTGGCGGGTTGTGATGTGGTAGCTGAGCAGAGTGCTGCGGCGGGTGTGCACAACGGCCCCGCTTCCGGTGGGTTGAGGGTGGGCTTTTTGGTCCCTTCATGGTTTTATACCTTGGGCCCGCCATCCGTTTCCTGGAGGGGTTGAGTGTGGAGCCTGCACTGTGGTGCTGCTTGCTTGGTGCCCGCCACCGCGTGTGGGTGGCGCTTCCGTGGGGCATCCCCCCTTTTTCTGTTGGCAGGTCTTCAGGACTGCTTCCTCTAAGTCCTGCTGGAGCTTTGGAACCGAACGCGTGCCCGCCAGAGAGTGGATTGTAAAAACTCATCATCATTCTCTGTCTTTCTTCTCACACTCCACACTTTCACATTCGTCCGCGTCGCACCAAACTCCGCTCTGAAGAGCGCTCTCATCCGGAATGCCGCCTCACGTGCGTGCCACCAAGGGGCCTGTTCTTGAGGACTTGCTGCTGGGAACAGTATAAGACCACTCACCCCTCTGCCTTCCTCCCCCTCCGCCTGGTGTGCACCTCCGCCTCTGCGCCGCTGCGTCGGGGGCAACGACAGGAGCGAGGCGGACTGAATCATCGCTATCCAGGGGGCCGAGGTGCGTGCAGTTGGGGGCACATGAGGCAGGGCAGCATGAGGCAGGGCAGCATGCACGCATGCACACGCATGTGGGCGTCGGCAGCACCCGACGGACACAGCCTGACACAACCACACACGTCTGTACCTGATGCGCCACGTGGCCAAGACGGCCTCACGAACGCTTCGATTCGACCCCATGCACCCCCTCACACACACACACACTCCCGCCACCGTGTGCACAGATGGCGCCCGCCACTCGCAGCATCGAGCGCCGCAGCTCTGGCGATGGATCGAACATCGAGCGCGCGCTCATCCGCGACATTGTAGACGCTGAGGATCCTCGGCACCTCTTTGCTCTGATCGAAGATCAGGGGAACAGGTTCAATGCGATCCACGTGTCTGTTGCTGCGTGCCGCGTAGCAAAGCTGTTCCGCGATCGCAAGCTGCGCAGGCCCCTGGACCTCCAGGTGCGACACAGAGTGGCTCGGCTGCTGACGATGGCACGTGAGAGGCTGCCTGTGATGCAGGAGCTAGCTCTGGCCAACACCCTTTGGGCGGTGTCGCAGCTGCGCGCAGCTGGGCTGGAGGAGCCCGCTTTGGTTGATGCAATCATCCGAAAGGCGAGATCGCAGCTCCCCAGCTTCCGTGCTCACGCCCTCGCAAAAACGGCGTGGGCGATGGCCACCCTGAGCCACACGGGCACCGCGTTCATGGGTGATCTGCTTGAGGCGGCCGCACTGCAGCTGCGCAGCTTCAGCTCGCAAAACCTTGCCGACACGGCGTGGGCGATGGCCACCCTGGGCCATGTGGACGCAGCGTTTCTGGGGGCTCTGATGGTGGTGGCCAAGTCCAAGCTGCGCAGCTTCAGCTCGCAGAACCTGGCCGACACGGCGTGGGCGATAGCCACCCTGGGCCACAAGGACACAGCGTTCATGGGCGACCTACTTCAGGCGATTGCGCCGCAGCTTCGCAGCTTCAGCTCGCAGAACCTGGCCAGCACGGCGTGGGCGATGGCCACCCTGGGCCACAAGGACACCGCGTTCATGCGCGATCTGCTGGAGGTGGTCGCGCCGCAGCTACACAGCTTCAGCTCGCAAAACCTGGCCAACACGGCGTAGGCGGTGGCCACGCTGGGCCACAAGGACCCCACTTTCATGGACGACCTGCTGGAGGCGGCCGCGATGCAGCTGCGCAGCTTCAGCTCGCAGAACCTGGCCGACACGGCGTGGGCGATGGGCACACTGGGCCACGCAGACGCAGCGTTCATGGGCGACCTGCTGGAGGTGGTCCGCCAGAGCCACCTGCACAGGCTCTCCCCTGGCGACCTGGCCAGGACAGCGTGGGCACTGGCCAGGCTTGACCACAACGACGGAGGTGGGGAGGTGTCCACGCGTGCATGTGTGCGTGTGCGTGTGTGCATGCGTGTGTGCATGCTGGTTTGAAGTGCTGACGCGAGGCATCCGCGCACTGTTTTCAACCGAGGATATTCATACCGAGGACAACTGGACACTGCTTGTACACAAACATACATGCTGTGTGGCACTTACGCACACACACACACACACACACACACACACACGCAGTGTTCATTGCTGCGCTCCTGACTACACTCCTGGAAAGGGGACTCCTGCGTGTATTTACCGCCCGGGACGTGGCAAAGATGCGCTTTGCATGCATCAGGCTGAACGTCAAGGACGCAGTTTTCATGCGCATGCTGAGAGCCCGCCATGCCCAACTGGGCTTGCGCGCTCACAAGGCGTCTCTCGGTTGCTCTTCCTCTCTGCGTTTCGATCCCAAGCTGCTCTCTCTCTCTGTGCATCTCTCTTGCTCCTCGGTCCATTTGATTACACCGTTTATTGCTCCTTACATACAATAATGTCACCAGGTTGCAATGGTGGTGGATTTTAAAGTCGTATGTGGCGCAACAGGCAGCGATTTTCGAATTCGACGTTGCTCGGCGTGTAGCGCCCAAGCACTCCAAACAGGTAGCTGGCTTCTATGCCTCCAACGTAGCGGCAGCAAAGGCCAATCTCCCCCTCCACGCAGTCAAACAAACAATGTGTTACAGAGGCTCCAAAGCCCCCTTCCCCACCCCGAAGCGATCCAAACGGCCATCACATCTTTGCGGCGAACGAGGTGCCACATCCACACGACAGCTCCGCGTTGGGGTTGGTGGAAACCACAAACGCAGATCGCATCAGGCTCTCCTCGAACACGACCGTTGCGCCTTTGAGGAACTCGAACGACACAGAGTCGCACACGACCTGGCACCCGTCTCGCTCAAAGACCCTGCAGGGCCGGGCGGCAGGTGGGGAGGGGCATAGCATGCAGAGCGTTCAGCGGTGGAGCTCGGCGATGCATGTACAGTGCGCATTTGGATGCGTCCCACCACCCGCCGGGTACGTGTGCTGGGCAGCACGCGCCGAGAGTGTGAGTGTGTGTGTGTGTGTGTGTGCGCATGTGTGCATGCCCCCCCCCCCCGCCCTCACTTGTCGTCCGCGTTGACTGCGCTGTCCAGCTTGAACT
>VFSX01000139.1:302500-320000 GCA_016618255.1 Chlamydomonas sp. UWO 241 | reverse complement strand
TGACCTCACAGACCCCGCCGCACACCATGACGAGGTCCACGAGGTCCCGCCGCGCGGCTTCCACCCAGCTTCCCCCCAGCTTCCGCCCAGCTTCCCCCTCTCCCTCCCACTCCCCCTTCCCCGGTACCCAGGCCGACCCAAACCAACCGACTGACCTCACAGAACCCGCCGCACTCCATGACGAGGTCCACGAGGTCCCGCCGCCCGGCCTCCACCCAGCTTCCGCCCAGCTCTCCCCTTCCCCCCCTGTCCCGTACCCAGGCTGGCCCAGCCAATCTGACTGACCTCACAGAACCCGCCGCACTCCATGACGAGGTCCCGTCGCGCGGCTTCCACCCAGCTTCCGCCCAGCTCCCCCCCCCCCCCCCCCTCCTCCCCTGTCCCGTACCCAGGCCGGCCCAAACCAACCGACTGACCTCACAGAACCCGCCGCACTCCATGACAAGGTCCACGAGGTCCCGCCGCCCGGCCTCCACCCAGCTTCCGCCCAGCTCCCCCCTTCCCCCCCTGTCCCGTACCCAGGCTGGCCCAGCCAATCTGACTGACCTCACAGAACCCGCCGCACTCCATGACGAGGTCCCGTCGCGCGGCTTCCACCCAGCTTCCGCCCAGCTCCCCCCCCCCCCCCCCCTCCTCCCCTGTCCCGTACCCAGGCCGGCCCAAACCAACCGACTGACCTCACAGAACCCGCCGCACTCCATGACAAGGTCCACGAGGTTCCGCCGCCCGGCTTCCGCCAGCTGCTTCCGCCCAGCTTCCGCCCAGCTCCACCCCCCTCCCCTGTTCCGTACCCAGGCCGGCCCAAACCAACCGACTGACCTCGCAGAACCCGCCGCACTCCAGGACGAGGTCCACGAGGTCCCGCCGCCCAGCTTCCGTCAGCTGCTTCCGCGTCGGCATGATCCGCGTCTCGCGCCGCCCCACCTCTACCGTGCGCACCGGCTGCGAGAGCGCGGGGAGCTGCTGCGCGAGGAATCCGAGGTATAGGGAGCGGCGGCCGAGGGAGAGGAAGCCTGCGGGCATGGGTGGATGTGTGTGTGTGCGTGTGTGTGTGCATGCACGCAGCAGCAAGCAGAAGTAGGCTGCGCGAGCGCGGGGAGGAGCAGCTGCGCAAGGAGGCCGAGGTATAGAGAGCGGCGGCCGAGGGACAGGAAGCCTGCGGGCATGGGTGAATGTGTGTGTGTGGGAGGGAGGGGCCGATTTTGATGGCGTGTTGGATCCAGGGTGGTGTGTGTGTATGTGTGAGTGTGTGTGTGTGAGTGTGTATGTGTGTGTGTGTGTGTGAGTGTGTATGTGTGTGTGTGTGTGTGTATGTGTGTGTGTGTGTGTGTGTGCACGCACGCAGCACCAGCAAGCAGCAACGTAGGCTGCACGAGCGCAGGGAGCAGCTGCGCGAGGAATCCGAGGTGCAGCGAGCGGCGGCCGAGGGGCAGGGAGCCTGCCGACATGGCATGGCTGAATATGTGTGCGCACGCAGCGTCAGCGACGGTGTTTTTCTTCTCCTGAAGCCATTTGACTGAAAACCCTGCCCCATGGCTCCCAAATCCGGCTCCAAACGCCGAGGCCAAAAACACCGACTCAGCGACCAACGACGTAGGCTGCGCGAGCGCAGGAGCAGCGATTTGCACGAAGGCAGGCAGTGAACGTCCGTCACCCCCTCCTTCCCCCCTTAGGGCCTCACCCTTGGGCAGCCTGACCGACAGCGCGCGCGCATCCGGCTGCAGCGACACCACGAACTCGGGCGTGAGCGGGACTGTAATGCTACTGAGCGCCTGTGCCCGTCCCCCATCCCCGCCGGGGGACCCCCCCCCCTGGGGCCTCACCCTTGGGCAGCCTGACCGGCAGCGCGCGCGTGCCAGGCTGTCGCGGTACACAAACTATAGTGCTCCTCAGCGCCTGTGCCCGTCCCCCCCCCCCTCCCTGCCGGAAGACCCCCCCCCCCCCCCGCCAGGGCCTCACCCTTGGGCAGCCTGACCGACAGCGCACGCGCGCCCGGCTGCAGCGACACCACGAACTCGGGCGTGAGCGGGACGCAGTGCTCCTCCGCGCCCGTGAACTCGTATGGCTCCAGCGTGCGCTCCGCCCTCGCCCTGAGTAGCGGGGCGCTGCTGCCTCCGGGCCCGGAGCCGGCGCCCCTCCCGCTGCCGCTCCCGACCCGCGCCGCCGGCAGCACCTCCACCACCTCGCCGATGAGCGCGCCGCCGGCGGCCGCGTCGAGCACGCGCCACCCGACGAGGGCCTTTGCGCCGCCCGCGCCGCGCAGCTTGGCCATGCCCACGTCGAAGCGCAGGTGCGCGCCGCCGCGGGGCTCCTGCTGCACCTGGGCCATGGTCCCTGCTTGCCGCTGCTGCCGCTGCTGCCACCCTGCGCTGCTGTCGCCGCTGGCGGCGGCACTCGCTGGGCGCGCACCTGCGTGCGTGTCATGCAACGTGCACGGGCATGGCCACAGTTGTGCGGCAGGGCTGCCACCCTGACAGCACTCATATGTTCGGGCATCGTCCAGGGTGCTGCAAGTAACACAGCGCAGCGCTCACATGCCAGGAGGAGGAGGCCTCGCTTGTGGCGCATGGGCGCATGGGCGCATGGGTGCACAGGCAGGCACGGCGTGCCGCAGCACCACGCCCCCTCGCTCAGCCTCCGAACTGCCATGGATTTTAGAACCGTTGTCGCATGGTGGATTGGACGATTGGAGGTGGTGCCACTTTAAACGTCCGCAGGTGTGGGGCACTGGTGACGTGCCGTCGCCCCATCACTTCGCCGCATGTAGTGTCCGCATGTAGAGGCCTCGCCATAACAATGGCGCGACGCGTCAGAAAGCGCCTGGCGCTGGTGCTGGCTGTGGTGGCCTACATTTGTCTAGGTGCGTGTGACAGCCCGTGCACGCCCATGCACGCCATGCACACTGCCCAGCGACTTAACCGGGCCTGCACATGCATGGAACCTGGAATGTCCATCTCCATCTGGTGCAGGTGTGCCCGTGTGGTGGCACACGACCAAGATCCAGCGTCCCGCGCTGCCACATGGGCGCATGCAGGACGCAGCGCCCTTCGCGCTCCCGGTGTCCGTCATGCTGCACGTCCCTGACCATGGTACGTGCCCCTTGCAGACAACAGGTGATGCGCATGCGGTGTGCGCCCCGTGCCGAGGCTGATCTCATGTGCTTCTTGCACGCGCGCGTGTGCAGGCGCAGTGCTTGATGCACAGCTTCTGGCCCAGCAGCTGTGGCACATCCTGGCTCAACAAGCTGCTGCTAGTGGCCTGGAGCAGGCCGAATTGCAGGCCATCCTCTCTGTGGCGGTCGTGGTCGAGGGGCCGGCGTGCACGTCTGGCGCGTGGCCTGCGCGTGGTGGGCAGCTGGCAGCCGGCGCACGAGGCTGCACCGGCCTCGCGCGCGGCGCATGGCAGCACGTGGTCGGTGACGACGCGGGCGTCGACGCCGCGTGGCACACGCTGCTGGAGGGGAACGGCCTTGCCGCGCCAGGCAGCTACCACGTGGCCGCGATGCCGAGCGGCCCGGGGTCTGAGTCAGCCAGGCTGGTGCTCGGGCAGCGCAGGGGCGCGGTGCTGTGGCTGCCAGCCCGCGGCGGGGAGCAGGAGCTGCAGGGCCAGCTGGCGGGCGCGCTGGAGCGGGCCGCCCCGGCGCTTGCCGCAGCGTTCCTCGCCGGGGCAGGCTCGCGTGCCGCCGCGGCCGCCGGCCAGCTGCCGCTGTCGCCCGCGGGCGAGGCGCTTCTGTCATTCAGCCTGTGCAACGCCGACCCCGTGGACCAGTATGTGCGCTGGGACTTTGCTGGCTTTGAGGCCCGGTACCTGGCCCCCGTGCTGGCGGCCCTCGCGCCAGCCGTCACGCTGTTTGCGGAGAGCCACGTGCTGCTGTACGCACGCAGCCCTCGGACGGGGACCTGGAGCGACGCGCACGCTGCTTTCGTGCTCGAGCACGCCGCGCTGCCTGGCTTCGTTGACAGCCACTGGAACCTCAACACAGGCGGGCTAGCGCTGTCGAGCGCGGCCGCCGGCTCTGCCAACGGCTCGTGCTCCGCTGCAGAGGACCAGCCACAGGCCACGGCCGCTCGGGACGGGGAGCACCTGCCGCATGCAGAGATGCCGTCGATCCCGATGCACGTGCTGCACTTTGTCGCGTACGTGCCGCCGGCGCGCGAGCAGCCGCTGCTGGTGCTGCTGCCAAGCGGCGGCGCGTCGCCCACCAACGGTTTCACCATCCCCTCGTGGGGCGGCGTCCACATCCTGGCTAACGGCGGAGAGCTGCGGGCTGGCGGCGGGGAGAAGCACGGCGCGGGCGGTGCGAGCGTGCTGGGCGAGGCAGAGATGGGGCGATACGCTGGCGTGGTCGTGTCTCAACTGCGCGCGCTGCTGGGCCTAGAGCTGCGTGGCGGCGTGCTGATCACCGCGCACGAGGGGCTCGAGGTGGCTGCGCTGCCAGCCGCCGTGGCCGGGTTTTGCGAGTGGGAGGTCGACGCGCTCACGCGCCAGTGGGCCGCGAGCAATGCGGCCAAGGCTGCGCGCGTGCTCGGCAGCCTGTCACGCCTGGTGGAGCAGCTGCCGACGCTCGAGATGCCGCAGCTCATCGGCACGCAGGTGGACGCGGCGCTGGCTGCGCTGGAGCACGCGATTGAGGCAGCGGCTGACGGTGACTACCGCGCAGCTGCTGCGGCCGCGCAAGCGGCGCACACCCAGGCCGAGGCCGCGTTCTCCAACCCGGCCGTGCTCGCGCAGCTGTCCTTCCCGCAGTCGCACCTCATCGGAGTGTACGTGCCTCTGTTCCTGCCGTTGGGCATGTCCGTGCTGCAAGCGTTGCTGTCCGAGGTCTCGCGGTTATGGGCGAAAAAGGCACCGCGGCAACAACCAAACATGGGAGGGTAGCAAACATGGGAGGGTAGCAAACATGCAGGGATATGCGGAATATACATAGCACAAGAAGTCTCCTAGCTAGACAGGTCACGGGCTCGCAACCATTGTGGCCATCATTGGCCCGGCTCCAATTATTTTGTGCTACGCAGCCGGGGGCGGCAGCAGCAGCCGCGATTGCTTCCCGAGTCTGCGCATAAACTTGGAGCCTGACAGCCTGGTCTCCGCCAACTCTGCGTGCCGCGGCCTCGCCTGCACCGGGTTCTTGACCTCCAGCACCTCCAGAACGCTGGCTGGAGATCCGCCGCACGCCAGCAGCATCCGCCCCTCGGCAAAGTGCACGCGCTGCGCCGCCTCTGCATCACAGCGCGCCAGCACGGCCGGCACGTCGCCCGGTGGCACCACCCGCGTGGCCAGCACACGGACCTTCAGCGGGGTCGCCTCCCCGGTCTTCACGCTCGTCAGCACGGCGTCGAGGTGCGTGCCCGGCCACGCCGCGAGCGCGCGCACTTTGTTGTGGAGCGCCTCGGCGCTCTGGCGCACGTCCATGGCGCCCTCCTCGGCGCGCAACCTGGGCGCGTACATAGCGAGGCTGTCGTCCTGGGGCACAGCGAGATCCCTGCCCCGCCCAGACAGGATGTCGCCCAGCCGCGCGAGCAGCATGTCCGAGCCAATCTGGAACAGCCGCGCCGTCACCTCCGGCGCCTGCTCCTCCCCGCCCAGCGAAAAGCTGCGCTGCTCCAGCACCGGCCCCGCGTCGCACGCCAGAATAGTGTACGCGAGGCTGACGCCAGCGACGGCGTCGCCGGCCGCGAGCGAGCGCTGCACAGGGGCGGGGCCCCTGTAGCGTGGCAGCATGCTGGGGTGGATGTTGACCGTGCCGCAGCGCGGCATGTCGAGGAAGGCTTGCGGCAGCATGCCGCCATACGCGGCCGTCACGCACAGGTCGGGCGACAGCGCCGCGATCGCGTGCAGGAAGGCAGGCTCCTTGGGGCTGGCGGGCGCGAGGATGCGCGTGGGGCAGATCTCCAGCTGCTGCGCCGCCTTCCACACGTGGCCGCCGCTGTGGTCACGGCCCGGCGGCTTGGTCACCACCGCGGCAATCTGATGGCAGTGACAGGCGGGCGGGCGGAAGTCGGGAGGCAGCTGGGCAGTTTGAAGAGGTGTGCTCGCATACGCATGAGCGCGTGTGGCGCTGCCCAGAGCGAGTGAGCGACCCACCTCAAAGTCGGCGCCGGGCCTCCTGCTCGCAGTCACCAGGTCCTGCAGCACGTCTGCAGCCACCTGTAATGCAGGCATGGATGCACGCATGTGCGTTTGCGTGTGTGTGTGTGTGTGCGCGTGCGTTTGGGTTGCATGGCTAGACATGGCGCATGCGTGCTGCGTTGGCGTGCCCCCAGCAGCGCACCATGGGAGTCCCAAGGAAGGCAATCTTGTAGCGGTCGTCATTTTCCTCTGTGCTCAGGCCCCTCAGGAGGGTGGTGCCCTGCTGAAGCGCTGCCGCAACACTAGGGCTGTTCGTCAGATGGGAAGTGAGGGAGGAACACGCCCCAGCAATGCTGCGGATGCTCAGTGCGCACAGCATGCTCCCTGTGTGTATGCCTGTGTGTATGCACAGCATGTGTCAGAACTCACATGGCTCACGCCCTGAATGGGGTTCATGAGGCGTGATGAATGCATGGCCCACTCTTGTGTGGGAGGCATGCGTCATGCATTTGCATGCTCTCTCCACGCTTCTTCAATGTGTTGTATTATATAGCGTTGTATAGCCCCCCCTCCACTCCCCGTGTTTCGGACCTAGCTGGCAGGACTTAGAGGCCAGACCCATGGCGGGGGGGCTGCGCTACACCGTGAGCATCCCTCTGTGGATTAGCGGCAAGGACAGCGAGGGCGAGCTGGTCGTGGTGAGTGCCTCGTGGAAAGATCTTCGTTTGTTGTGTTTTGTTTTGGCACATTCACGCCCTTGCCACGCCCAGCACGCACTGGTGACACCACGACGACGCATGTCGTGTGCAGCTGTACCGTGTGAACGTCATCCTGCAGTCATCTCCGAACGCAATAACACCACCCAGCAATGTGCCCAAGACGCCCTTCTTCGTGCTGCGACGCTACTCCCAGTTCCGCGCGCTCCATGAACAGGTAGGTGTGACAGGACATGCGCATGGGCTTGCAGAGGCGGGCGGGAGTGGTGCGAATGAGTGAGTCCACTCACGCGGATGCGCCATGCACACGCCATGCAAGCGCGTGCATGGGGTCTGCCACAACCGCTCACACACACACGTGCCGCCTGCGCGCAGCTCAAGGAGGCGCTTCCCGACGCGATGCGGGAGAAGGGCATGGCGCCCCCGCCAAAGCATGCGCTGCACCTGGGCGGGCAGAAGGAGATGCAGGACCGGCGGCGCGAGGAGCTCGAGGCCTGGCTGTGGCGGTTGCTGAGCCGGCCGGAGGTTGCGACTAGCCAGGCGCTGTGCAGCTTCCTGGAGCTGGACAAGGCCAAGACCCGCTTCCTGCAGCAGGCCAACAACTCGTTTGCGTCGCCCATGGCTGGATCGTCCCCGGGGCAGTCTGGGCGCAGCGTGGTTGACGGAGCAGGGCCGTCCGCGGGAGGTTCGCACGACGAGCGCGAAGATTTCGACACGCGCAGCGAACTGTCGGGCTTCAGCGCCCTGGCGGCCAGCAGCGGGTTCTCCCACCTGGGGGGCGGCGCGCAGCAGGCGGCGCAGCAGCAGCAGGCAGCGCAGCAGCAGCACCAGCAGCAGCAGCACCACCAACAGGCACCAGCCAGCAGCAGCATGGCGCACTCGACCTACCAGTCGCACAGCGGCGCCGGCCTTGGCCACGGCCCTCCGCTTAGGAGCAGCGCCAACGGCGCGCCCACAGCCATGCGGCTCGGCTTTCGGCTCGATGCGCGCGGCGACGTGCGGCGCCTGGTGGACTCGCTGGAGCAGCGCATCGCGCAGGCGTCGCGGGACATGCGCGCGGCGTCGGGCGAGAACCGGCTGCTGGAGGAGGCGAACCGTGTGATGGGGCAGCGTGTCGTGGAGCTGGAGGGGCTGCTGCAGGGCGGGCGAAGCACCAAGGAGGTGGAGCTGGAGAGGGAGCTGGCAGAGGTGGGTGGGCCGCCTTGCCTGCATGCATGCAACGGGTGGGGGTTGCCTTGCCTGCGCGAAGGTGACTGGACAGGGGGCGGGTGGGGCGGGCCGGGGGGGGGGGGCGGATGAGCCGTGCGGGGCAGGCTTGTGATGCTGGGCACGCCGCTGAGCAAGCGAGGTGCGTTGCAGTGTCGGTGTCCCTCAAGCACCCACGCGCGCGCGCACGTCTCGCACGTGTGCCGCTCGCAGCTCAAGGCCTTGAGCCAGGCCGAGCGCGAGCGCCTGCACTCGGAGCTTCGGGCCGACGCGGACAGCGTGCTGGAGGAGCTGGCGAGACGGCTGGGCGCGAGTGAGGACATCCGCGCGGAGCTGAGCTCCCACCTCGCGGACGCGACGTCGCGCATGGGCGCGGCCGAGCGGGCGGCATCCGAGGGCGCGGCCGCGGCGGCGCGCGTGGCGGAGCTCGAGGCGCGGCTGGTGGACGTCGACGCGCTGGCCGCGAGCAAGGCGTCGGTGCTCTGCCAGGCGGTGGCAACGCTGCAGGCGCAGCTGGCTGCCGCGCAGGCGGAGAACAACGAGCTGCTGGCAAACATGAGGTCGTGGGACATCTCGACGCCGTCCAAGGACGCGCGCGGCGGCGGCGCTGGCACTGGCGCTGCCCCGTCGGCGCCTGGCGCGGCCGCGGCCGCTGCTGCCGGGATAACGGCGGGCAGCGTCACGACCACGCCGACGCGCGACGCGCAGGCGCGCCGGCTGCAGGCGCTGGAGTCGCAGCTGGGCGAGGCGGCGGCGCGTGCGGAGAAGGCCGAGGCTGAGGTGGCGGCGCTGCAGGCGCAGGCGGCGCAGCATCGCGACAAGGTCCGGGCGGACCAGGTGTTGCTCGCAAAGGTGCGTGTGTGTGTGCATGTGTGTGTGTGTGTGTGTGTGTGTGTGTGTGCACCTGTGTGTGTGTGTGTTTGGGGTGGGGTGGGGTAGGGCACGTGCACAGTCCATCCGTGCCGCCGCTCTCTTCGCCCGACCGATCGACCGAACCCCCTTCCCTTCCCCTTCCCGGGGCACTTGCACACCCCGTAGGAGATCAAGAAGCTGCGTGCGGAGCTGTCCGCAGCCACGCGGGCGCAGGCGAGCATCGAGTCGGAGCAGCGGGGTATGGACGCGGCGGCGGACGAGGCTGGGGAGCTGTCGGCGCGACTGGCCGAGGCCGAGGCCAGGGCGGGCGTCGCCACGGCTCGTGTCGCCGCTCTGGAGCAGGCGGCCGCATCGGCGTCTACGGCCGCGGCGGCAGAGGCGGCGCTGCTGAGACAGCGCGTGGCGGGCTACGAGGCCCGCGCCACGGACGACGCGTCGTACATCGGCACGCTGCAGCAGCAGCTGGAGCAGCAGGTCATGGCCATGTCGGCCGCTGAGTCGTCGGGTGGCGCGCGCCCACCCGACGAGTGGGGCGTCCAGGTGGCGGCGCTCACGGCGCAGGTGGGCGCGCTGACGGCCGACCTGGCGGCGAGTCGGGCGTCCGCTGACGAGGCGCACGCGCGGCTGGCGTCCGAGGCGTGCCGGCGGGAGGCGGCCGCGGAGGAGCTGGGCGAGGCCGCGGGTGCCAACAACGCGGCCGCTGACGAGGCGCAGCACGCGGGCAGCCAGGCAGAGGCGGAGCTGGCAGAGTGCCGGGCGCTGCTGGAGTCCGCCACGCGGGAGCTGCAGGCGCGCGCGAGGGCGTTTGAGGCCGAGAAGGGCGCAGCGGTGGTGGAGGCCGCGGGCGACACGCGCGCGATGGTCCTCACCCAGCGCCTGGCGCTGTCCGAGGCCGCGCTGTCTGACGCGAGCCAGGCGCACGTGCGGCAGACGGCAGACCTGGAGCAGCAGCTGCAGCAGCTGCGCGGGATGCTGGAGGCCAAGGAAGGCGCGCTGGTCGCAGTGACGGCGCGCGTGGAGAAGGTCAGCGCGGGCGCGGAGGTCAGCGCGGCAGGTAGCGAGGCCGAGCTCAGCGCGCAGCTGGTGTCGTTGCAGGCGCAGGTGGCGGAGATGGGCGCGCTCGCGTCGCAGCGTGCCGAGGCGTCGGCCGAGATGGCGGACAGGCACGCTGACGTGGGGAGGGCGCAGGCGGCGGCCGAGGAGCGGGCGGCGGAGCTCGCGGCGGAGCTCGAGTCTGCCGCGTCGCTGGCGTTGGAGCTGCAAGCCCGACTGGCGTCCACGGAGGAGCAGGTGGCGTCGCTGTCTGCTGCCAGGGACAGGGAGCAGCACGCGGCCGGGGCCAGCGATTCGGCTGCAGCCCAGGTGGCTGAGCTTCGCGCTAAGCTGGCAGAGGCCCAGGCACAGGTGGCGTCGCTGTCGGCCGATAAGGAGCAGGCAGCGGCTGCTGCTGCGGAAGCGGAAGCGAGCGCGCTCGCGGCGATCCAGCAGCTCGAGTCGGCAGCGCAGGACGCGCAGCGGCAGCTGCAGGAGCAGCTGCAGGGCATGCGCGACCAGGTGTCTGCTCTGGAGGAGCAGAACATGGGCCTGGCGGCTGAGCTGGCGCTGGCCAAGGGGCGCGTCGCGGCCGAGCCGGCTGTCGCAGCGACAGCCACTGCCACCACCATGGCATTCACCGAGGCGGTCGGCAGCAGCAGCATGCAGGTGGGGGAGCTGCAGGCTGAGCTGGCACAGCGCGAGGGGCAGCTCGCAGAGCTGCGTGCAGACGTGGCGGGCAAGGAGGCCTCGGCGGCGCGCATGCTCGGGACGCTGTCGGCGCAGGAGGCGGAGCTGCTGGTGCTGCGCGAGGAGGTGGCCGAGGCGCGGGAAGTCGCCGAGTCAGCGGGCGCGCACGCAGGGGCGGCATCAGAGCGCGAGGCGCAGCTACTTACAACGCGCGAGGCGCTCGCAGACGCGGAGCGGCGGCTCGCGGAGCTGGCGTCGGCAGAGGAGCAGTGCAGGGAGCTGCGGGAGGCGGTGGCGCTGATGCAGCAGCAGCTGGACGAGCGCACGCCGCCCGCTCCCGTGCCCGCACCCGCCGCGTCGCCCGCTGCTCCGGCCGACCCCTTCGCCTTCCTGGGCGACCCGACGCTCGCCGTGCTGCCCGCGGGCGCCGCTGCGACCGCCGTGTCGGTGGACGACGACATGTTTCTGGACCTCGAGGGGCTGGGTCTCCGCGCGCCACGGCGTGATGCGGCTGCGGCGGCGTGCTGCTCTGGGCGTGTGTGCACGCACGCGCCTGCGTCCGGAGCAGACGCGCTGCTGCTGGGCGTGCCATCGCCATCTTCGCCGGTTGGACCTGCTGGTGCCGTGTCGGCAGAGCAGGCCGAGCAGGAGCGCGCGGTCGCGTCCGCGCTGCGCTCGGCGGAGGCCGACATCGAGGCGGTCGTGATGGCGGTCGTGGGCGAGGCGTCGGCGATGCTCGGCGAGCTGCGCGCATGCGAGCGCGACGCAGCCAAGGTCGCGGTGTCGACGTCGGCAGCAGCAGCAGCGGGCGGGGGAGCGGACGACAACGGCGAGCGACTCGACACGCTGCTCGCGTCGTTTGCAGATGTGGGCGCGCGCCTGCAGACGGTGCTGTCGATGGCCAGCAAGGGCGGGCAGCTCGTGCGGCCGGCGCCGACGCTGCCGCACGCGGCGCCGGCGCTCGCCAAGGCCGAGCGCAACATGCGCGGCTGCCTGGGATCGGCGCTCAAGGACCTCGCGGAGCGCAGCTCGGCGCTCAACGAGGCGCGCTGCGACCGCCTGATCGCGGGGCTCATGGCCGGGGCAGACGATGGCAACGGCGGTGGCGGCGGCGGAACAGGGCATCGAGCGCGGCTGTCAGCCGATGGCGGGGCGAACGGCGGCGCACGCGCGTGGGCCGCCCCACCGCAGCAGGAGGCTGCCGGGGCTGCGCGCTACGCCCCCTCGCCGCAACCCAGTGGAGCTGCGCGCCACGCCCCTCCGCCGCAACCCGGCGGAGCGAGCGTGCTGGGCTCGTTTTTCGGCTCATAGGACCTGCGACTTGTCGCATCAACCCCTCTGCCGCAGTCGTCCAACCTAAGACTGGGACAGGCGGCGGCGGGGTAGCTCGGGCGCAGCCAGTAGGGGGGCAGGCAGTAGGCAGCTTTGGAACTGTGTGGCAGGATGCGAAATTTATTAATACGCTCGACACGACGCGCCTCCCCGCCCGGCTTGCAACCAACAACACACGCTACTCCAACTTAGTAGAAGTCCTCGTCGGCCACGTCCTTGTATTCCCCTCCCATCAGCATCAGCACCTCGCGCCACAGCGGCGTCGGCAGCTGGATGCACTGCTTCAGCACCACCGCGCGTGCGCACGCGGCCGGGTACCATGCTCCCTGCGCTGCCTGGGCGTCGAGCTCCCCACGGTCCCACACGACCGCCCCTGCGTGGAAACGGAAGTCCTCGGCGATGTGGTCGCCGTCGGCGACAGCCGCGCTCGCAGCGACCTCGCCCCCTGTGTGTTTGTGTGTGTGCGCTCGTGGATAACCGCGTGTGAGGTCATGTGTGTGCGTGTGTGTATCCGTGTGGATATCCGTGTGAGGTCACGTGTGAGGTAATATCCGTCCGTGTGAGGTAATATCCGTCCATGAGGTAATATCCGTGTGGATATCCATGTGAGGTCATGTGTGTGTGAGGTCACGTGCGTGTGAGGTCGTGTGTGTGTGTGTGTGTTTGTGCGCAACAGCTGACTAGAAGAGTGTGACACCACGCTGCGAGACGCACCCGTGAATATTCCCGGCACAATCTCGATCGCGCCCTCCAAGCCGCCGTGTCCGTGGACCACGTGGATGACGTGCTGTGCGGTGAACCTGCAGCCGAGGAGGTCGTGGTGTGAAGCTGTGCGCGTGCACGCACACACTCGGTGCACAGCACAGCCGTGTAGCCCCCAGCAGCAGCCCCCCTCCAACCCTCCCCGGCCTCACACACCCACCCACCCGCCCACAGCAGCACCGCCCACAGCAGCCCCCCCCTCACCCCCCCCCTGGCCCCACCCACCCGCCCACACTCGGTGCACAACACAGCCGTTAGCCCCCAGCAGCCCCCCCCTCCCGGCCTCACCCGCCGCAGTACAGCCGGTTGTCTGCAAACGACTGCTGCACGCTCGACGGCGCATTCGTGAGCTCAAACGGCATGCCGTTGGACTTTTTCCCGCGGCCCAGGACCATGCCGGTCGGCCGGTTCAGAATCACGCCGATTGAACCCTGGTCGCCATGCTCTATGAGGAACACCACCGCCTGCTCGAGACGATCTGTGTGCGAGGGGGGCAGGGGGCAGCGCAGTGGCGGCACTCCCCTACCGTAGTACTGCTTTGCCTTGCCGATTAAATGATTCCAAGGTCTATTTCTAGACTAGTGTTGCCGAAAAAAGTCAAAACACGCCAAAAGCTCCGTCAAACCGGGACAAAACGCGGCAAGGCACCCAAATTCGAAACAATTACCCCCTTGATTACAGTGGCGGCAAGGCAAAGCGGTACTAGAGGTCACCTGGTCGCCTCCCGGTGCCCAGGAAACCCTGCTTCGCCACCCCCTCGCGACCCCTCACGCGCGCGCACACACATCGCACCGGTGGCACTGAACATGGGGACAGGCGGGTGTGCGCATGCAGTGGTGGTTGCTGTCTGTTCCTTGCGGGTTTGCCATCAGTTGTTGGAGGGCGCTCCGACCGCCCGAGCACACGCGCCTCACACACACGCGCGCGCGCGCACCTCCGAGTATGGTGCTCGTCTTTGACGTCGCGATCACGAGGCCGCCCTTCTCCGGCCGCGCGGTCTCGTGGACCCAGAGTGGGCCCTCCGCAGCGAGTGCCGGGTTGTCAAGCTGCAGGCGCCTGAAGTTGTCCTCGGACACACGGGTGCCGTCTGACGTGGACGTGGACGCTGCGTGTGCGTGTGTGTGTGTGGTGTGTGTGTGTGCGTGGTGGGGAGTGCACTCGAGGGTGAGGGCGCATGGCGCCAGGCATTGCGCCGAGCCAGCAGCGTATCGCGCGGGGGGGTGGTTGTTGTTGACATGCAAGCAGCAGGTGTCCGTAGGTCCTACGCATGCATGCAGCTACGCATGGAGTGACTCAGCTCCCCTAGTCCTCACCCCCTGTCTCGCCCATGACCAGCCTCGCCCTGAAGTCTCTCCAGTTGTCCTCCAGTGCTGGAGGCGTGCCCTCAGGATCCTCAGCAGCCCTCACCACCACATGTTGGCGTGAGCGTGCAGACACGCGCGCAGATGCACACGGAGCGCGCACCGAGCTGTGTGCATGGTGCATGGCTGAACATTGCCGCGCCATTGCGTGCATGGCGGTACTCTCCTCCTTGGTGGGTGGAGCGAGGAGGAGAGGAGCACAACTAAATGTGTGGCGAAAACCCTATGTACACCCCAGCCCAGCGCCAACCCCAGCGAATCCACAGACCCACAGACGTTTGAAAAACTGTGGAGGAGGCCTGTGGTGATGGAGGGAGCTGCAGGGCGCGTGCTACACGGCACATGCGGTGTGCATGAACGTGCATGGCAACAGCTGTGCATGCACGCCTGCGGTCATGCGCACACACACACGCGCGCACACACACACACACGTACACACACACACACACATAGGCATTCACACACACACGCACATGCATACACACACGTGCTCTTCCACACACCGCACACTGCACACACTCAGGCTGGTCGAATGAGAGCATCAAGTCCTGCGGGCGGTTCTACCCCAAGTGGGTGCAAAACAGCGAGGACAGGTTGCAGGTGTACTCGAAAAGCTTCGCGTGCGTGGAGGTTGACTCCAGCTGCTATGCGATCCCAAAACCAGCGAGCACGGCCAAGTGGGCGGCAAAGACGCCTGATGGTGTGTGTGCGTGTGCGTGTGAGTGTGCGTGTGCGTGTGCGTGTGCGTGTGCGTGTGCGTGTGCGTGTGCGTGTGCGTGTGCGTGTGCGTGTGCGTGTGCGTGTGCATGTGCGTGTGCATGTGCGCGCGCCCCTGTCCTGCTCTCCTGCTCATCAACCGCGTCGCGCCGCCGCCGCCGCCGCCCAGGTTTCCTGTTCCACTTCAAGGCGTTCGGTCTGTTCACGCACCAGGGCACGGCGCTCAACACGCTGCCGTGGGACGCGCGCGCGCTGCTGCCGCCGCACCTGCCGCCCAGGTCCGCTTGCATGTGCATGGCTGTGTGCGTGTGTGTGTGTGTGTGTGGCGTGCATGTACGGCAGCTGCTGCCGCCGCACCTGCCGCCCAGGTCCGCTTGCATGTGCATGGCTGTGTGTGTGTGTGTGTGTGTGGTGTGCATGCACGGCAGCTGCTGCCGCCGCACCTGCCGCCCAGGTCCGCTTGCATGCGCATGACAAGCAGCCGTGCACCACACACACACACACACACACACACATACACACACACACACACACACACACACATACACACACACACCCTGCGCTGCTCATCATGCGCGCACACACACATGCACACACACACACGCACACATACACACACTCGATCTTCCCACCCAGCATGTGCATCTGTAACAACATTTTTTCTTTCTTGCAAACTTTTCAAACTTTTGAATCTGAAAGACAGCTGCATTTCTCGCAACATCTGACGTGCATGCACGCAGCCTCCATGCATGCGCGCAGCTACCATACCATGCACACAGCCGCCATGCACCATGCACGCAGCCACCACGTGCGGCTGTCCAACATCGGAGAAGCTGGCGAGAAGCTGGCGTGCACACAGCCACCACGCAAACAGCCACCATAACATGAACACAGCCACCATGCACACAACCTGCACACCGCCACCATCACACAACGCCATGCACCATGCACGCAGCCACCACATGCGGCTGTCCGACATTGGAGAAGCTGGCGAGAAGCTGGCGTGCTCACAACCGCCACGCAAACAGCCGTCATGCACACAACCATGCACCACCATGCGCCACCATACCATGCACACAGCCGCCATGTCCCATGCACCATGCACCATGTGCGTCTGTCCGACCTTGGAGAAGCTGGCGAGAAGCTGGCGTGCACACAGCCACCATGCACACAACTGCACACAACAGCCATGCATGCACACAGCCACCATGCATGCACAACCTGCACGCAACCAGCCACCATGCACACAGCCACCATGCACACAACGCCATGCACCATGCACGCAGTCACCACGTGCGGCTGTCCGACCTTGGAGAAGCTGGCGAGAAGCTGGTGTGGGACCGTTTCCACGACGCACTCGCGCCGGTCGAGGACGCCGGGCGCCTGGGCTGCGTGATCTTCCAGTTCCAGGTTTTCTCCTTTTGGGGGGTTTCAGGGTTCAGAGCCAAGGGTTTAAGGGTTAAGGGCCAAGGGTTTCAGGGTAAAGGGTTTTAGGGTTTGGGACGCCGGGCGCCTGGGCTGCGTGATCTTGCAGTTCCAGGTCTCACCTTTTTAGGGTGTGAGGGGGTTGCGGGCTGAAGGTTACGGGTTAAGGGTTTCAGGGATTAGGGCGCGGGGCGCCTGGGCAGCGAGATCTTTCAGTTTCAGGTGTCGTTTTTTTCAGAGTTTCAGGGTTGCGGACTGAAGATTACGTGTTGAGGCTTTTCGGGTTTAGGAAGCCAGGCGCCTGGGCTGCGTGATCTTCCAGTTCCAGGTGTCCGTTTTTTTAGGGTTAAGGGTTTGCCGGCTCAAGGTTGAGGGTTTTAGGGTTTAGGACGCCAGGCGCCTGGGCTGCGTGATCTTTCAGTTCCAGGTATCACCTTTTGGGGGGTTTCAGGGTTAAGGGCTAAGGGTTGCGAGTTAAGGGTTTTCGGGTTTGCGACGCCAGGCGCCTGGGCTGCGTGATCTTGCAGTTCCAGGTATCACCTTTTTAGGGTTGCGGGCTGAAGGTTGCGTGTTAAGGGGGTTGAGGGTTTAGGATGCCTGGGCTGCGTGATCTTCCAGTTCCAGGTATCACCTTTTCAGGGTTAGAGAGGGTTTGGGGCTGAAGGTTGCATGTTAAGGGTTGTAGGGTTTAGGACGCCTGGGATGCGTGATCTTCCTGTTCCAGGTACCACCTTTTCAGGGTTTCAGGGGCTTCCAAGCTGAAGGTTGCGGGTTAAGGGTTTTAGGGTTTAGGGCGCCGGGCGCCTGGGCTGCGTGATCTTCCAGTTCCAAGTATTCGCTTTTGGGGGAGGTTCAGGGATACGGGCTGAAGGTTGCGGGTTAAGGGTTTTAGGGTTCAAGGACGCCGGGCGCCTGGGCTGCGTGATACCACGTGTGGGGTTGTTGGGGTTTTCGGGCTTCAGGGTCTTAGGGTTTAGGACGCCCGGGATGCGTACTCTTGCAGTACCGTACTGCTCAATGTACTTCACGTCACACTTAACGGCAGGCTGCCGTGAACTGGGACGTGAAGAGGGGTCCGGGGTCGGGGGCGTCGTGAACTCCCGAGACGCTAGGAAGCTGGAAACCGACATTTAGGCTGCCGTGAGCTACTCAAACCGTGAAGTACATTGAGCAGTAAGGTGCCAGCAGGGGGGGCGTCGGCTGTGTGCCTGCGCACTGTGCCCCCCTCCCCCCCCCCCCCCCGCTCCTCCTGCCCCCTCCGATCCCCTCTCCCCCTCCTTCCCTGCTCCTCCTCCCCCCTCCCCCCCCTCCTCCCTC
>VFSX01000139.1:282500-300000 GCA_016618255.1 Chlamydomonas sp. UWO 241 | reverse complement strand
CGTGTGTGCGTGTGCACACGTGTGTGTGTGTGTGTGTGTGTGTGTGTGCATGCACGCGTGCGTGTATGTGTGTGTGTGTAAGCGTGTGTGTGTGTGTGTGTGTTGGGAGGGGGGAGGGCACTGCACCACCGACCGGCTCGTGCCAGCAGAGGAGGTCCAAGTGTGGGCGGGCCGCCTCGCAAGCGCGCCACAGCCGCGACTGACTGGCCCGCTCTACTTCCTGTGGGGCACCGTGAGTTCAGCAGTATGTGTGTGTGTGTGTGTGTGCGTGCGCGCACATGTGTGTGTGTGTGCATGCACGCGTGCGTGTATGTGTGTGTGTGTGTGTAAGCATGTGTGTGTGTGTGTGTGCGTGCGTGTGTGATTGTTGGGGGGGGGAGCACTGCACCACCGACCGGCTCGTGCCCGCAGAGGAGTTCCAAGCGTGGGCTGGCCGCCTCGCGGGCGCGTTGCTGCCGCGACTGACGGGGCCGCTCTACTTCCTGTGGGGCACCGTGAGTGTTCACACACACACACGCACACACCAGTGTTGCATACGTTTTCTTGCGTGGTGGGTTTAAGGGTTTAGGGTTTATCATAAGGTTACCGTACAGGGCCTGAGCCTTCGCGGGGGGGTCGAAAAATGATTGTTTAATCGCTCTACGGGGGTCTTTTTCGTCGATTTTAGTCGATTTGACGCCCGAAATCGCGATTTTTGCGAAATTTAATCGTTTTCAGCTTCGCGAGGGGCGTCCAAAACAAGACTTATTCGCGAAGGCTCAGGCCCTGTACGGTAAGAGTTTTTTTTGGCGTGATGGCGTGATGAAGGCCTCGCCAAATGACCCTCCCGTGTGACGCATGCATCCGCGTCACGCCTTTCTGCTCCGCCGACACACACACACACACTTACACACACACGCGCAGGACTGTAAGGACGCAGCTGTCAACAAAGCACACGCAGATGCACACACACACACACACACCAGGGGGGTCCTTCCCGATCGGGAAACAAAATAAAGAGTGCCTGAAGGGCGCGCCCCCGATGGTTTTGGGCAGGGTGCGTTCGGGAAAACCGTGCCGAGGCAATCTTTTCTGGAAAAATGGGCTACAGCCCGAAATCCCGACGAAACCGGGAAATCCTTTTCGGAAAAAACGGCAGGATGAACGACCCAAAGGAAACCACTGACACACACGCCATCAAAGGCATCCGACGGGCTGTAAAATCGGCCACACGCGCGCAAGACTGCGAGGAAGCGCCAGTTATCAACGTACGCGCGCACACTGACATACACACACACACACACACGCAGGACTGGGAGGACGCGCCAGTCGTCAACGCACGAGCGCTCGACGCGGCGCTCCCCCCCGGCCTGTCGTTCGACTGGCGCGGCCACGTCGCACGGCTGGCCGCCGCCACGAGAGGTTCCATCGCAGAGATGCTCGGCCAGGCGCGGCGGCCGGCTGTGGGCCGGGAGGCGGGGGCGTCGGTGGCGGCGGCGGCGCCAGGCGAGGCTGCGACCACCAGGGGCTCCATCGCGGAGATGCTCGGCCAGGCGGAGGCGGTGGCGGGAGCGGCGGCGGGAGCCAGCGCCGCGGGGGTCCTGGTGGGGGCGGAGGGGGCACCAGGTGGGCCCGCGCCACGCAAGACGGCGCCTGGCAGCGCCGCGGCTGCGCCGTCTCCCGGCGCGCCGTCTGATCAGGCGGGGGCGGGCTCGAGTGGCAAGGCGCGCGCCGGGGCCTCGGGCGTGGGCGCTGGTGCTGCCAAGCGGCCACACCCGCCACAGCTGCCACCACCACAGCAGCAGCAGCAGCAACGACAAGAGCAGCAGCAGCAGAGGAGGGGGGCGGTGGGGAGAGGGGGCCTGTCCGCCAAGAGGCAGCAGACAGACGGGAAGCAGCAAAGGCTGCTGACCAGCTTTTTTGAAAAGCAGCCGGCCAAGGGATCGAGTTGATGGCACGTTGGGTTCCACAATCACACTCGGGGTTGCAATAAGTTGCCCGAAAGTACATTTGATTATTTTAATTGATTTGTACTTTGTGCCCTTGGTGGTGGGAGCCACACAGCAAGTGGATTGCGGCCCTCGCTGTGGCTCCCCCCTTCACAGTCGCTTCCCGCGTCAACCTGCCTGGGGGCCACTCTTGCGCCAGCGCTTCTCACCCACTGTCTCAGGCGGCTCGCTGACGGCCTCGCCGGGGAAGTTTCGTTGGTCCGCGCGCCTGCACAGCCGCGCAGTCGTGCGCTCTGGCCGCGTCCTCCTTGGGAGGCGTAGCGCCCAACAAAGCGGCTGCTCTTGGTCTGTGAGGTCTCTCAAACCTGCACCCGCCATGAGGACCCCGGCCTTGTGCCACCAGACGCCGATGTAGCATGACCTGCTACGCTGCTTTCGTGCGCCTGCACAGCCGCACAGTCGTATGCCCTGGCAGCGTCCTCCTCGGAGGCAAAGCACCCAATGTGGCCATTTCGCTTGGTTTGTAGGTCTGTCAGCTGCACGCGCCGTATAAAGTCGGCCTTGATCCAGGTGACGCCGTTGTAGCTCGAACTACTGCTTGCGCGTCACGCCCACTATCTCAGGCAGCTCGCCAACGGCCTCGCCAGAGAAGTTGTTCGCCTGCATAGTCGTATGCCCTGGCTGCATCCTCCTTTGAGGCGTAGCTCTGAACGTGGCGGCCGCCCTTGGTGTGCGGGGTTGTCAGTGTCGCAGACCATGCAGAGTCGGCCGTGTTCCAACAGACGCCGACGTAGCGCCAGCGCGGCGCTACGCCCGGCAGGCCTCGCCTCGGAAGTTGCGCTTGGCGTATGCCATGCGTACGCGCAGCCGCGCAGTATGTCCTGGCTGCCTGGTCGACCGACAGATTAACTTGTATTTGGCGTGCGACACTGAGCCAATTGAGAGCCTTGTGGCAAAGAGATCAATGCAGCGGCTAGGCCATGTGATGCGCATGCCGGCTTCTCGTCTTTCTCGCACGACTTTTGACTGCACAATGGATGTGGCTCGGCAGCAAGGCCGGCCTCCAGCCTCCTCCCGACACTATTTTCTTAAGCTACTGATTCAGCAGCTAGGCGAAACTAGTGGCACTCGTTCTGATTGGAAAACTTTTTCGGACACGGCGTTTGAGCGTGCTCAGGCAAGGGTCGGGTGGAGAGCCGTGGTGTACAGTCCGGCTGCCCCTCAGGCGCCGGCCCTTCCACCTCGGCAGTCAACAACAAGAGGTTTTACAATCACAGGCCGGCGGTCACAATCAGTTCCAGAGTTCCAGCAGGATCAAACAGACAGCAGGCACAAGGCCCACCAAAAAGGTCAAGCTACAAAAGTAGCCCACAGTAGCGCCACCACACTAGGTGGTGGGCGCCGAGCAAGCAGCACCGCAAGCCAGGCACCACACTCAGCCCTGAAGCAGCCAGAGGCAGACCCCAGATATAACTGGCTGTAAAGCCAGGACCATGAAGGGACCAAGAAGGCCCACCCCCAACCACCCGAAAGCGGCCAAACACGGCACCCGCCGCAACACTCTACTCAGCGACCACACTGCACCCGCCACCGCGTGCGTGTGGCGCCACTTCCCCTTCAAACACACCCCCAGAGGGGACGCAGCTTAGCAAGCAGGTGCAGCCACCCGCTCGCCGTCAATCACGAGGCGGGCGCGGTGGTACTGCGCCCGCTTGCCCGCAGCCTTGGCGGCGACGAAAGCGGGCCACAGCGCCTGGTGACGCGCCTCCTCGCGGTCACTCAGCACGTCGAAGATGTTGGACATCCGGCCGCCGCTGCGCAGTCGGTGACGGTAGCGCACAACGTTGTCGGCCGCGACGTCAGACGTCACGGTGAAGAGCACACGCAGCACGCCGCCCCGGTGCGGCACCACACCGATGCCACCGACGGCGGGCTTGGCGTTGAGGAGCGACGCAGACACCACTCTGCCGCCAGCCGGCCTCTCGCAGCGCCCGTCGCCAGCGCAGTTGTGCAACCATTGCACGACACACTCCGCTTGGAAGACAGGCAGGCTGGCGCCGGCGCCGGCGGCGATGGCGACCGTAATCGCCGCCGCCCCCGCCACCGCCGCCGCCCTCTCGTCGTCGAGGGGGCGGCGCCAGTCATGCACCTCACCAGACTTCTGGTTGCACACGGCGAACGCGGTGGCGTCCTCCATGAAGAGCGCCGCCACGAAGCTGTGGCGCTGCTGCGCGGCGGCCGCCACCGCTTGCAGTCTGTGCGGGGCGCAGCTGCCGGCAGGAGCGGCACGCGCGGTGCCCGCTGCGGCCAGCCGCTCCCCCGCCGGCGCCCCCGCCACCGACGCCACAGGGGCGGCAGCAGCAGCAGCGGGCCGGGCAGGCTGAGCAGCCGTGGCAGGTGCGCGCGCATGCGGCATCTGTGTCTGCATGGGCGCCCCAGGGACACGGCTCACCAGGTGGCTCACCGAGGACACTGAGGTCTCCAGCATAGCATGCCCATGAGGGCCTCAATCTGTTGCTTCAAGTAGATTGGCAAGCGCCACTTGACCCCCTATCCCCTGGAAGCAGTTAGGGCCTATTTTCGAGGCGTCGCACAATAGCTCTCCTTTTTGCTCTGGGACTTCATGTTGGCAGGCAGCCGGCTGGTGGCTACCGCCCCTTACAAGTAATTGTTAGGGCCAGAACTGGGCTTGGGTCTAGGCGGTGGTACTAGGACTATAGGTAGGCTTTGCTGGAAAGCCGATGTCACTGTAACTGCGTCCTCCTGAGGCGCAGCGCCCAACAAAGCAGCTGCTATTGGTCAAGCAGCCGCACACGCCACGCAGAGTTGTGGCAGCCGACACCAATTTACAGCGAGCTGCCTGCCTGCCTGCGCTGCTGCTTCTCGCATCGCCCAGCAGGGCATTGGGGCTGTTGCATCGGCGTGGCGTGCATGGCGTGCATGGTGTTGCATGAGACGCACACACACGCATGGTTCCATCGGGGTCCGGTCAACCACTCTGGGCCATAGACCTCAAGCTAACTGCGCTCTGTGCCCGCCATGCGCGTGCTTGTGTACGTATGTGCGCGTGTTGAAAGCCGTGGCCAGTAGCACGTCCACGTGCGAGGATTGGCGTGACGTGGACCACACAGTATGCGTGTGAAGGTGTGGAGCCGCCACGCGCCACCGCCAAGCACTATGCAGTCTTCTGCCTACTGCGCCACGCACTCCTCAGCAAAGAGCAGACATGCGCGCCACGTTGCTTAGCCAGGGCCCCAACATGACAAGAGCAACGCCATGCCCCACCATGGGCATGGCAACAGCCCCATGCAGCCACACACGGGCAGCATGCACCATCCGCCCCAGGGTGGGCCCTGCATTGGGCATGCCGTGTACAAGGAAGCCCTGGAACCTGCTTGACCAGCCCGACAGCTTGTGGTGCAGCCCAGCAGTTGTTGGCAGCCAAGCGGGCACACTCGAGTGGGCGCAGGCAGACGGGCGCTCAGAGACCCACCCAAACGACGTGCAGCCCGGCAGCTTGTGGAGCAGCCCAGCAGTTGTTGGCAGCCAAGCGGGCACACTCGAGTGGGTGAAGGCAGATGGGCGCATTCGCGCCGCCGAGGCGGGTGCACTCAAGACGCACCCAAACGACGTGCCAATCAGAAACAGCGGGGGTAGCCAGTCAACTGCTATAATGCTGTACAACTGGATGCTGAAGTGGCACGCCATCGCATCAGAGTGAGTGGCTTGTCGGCACGCAGGGCACACAGCAGACGGGGCGACTCAGCATGATGGCAACCCCGCTCCTACCCTCTGCCCAGCCACCACGCACTCACACACACGCGCGCACACGCACGCACACACACACACACACACACACACACACACACACACATGCACACACAAACACACACACACGCACGCACACACACACACACCAGGGGTTTCCTTCCCGATCGGGAAATGAAAAAATGCGTGTCAGGAGGGCGCGCTCCCGATGGTTTTGGGGAGGGTGGGTCCGGGAAAAACGACGTGTGGAGGCGATTTTCCCACGGGAAAGTGTGAGACGTCGGTTTTTGCACTTTTCGAAGCGATTCTTCGTGCTGTGGGCAGAAATTCCAACGAAATCGAGAAATCCTCTTCGGGAAAAACGAAAGGATTGCCGACCCCAAGGAAAACCTGACACACACACACACACACACATATGCACACCCGCTGCCGCACCCGCAGTCAAACAACCAAGCTGAAGCAGTGGGGTCTCGCGGGCGGTGTCTCCTACGGAGCGCTCAACACGTTGTACTATTCGGTGGGTGGGAGTGGCGGCCGGGGTTCAAGGCAGGGTTTGTTCCTGGTTATAGGGGCTGTTCCCCTCCCCTCCCTTCCCCTCCCCTCCCCTCACACGTGTCAGCGCGTGGGTGTACTACTCGGTGGGTGCATGGGTGTGTGTGTGGGGGGATAGTGTGGGTGGGAGGGGGGTAGTGGGGTGGGGTGGGGGGGAGTGGGTGGGGGGGGAGTGGCTCCAGGGGGTCCCCCAAACACCTCTGACTGGCTCTCAGAACCGTGTGTAGTAGTGCTTTGCAGTTTGACACAACAGGGGACTGTGCTGGGGGGGCTCTGTGTGCAAGCCTTGCTGGCTACTAGCTGTTTCCGCCCGTTGTGTTACGCTGTCAACGACGACCCGAACACCACGGCGCAACCGCCCGGCTTGACGCCCCGCTCGCCAGTGACCCCTGGGAAGGATTGTGCTGATGGGTTCTTTCCCGGCTCGAGCAACTTTGACCGCGCGTACCAGGCGCAATACATAGAGGGGGTACACGCAGCGCATGCCGCTTTGCTGCTCTCGACGAGAGCTTCCCAACGCACCCCTCCACGCCCTCTCCCACCAAGAATAAGATGGTTTTCTGGGAAATGGGGAATCCGGTCCCGATCGGTATTCGGCTTGCGGGGAGATCACTGCTGCTCGCCAGTGATTTCCTTTTCGGCTTTACACAGCCATGTGGCTGTATGCCGGATGTACTTTGAACTTGCACCCAGCTCAACCCTCCCAGTGGATTGTAAGTCTGACAAGCCCGTCAGACGGAGCACATCAACAGCTTCCAAATTACCTATGTATGAGGACACACGGTCAGCGGAAGGGCAACGGTCAACGCGGTCAAAGCAAAACCCGGCTGTGGAATCGTTTTTACAGTTTTTACATGTATGCGCCCGGAGGACCCCGGGGCGTGAGTTAAGGCCTAGACTACATGTCTAGGGGAGCTCTACTAGCAAAGGGGGGGGTCCACCGTCATTCTGACTGAACCCCCCCAAACGATGCTCCCAAACTTTAGCTCACTCCCTTGGGCCCCCGCCCCGGTTACCGCGCGCGCATCGCGTTTCTAATAATCGAACCGAGTTCCCCTGCGTCGGTGGGGCGGCGGGAGAGGCCCAGGGCGCGGAGCGGGGACCGGCCCGTCAGTGCGACTCCCGCCGTCGCGACAACACGGCCCGTGGCCTCCTCCGCGGCTGCAGAGACGCCATATATGTATAATATGGCATTGCGCTGCTGTAGACGCGGGTCGGGGGCGCCAGGGCGGCGGCCTGGCGCTGTCTGTCACCCCCTGCCCACATCCACTAGGCCCTACAAAACAGCGCCCAGCGCCTCTCCCTGCGTGCGCACCCTCCCAGCATGATTCATATATCATATGAAATTGATTTGTTGCCCCAGTGCGGCCATCTCGGGTCGGTCATCTCGGGTCGGTCATCTCGGGTCGGCCATCTCGGGTCGATCGGCGACGTTTTGTGCGTCGTCGATAAAGTAACCTCTCCCTATCGGTTACTTTTGCCACGCAACGAGACGCAGCCCGCGGAGTATGCGTCGGTCTCGGCCACGACGTCGCCCATCCCGCTGACTAATTTTCCTGCTGCGTCTCGTTGCGTGGCTCCTGGGAGGCTTGTCAAGGCTTCCGGCATACTGACCCCCCCCTTTGCTCTACTAGTAGAGCCCGCAAGGCCACGCAGCACGCCAGCCTACCAGGTACTGTGGAATAATCAATTGAAAATCCTGAAGAGGAAATCACTGCCGCTCACCCATGCCCGCTGCCGCACCGCAGGTCGCGTTTGTCGCGTGCTGGGTGTACGTCGCTGACGTGCCGCAGGGGCAGGGCCTGACCGCCGCCACGGCCGCGTTTGCGCGCGTGTTTGCGACCGTGTGGGCGGGCAGCCAGGTGGGCGTGTGGGCGCGTGTGTGAGTGTGTGTGGGCATGTGTGAGCGTGTGTGTGAGCGTGTGTGAGTGTGTGTGTGTGTGTGAGCGTTTGCGCGCGTGTTTACGAACGTGTGGGCGGGCATCCAGGTGGGCGTGTGGGCGTGTGTGTCAGCGTGTGTGTCAGCGTGTGTGAGCGTGTGTGAGCATGTTAGCAACCGTGTGGGCAGGCAGCCAGGTGGGCGTGGGCGAGCGTGTGTTGAGCGAGTGTGTGTGAGCGTGTGTGAGCGTGTGTGGGCGTGTGAGCGTTTGCGCGCGTGTTTGCGACCGTGTGGGCGTGCGTGAGCGTGTTTGCGACCGTGTGTGCGGGCAGCCAGGTGGGCGTGTGCGCGTGTGTTGAGCGTGTGTGAGCATGTGTGAGCGTGTGTGAGCGTGTGTGAGCGTGTGCGAGTGTTGGTGAGCGTTGGTGCGCGTGTGGGCGGGCACGTGCGACCCACGATGCCAAAGCCAAAGCTAGACGCATGGGGAAGGGGCCGGGCAAGGGGACTGCGCAGCGGTTCAGCAGTGCAGACCGAGAGTGGGGTCCTACCTACGTAAGCAGCACTCGCGCATGTAAAGGGCATCCCGTTCGTTGGCTGCTGCCTGCTTCCTGCCTGCGTTCACGCTCTTTACAGAGTGGGGGTTCCCTACCACCAGTAGCCAGCCATCTCGTTAAGTGCACTCGGGCCATACACGCCGAGCACGGCCGTATACGAGTGGTGTCCCTGACTGTAACATCCATCATCATACTAAACAAGTCAACACATGTGTTTCGTGCGGTCCAGGTGACGAAGCTGCCTAGTGGCACGCTGCCTGGCTGTTAGTTAAGCTGCCTAGCTACAGCACGCTGCCTGCTATGGGTGAGCAGCAGCACGCGCGCACGCGCGCAACATCAACACGTGTTGCAGTCCCCATCGTTGCGCAGTTAGGCGCGGGTACCGGTGACTGTTGGCGATTTGAGTGTCGCCCGTGCCTGTGCAGAGACTTCTTGCGCAAGACGTCTCACTCCACACTCAAAATGCGAACAGTAACATATCCACTGCGTCGCGCGACCCGGGGGCCATAGCGCGCGCGTTTCTCGGCCCTGTACCGTAGTACCGTTTTGCCTTGCCGATTAAATAATTCGGAAAATTTCGCGGCAAGGCTGATTTCTAACAAATATTTCCGAAAAAGTAAAAAAAATGCCCAAAGTGACGTCAAAACGGGAGAAAATCCCCCCAAAAATCTCGCGGCAAGGCAGTTACAGTTACAGTTACATCGGCTTTCCAGCAAAGACTACCTCTAGTCCTAGTACCACCGCCTAGACCCAAGTCCAGTTCTGGCCCTAACAATTACTTGTGAGGGGCGGTAGCCACCAGCCGGCTGCCTGCCAACGCGGCAAGGCACTCAATTCTAAACAAGTACCCCTTAATAAAGTTGGTGGCAAGGCAAAGCGGTACTACGGCACTTAACACGTCTGTTTGGTGGTGTCCAGGTGACGAAGCTCCCGCGGGCGGGCTTAGCGCTGCTGATGGCGCCCGCCGTCGACAGGGGGCTCAACGTGGCGGTCGAGCGTCTAAACCTGGGGACCAAGGTGCGACCCTGCCCTGCTGGCGTATGCTTGTGCTGTGCTGCCCCCCACCCACCCACCCACCACACCACCACCAGCCCGCACCCCCCACACACACACAACCACTCGACTGCGGTCATGGTGGCCTAGCACTGTGTGCGCATGCGCCGCCTGCTGTGCGTGTGAGCGTGCTTGGGCTGTGCCCCCCCCCCCCGCCCCCCCCACACACCACCACCACGGCGGGCCTTTGGTCACGGCGGCGTTGCACTGCGCCCCCCATTGGCCATCGAGCTGACCTCGTGCTGTGCTGCGCTGTGCACCCCCCCCATCCCACACACGCAGCGCAATGCGTTATTTGTCTTCCTTGCCGCCATGGAGCTGACCTCGTGCTGTGCTGCACTGTGCACCCCCCCATCCCACACGCGCAGCGCAACGCGTTCTTCATCTTCCTCGCCACGTGCCTCTCGTTCGTGGCGTGCCTGTTTGGCGTGATCGTCGCGGCGTGGTGCTGAGGAGGTGCCGATGGATGTTTGGCGTGAGCGTCGCGGCGTGGTGCTGAAGATGTGCCTGTTTGGCGTGATCATCGCGGCGTGGTGCTGAGGAGTTTCCAATGAACGAGAGAAGGGGAGGAGGCGGGTCCGTCGTGGCGTGGTGCAGAGGAGTTTCCAATGAACGAGAGTGAACGAGAAAAGGGGGTGGGAGGTGGGTCAGAGCTTAAGAAGGGAGGGAGGCGGGTCCGAGATTGGTTGCACCAGTGCCTGTTTGGCGCTACAGAGAGGGGGGGCCGGGACCGGGAGTCTTTTTTCGCACCAGTGCCTGTTTGGCATGATTGCTTGCAATTGTAGTCAACAAGCCGAGAGGGAGAGGGGAGTGAGCGGGTCCGAGTATGGTTACACCGGCGCATGTGCCGCCAAGGTGTGTGTGTGGGGTGGGGGTGGGAGGGTGGCGGGGCTTTACGTGACAACCAAGAAGACCGGCAGGCAGGCGATCGTAGCTATGCGAGCGAGCAAGCTAGCACCGACAGTAAGCGAGCGCACGTGCACGCGTCGCCTCCACCACCGCCACCACGACGCATCGCAGCGCGCCTCAGCACGCGCCCGCGCGCTTCTTGCCCTGCGCCCCTCCTCCCTTGACGACGCCCGCCCGCGCCTGCGCCGTGTGCACCTGCTGCCGCGTTGCTAAGTGCACGCTGAAGCGCTTGATCTTCTCCATGAGCACGCGCTTCTCGCGACGCAGCTCGCCGTTGCGCTCGTACAGGCGCTGCGTCCGGAAGTGCGAAGCCAGGCCCGCGGACGCACTGCCGTCGGCGCCGTCGCGCATGGCTGCCTCAACGCGCGCGAGCAGCTCGGCCATCTCGGGCGTCGCCGGCGCGGCGGCCTCTGCGTGCTGCAGCCGGCGCAGCATGCCTCCGGACACACCGCCGCCGTCGACGGCCTTGCGCGCCTTTGGCTTTTGCGGCGCCGGGCGGAAGGCGCCGAGCGACGTGTCGTACGCGCGCGCAAGCTGCGAGGACAGGGGGGGGTTGTGAGGGGGAGGGGGGGGGGGGAGGGAGGGGGGAGAGGGGGGGAGATGGGGAGGGAAGGAGAGCGGGAAAGGGAGAGGGGACTCACGAACTTGCGACGGCTCTCCTACCGGTCATGACCATGGATTGTACAGTCTGTGTGACACCACTCGTGATGAACTGATACCCACCTCGCGCGTGGTCCCCGCGAGCGCCAGCGGGCCCGACAGGCTTCCGCTTCCGCTCCCGCCGTCGCCGCTGCCGCCGCGGCCGCCGCCTGGCGCCATGGCGAGCAGCGATGTGGCCGCCGACGCGACGTGCGGGTGGTAGTGGTGCGTGAGCCCGCAGAGCTCCCACAGCGTCGATGCCATCGCGCCGGCCTCGCTGGGGTCGGGGCAGTTGGCGTCGAACAGGCGGCCGCCGACGGGGGCCTGTAACACGGCAGAGTTACGTGGGGGAGGGACTTAGAGATCTAGTAGGGTTTCAAATGTGGGTTAAAAGACACAGCAGGGAGGGGATGGGGCAGTTGGCGTCACAGAGGCGGCCGCCGACGAGGGCCTGGGACGGGGGGTGGGTGGGGTGGGGGGGAGGATTTAGACTTGAACAGTTTTTTTTTGCGGGTTTTGAGGGTTAAGGGACACGCTGGCGGCTCGCTGGGGTCGGGGCAGTTGGCGTCAAAGAGGCGGCCGCCGACGGGCGCCTGTGGCAAGGGGGGAGGAATGTAGGGTTATGGGTTTAGGGCGGGACAGAGCGGGGAGAGGGCAGTTGGAGGGGGTGGGGCGGTTGACAGAGCAGCGAAGGGAAAGGGGGCGGAGCGGGGGGGGGAGGCAGCTGGCGTCAAAGAGACGGCCGCCGACGGGCGCCTATGAGGAACACAAGGTGGGGGAGAGGGTGACGCAGGGGGGTGAGGAAGCGAGGAGTGTGGGGCAGAGCAGAGGGTGGAGGGGGCAGTTGAGGGCAGTTGGCAGGGCAGCGAGGGGGGAAGGTGTACGTGTGTGTGTGTGGTGGGGGTGGGGGGGAAGGAAGCGCCAA
This sequence comes from Chlamydomonas sp. UWO 241, assembly GCA_016618255.1. Lineage (NCBI taxonomy): Eukaryota > Viridiplantae > Chlorophyta > Chlorophyceae > Chlamydomonadales > Chlamydomonadaceae > Chlamydomonas > Chlamydomonas priscui. The sequence goes on along the minus strand of VFSX01000139.1, from coordinate 287,793 downwards.
ACGCGCCGGGCGCCTGTTGCACAATGCCCAGCCTCTCCCCTCCCTCTCGTAGCCCAGAACAGAGAGCAGGCGCGGGTAGAAGTCGCAGCATGCAGCCCATGAACATGACAGCCCCCCTTCCGCACCCAACCAAAACACACACGCACACACACAAACACCCACCTCACAGTCAACAGTCAATAGTCAGGCATCGAGAGCAGCCGCAGCGCACCAACACGACAGTAGTCCACCCCACCCCACGCACACCCACACAGACCCACCCACCTCCCCCTCGTAGTCCAGCATCGACAGCAGGCGCGGGTAGCGGCGCAGCAGCCGCAGCATGCAGCCCATCAGAACGACGCCGTCAGCGGACCCGCCGCCGAGCGCCGCGGTCGCGCAGCGCTTGACGAAACCAGCGACGCGCGCCATGTCGCCGATCTGAGTGGGAGGAGATGAGGCAAATTAGAAAGCGTGCAGGCTCACACCCACACTCACACTCCCTCACCGCTGGGTGTCGCTCATTTGAGCCGCATCCGCAGAAATCTGGCTCTCTGGACCCTGGACCCTCAGGTCCTACGAGAGTCTGGAGTCCTAAATCAGCCTCTGATTTGTCCCCTTCCCTGTCCTGCCCTCGGCCTGTCCTTAGTTTGTCACTCTGTCTCTCTGTCGGGTTTGGGTTTCGTGTAACACGTCCCTTCCCTTGGAATAACGCAGGCGAGGGGGTACAGGCCCTGTAAGAACGTGCATGATTTGAAGAGCAACATAGGAGGGAACATGCCGAATGCCCCCGCACGAGGCGTTTAGGGCCTATTGTCTCCTTCTTTGAGGGCCAAGAAGCATCCAAGGACCTCCTCGCCAAGGATCACGGCATGGCGCAGGGCCTCTCTACACCTGCCCCACCTTTGTGCCGCACAGCAGCTGCTGCAGCGTGCACGCAAGAAGCACTCACACCTCATCAGGCCCGGTTCTTTTAGGGTTTAGGAGCATCTAGAAAGGGCTTAGCTCAGGCTCTAGCTCCCCTAGCTCCGGGCCCCTCACCTATAGGTATCGCACAGCAGCTGCTGCAGCGCACACGCGAGCGGCACGACCTCGGGGTACTTAGGGTTCATTCAGGGTTCAGGAGCATCCTAACACCATGCCCGGCTGTGGCCCTAGCTCAGGGCCTCACCTTGGTATCACACAGCAGCTGCTGCAGCGTGCACGCGAGCAGCACGACCTCTAGCTCACATTTTCCCATTTCCTTCTCCTTTGAGGGCCAAAGAGCGTCTGAGGATCTCCTCGTCAAGGTTAACGGCATAGCTCAGGGCCTCTCTACATCTATCCCACCTTGGTATCGCACAGCAGCTGCTGCAGCATGCACGCAATCACCACGAAAACCTCATCAGAACCATTCGTTTTTAAGGTTCCTAAAGGAGCATCCAACAAGGGCATAGCTTAGGACCTAGGACCTAGCTCAGGCCCCCCCCCACCTTGGTATCACACAGCAGCTGCTGCAGCATACACGCGAGCAGCACGACCTCGGGGTCCTTACTGTTCATTCAGAGTTCAGGAGCATCACAAAACTATGCCCAGTTGTGGCCCTAGCTCAGGGCCCCCCACCTTGGTATCGCACAGCAGCTGCTGCAGCGTGCACGCGAGCAGCACGACCTCGGGGTCCTGTCCGCACGACGCCGCGCTCGCGCCGGCAGACACGGCGGCGTCAATATCGTCGTCGTTGTCGTCGTGGTCAACGACCTCGGCGTTGACCTGTTGTGTGTGTGTGTGTGTGTGTGTGTGTTTGAGCAGCAGCAGATGCGGCGGCGTCATTGTGTGTGTGTGTGTGTGTGCGTGTGTGTGTATGTGCGTTTGCGTTTCTGTGTGTGTGTGTTGGAGCAGCAGCAGACACGGCGGCGTCGATGTCGTCGTCGTTGCCGTCGTGGTCAACGACCTCGGCGTTGACCTGTTGTGTGTGTGTGTGTGTGTGTGTGTTTGAGCAGCAGCAGATGCGGCGACGTCATTGTGTGTGTGTGTGTGTGTACGTGTGTATGTGTGTGCGTTTGCGTTTGTGTGTGTGTTGGAGCAGCAGCAGACACGGCGGCGCCGATGTCGTCGTCGTTGCCGTCGTGGTCAACGACCTCGGCGTTGACCTGGTATGTGTGTGTGTGTGTTTGAGCAGCAGCAGATGCGGCGGCGTCATTGTGTGTGTGTGTGTACGTGTGTGTGTGTGCGTTTGCGTTTGTGTGCGTGTTGGAGCAGCAGCAGACACGGCGGCGTCGATGTCGTCGTCGTTGCCGTCGTGGTCAACGACCTCGGCGTTGACCTGTTGTGTGTGTGTGTGTGTGTGTGTTTGAGCAGCAGCAGATGCGGCGGCGTCATTGTGTGTGTGTGTGTACGTGTGTGTGTGTGCGTTTGCGTTTGTGTGTGTGTGTGTGTTGGAGCAGCAGCAGACACGGCGGCGTCGATGTCGTCATCGTTGCCGTCGTGGTCAATGACCTCGGCGTTGACCTGTTGTGTGTGTTTGTGTGTGTTTGTGTGTGTGTGGGTGGGTGGGTGTGGGTGGGTGTCTCTCTCTATCTGCGTGTGTGTGTGCACGCATTTGTGTGTGTTCTCTCTCTATCCATCTGCGTGTTTCTGTGTACGTTTGTGTGTGTGCACGCTTTCAGGAGGCCTGCTTGCGTGGAGGTGTGTTTGCGTGTGTGTGTCGCCAATGTTTTTGGCGTGATGGCGTGCTTCCAACGCGAGAGTGTGAAAATCGCCGATTTACACACAAAAAACTAAAAATAGACGCGTTGCGTCGCGACGCCTCGCGTTCCGGCGTGATGAGGTCCCGCCGCACGACCCTCCCGTGGTACGCACGTACCAGCGTGCCGCCTTGAGTCATCACTAGTGTGTGATGACAGCCACACTGCTCTAAACTGCTCTAAACTGCTCTAACTGCTCTAAACTGCACTAAACTGCACTAAACTGCACTAAACTGCACTAAACCACACCACACCACACCAAACCAAACCCTTTAGAGCTCAGGTCCAGGGCTTACTTCTGCCAGCGTGCGGAACAGCACGAGCAGCAGCGCGTCGTACAGGCGTCAACATCCACACATCCCAGCCAGCAGACCCCCCCCCAATCAGACATCCAATCCTAGTCACCACAGCTCGTCACCACAGCTCGTCACCACAGCTCGTCACCCCAGCAGTCAGGCATCCTAGCCAGGCACCACAGCATACTATGTACCTCTGCCAGCGTGCGGAACGGCACGAGCAGCAGCGCATCTCGTGCGTGTGTGTGCGTGTGCGCGCGTATGTGCGTCACTAGCAACCGCCTAGAAAGCCGTTCAGAGGTGCCTGTAGCACTCTCTCTTTCCCTTTCTCTTTCTCACTTTCGCTCTCTATCTCCCCCCCCCCTCTCTCTCTCCCTCTCTCTCTCTTGTGTGCCCGTGCACGTGCACGCACCTCTACCACATGCGGAACGGCACGAGCAGCAGCAGCAGGTCGTGCAGGCGCACGTTGTCTGCAACAAAAAAACGCCTGGCTAGCCGCTCAGAGATCTCTGCAACTGTCCCTCTCCCTCTCTCTCTCATTCTCTCCCTCTCTCTCCCTCTCTCTCTTGCACGCACGCGTGTGTGTGTGTGAACGCATGCATGCACGCACCTCTGCCAGCGTGCGGAACGGCACGAGCAGCAGCGCGTCGTACAGGCGCACGTAGAAGTCGCGCCGGTCGATCGTGAGCGCCTCGCCCTGGCCCTGCAGGGGGTAAGAAGGGAGCCGCATGTGTGCGTGAGCGTCCGTGTGAGGGGTTCCTTGGGGGCTCCCAAGATGTCGCTCTTCCTGGAGAGGGCCTCTCGGACTCTCCTGGTTCCGGCAGAGGTCCCCGTTTTTTTTTCGTTTTTTTCTCCGGGGGCTGCGCCAGGATGATTTACCTTCAGGACCTTGACCTGTCAGACGCTGTGAGCAGCAGGCGCAGGCGCTCGACGAGCGGCAGGTTGGGCGACAGCAGCAGCACACACACGCACACACGCACATGCACACACCCACGCGCATGCGCCTGCCATGCGGGGCTTGTACGTCCAGGATGTCAAGACGCACACGCACACACACATGCGCGCATGCAAGCACGCACCGCCGCGTGAGGGTTTATGTCTTATGTTTTATGTTTTTATAGTTTTACCTTTAGGATGTCAGACGCCGTGAGCAGCAGGCGCAGGCGCTCGACGAGCGGCAGGTTGGGCGACAGGAGCAGCTGCTTGAAGACCTCCATGAGGTCCTGAATGGCGGTTGGTGGTTGGTGGCGGTTGGTGGCAGTTGGTGGCGGTGGTTGGCGCAGGGGCTCGACCAGCGGGCGGTTGGGCGACGAGAGCATGATGGTTTTCCCAGTCAATCGGACGCCCGTGATGGCGCATCGGACTAGTGTGCGTGCCCCCCCCCTCCCCTTCCCCTCCCTGCCCCCCCCCCTCCCTCCACACACACGTCATGTTGCAGGTTCAGGGTTCAGGGTTTCAAGGGGTTAGGGGTTAGGATTCAGGGTTCAGGGTTTCTTCAACGATTCTCACGTTGAAGTACTCCACCGAGATGACGTGCGCATAGCGCGCGAGGCCCCCGCATCACCCCACCCTCCCCCACACCCCACCCTGCGCCCCATACACAGGAGGGAGAGGCACACACACACACAAACACACACACACGTGGCCACGCTTCTCACGTTGAAGTACTCGACCGAGATGAGGTGCGTGTAGCGCGCGAGGCCCTCGAGCGTGGGGTACAGCAGCGGGAACTTCTTGGTGAGGCGGTCGCGCCCCCACCCGAGGCTGCCGGCCACGCCGGCGCTGCCTGTGTGTGTGCGTGTGTGTGTGTGTGTGTGTATGCATGTGTGCGTGCGTGTGTGTGTGTGTGCATGTGTGTGTGTGCCCCCACCCGAGGCTGCCAGCCACGCCGGAGCTGCCTGTGGGCGTTGTGTGTGTGTGTGTGTGTGTGTGTGCCAGGCGCACGGTTCTGGCGCACGGTTGGCCACCCACCCTGAAATGGAATGCCCTCATATGGAATTGCCAGAAACACCCATGTGGGCATAGGAAGAAACATGTGGGTTTTGTAGGAGGTTCTCCTTACTGCTGCTGTTCAACGTTTCTCGGTAACGTCATCTCTTTATCTCTCACCTCTTTCCCCTTGCTTCTCTGTCGCTCTCTCTCTGCCTCTCTCTCTCTCTCTCCCTCTCTCTTTCTTTCTCTCCCTCTCTCTCTCTCTCTCTCCCTCTCTTTCTTTCTCTCTTTCTTTCTCTCCCTCTCTTTCTTTCTCTCCCTCTCTTTCTTTCTCTCCCGACTCTGTTTGCCCAGGCCCCCCTG
>VFSX01000139.1:270000-280000 GCA_016618255.1 Chlamydomonas sp. UWO 241 | reverse complement strand
TGGGATGAGAGGGGGGGGGGTCAGCATGTGAGTGCGTGCGTGCGTGTGTGTGTGTGCGCGCGCGTGCGTGTGTGCTTGAGCACGCGGAAGCAGATCTAAAACAGCGCCTCGAGCATGTCAAGACTGGCGCTGGGCCTGCGGGTTGGGATGAGAGGGGGGGGGTCAGCATGTGAGTGTGTGCGTGCGTGTGTGTGTGTGTGCGCGCGCGTGCGTGCTTGAGCATGCGGAAGTAGATCTCAAAGAGCACCTTGAGCATGTCAAGACTTGCGCTGGGCCTGCGGGTTGGGATGAGAGGGGGGGGGGGTCAGCATGTGAGTGTGTGCGTGCGTGTGTGTGTGTGTGTGCGCGCGCGTGCGTGCTTGAGCATGTGGAAGTAGATCTCAAAGAGCACCTTGAGCATGTCAAGACTTGCGCTGGGCCTGCGGGTTGGGATGAGAGGGGGGGGGGGTCAGCATGTGAGTGTGTGCGTGCGTGTGTGTGTGTGTGCGCGCGCGTGCGTGCTTGAGCATGCGGAAGTAGATCTCAAAAAGCGCCTCGAGCATGTCAAGACTGGCGCTGGGCCTGCGGGTTGGGATGAGAGGGGGGGGGGTCAGCATGTGAGTGTGTGCGTGCGTGTGTGTGTGTGTGCGCGCGCGTGCGTGCTTGAGCATGCGGAAGTAGATCTCAAAGAGCGCCTCGAGCATGTCAAGACTGGCGCTGGGCCTGCGGGTTGGGATGAGAGGGGGGGGGTCAGCATGTGAGTGTGTGCGTGCGTGTGTGTGGGTATGTGCGCGCGCGTGCGTGCTTGAGCATGCGGAAGTGGATCTCAAAGAGCGCTTCGAGCGTGTGAGCAAGTGCTGGGCCTGCGGGTTGGGACAAGAGCGGGGGGTAGCATGTGTGTGTGTGTGTGCGTGTGTGTGTGTGCGTGTGTGTGCTTGAGCACGAGGAAGTGCATCTCAAAAGAGCGCCTCGAGCATGTCAGACTGGCGCTGGGCCTGCGGGGGCTTCACATTGTTAGTGGTGGGGGAAGAGGGAGGAGGGTGGCCAGCATGTGTGCGTGCGCTTGAGCACGCGCAAGTAGATATCGAAGAGCGCCTGGCGCTTGTCCTGCGGTTTGGAAAGAGAGACACGCCTGCAGCTTTGCGTCCTGCAGCTTTGCGTCCTGCAGCTTTGCGTCCGGCGCCACACCCGCCTCCCTGAACGAATGCGCAACCTCTTGACACACGAGCACACACACACACACAAACGCACACACACACACACGCTCACACACGCACACACACACACACACACACACCTGCAGCTTTGCGTCCGGCGCAACGCCCGCCACCCTGAACGACTGCGCAACCTCAACCGCCACGTCGCACACACACGCACACGTGCGCGCACACACACGCACACACACACACACACACACACACGCACGCACACACACGCACCTGCAGCTTTGCGTCCGGCGCCACGTCCGCCTCCCTGAACGACTGCGCAACCTCGGCCGCCACGTCGCGCTTGGTCTGCTTGCGCGCACCCCACCCAAAACAATCACAAAAATAAGAAAAGATGCACACAAAAACGCACCTGCAGCTTGGCGTGCGGCGCGTCACCCGCCTCCCTGAACGACTGCGCAACCTCGGCCGCCACGTCGCACACACACACACACACACACACACACACACACACACACACACGCGTGCGCACGCACACGCACACACCTGCAGCTTTGCGTCCGGCGCCACATCCGCCTCCCTGAACGACTGCGCAACCTCGGCCGCCACGTCGCGCTTGGTCTGCTTGCGCGCGGCCATCGCCTCGAGCGCGCCCGTCGGCATGCCGCGCCCCTGCTTTGCGGCCTTCGCCGCCTTGAGCGCCATCTTGGCGGGCTTCATCGCTTTCTTCTCGGGCTGGAGAAGGGGGGAGAAGGGCGAGGGTTTGTGAGTGAGGGTTTAGGGGCCGAGGCGCGAGGGTGGGGTAAAGTTGCCGGTTGTAGGGGCCGTGTGACGGCACACACGAGGGTGCGCGGAATGCGCCTGCGAGTCGTCCGACTATCCACGACCCGCGACCGGACGCCATCAGAAGCAACCAAGTTACCACCTTGTCCCCTTCTCACCTTCGTCCTGGCTCGCTTGCCCTCCTCCAGCTCCTTGCGCGAGCCACCTGGCTGAACAAATGAACACCGCGAGCACGGGCCCGCCCCCCGCCCACCCCCGACCATGCCATCCCGCGCGTGTACCAGCGTGGATCAAAAGCTATCACCACCGTCCCTCTCTCACCTTTTTCCTGCCTCGCTTGCCCTCCTCCGGCTCCTTGCGCGTCACCTGGTTGAACGTGAGCACCGCGAGCACGCGCACGACGTTCGCGTGGCACGCGCAGCTGCGCTTCCGCACGAGGTCGGCCACCAGCTGCACCGCCTCCTTGGCCACGCCGCAGTCCACGTCGGCCTGTCGGTTGGTCAGTTTGGTGTGTTTGTTTGGGGGCGTTTGGGGAAGTTTGGGGGCGTTTGGGGGCGTTTGGGGGTGGTTGGATGTCGGGGCTTGCCCGTGCGAGAGAGAGGGGAGACCAACCGCACCGCCTCCTTGGCCACGCCGCAGTCGACGTCGGCCTGTCGGTTGGTCAGTTGGGTTTGTTTGTTCGGGGGCGGTTGGGGGCGGTTGGGGGCGGTTGGTGCGTGTGCAGGGTGGGTGAGTGTACGCGTCTGAACGAGGTCGGCCACCAGCTGCACCGCCTCCTTGGCCACGCCGCAGTCGACGTCCGCCTGCCGGTTGGTCAGTTGGGTTTGTTTGTTTGTTTGGGGGTGGTTGGGTGCGATTGGATGTTAGGGCTTGCCCGCGAGAGAGAGGGCAGACCAGCTGCACCGCCTGGCCACGCCACATACAATGTCCGCCTGGTTTGTTTGGGTCAAGGGACGAGGCGTTAGCATGGTGCATGGCGCCCGCATGGTGCCCGCATGGGCCCGCATGGTGCGGCATGGTGCCTGCATGGGACCGCATGGCGCCGCATGGCGCCGCATGGTGCCGCATGGTTGCCGCATAGTCGCCCCAGTAACAAACAGCAAACCAGCAGGAGCAACTCACCACGAGCAGCATGCGCACCGCGTCGCAGCACATGGTGCGCATCGCGTCGTCGCGCGCGGCCATGCGCGGGACGATGGCCTGCAGCAGGTCGCTCGTGTAGTTGAAGTGCGGCTGGGCCGCGAGCATCGCGCACATGCACTTGACGGCAATGCGCGACGTCGCGAGCGGCTGGCCACTTCCCTGCAGCGTGCGTGAGAGCGAGGGGAGGGGTGTCAGCATGTGTGTGTGTGTGTATGTGTGTGTGTATGAGCTGAGAAGGCACTGGTTGACCGCGATGCGCGACGTCGCGAGCGGCTGGCCGCTCCCCTGCAGCGTGCGAGAGAGAGAGGCGAGGGGTGTCAGCATGTGTGTGTGTGTGTGTGCTGAGAAGGCACTTGTTGACAGCGATGCGCGACGTTGCGAGCGGCTGGCCACTTTCCTGCAGCGTATGTGGGGGCACAGGGTGAAAGGCAGGTGAAAGGTGGATTTTACAGCCGCCTCCCCATTTTCCGTAACAGTAGCAGTAGCATTGGTATTCCAGCGAGGACAACGCCGCCCGACCGCAACAGCAACGCCCCAACAGCCCAGCAAACGAACCAACCTGGCTTCCGCCCCCCTGTCCGCCGCCCCCCTTCCTGTTTGCCGCAGCGAGGAGCAGCTTCAGGTACTGCTGGTAGGAGCGCAGCAGCCCCGACTCAAAGTCGCGCAGCTTCTGAACGTCGTGGCTAACCTGCACGCATGCGTGTGTGTGTGTGTGTGTAAGTGTGTGTCAGGCAGCAGCTTCAGACACTGCTGGTAGGGGCGCAGCAGCCCCGACTCAAAGCCGCGCAGCTTCTGCACGTTGTGGCTGACCTGCGCGTGCGCGAGTCGGCGGGAGTGTGTGTGTATGGACATGAGGGGGGGCATGGGATGAGATGCATGTGTGTTTGTGTCGATGAGTGTTACCAGTGTCAGCCTCGACCCCCATATCTCAGGGATCAAGTCCCGACTTGACGCAGCGGTCAGCGACAGCATTGCCAGCAGCCCCTGTTGAACTGCGCTTCACAGCCATCTTAGCGCTAAGATGGCTGTGGAGGCCCACTGCTGGTTTATCAGCCGCACCTCAGTTCAACAGCCCCTTCCTTCCCCCCTCCCCCCCCACCTTCCTCTCCTGACAACACCCACCTGGACCTCCATCTCTGCCCCTTCCCCCCCTTGCTCTCCTGAACCTGAACCTGAACCTGAACCTTGACCTTCATCTCTGCCACTTCTTCCCCTTCCTCCCCTGAAGACACCCACCTTGACCTCCATCTCTGCCGCGGTCGGCAGGCGGATGCGGTAGCCCGGGATGATGTCTTTGAACACGGCGGTCAGCGAAAGCATCGCGAGGCGCGTGATGGTCGGGTCGTCGCTGCCTGCGAGTGATGTAACAGTAACAGTAACAGTAACAGTAACAGTAACAGCAACCGTAACCGTAACCGTAACAGTAGCTTTCCAGCGAAGACTACCTTGCAGTCCTAGTACCACCGCCTAGACCCAAGTCCAGTTCTGGCGATAACAATTACTTGTGAGGGGCGGAAGCCACCAGCAGCTGGCTGCCTGCTAACGTGTTGTCGTCGAGCAAAAAGGATGTATTGTGCGACGAGTGATGATGATGATGGTGATGGATCTTGCAGTCGTGTGCGACGCGTCAGCAGTACTACAGGCAGCGCATTCAACATTGATCGGCGTAAAGCGCCCGAGCACTACAGACGAGTGGCTGGCTACTGGTGGTGCGAGTAGGTGGTGGTGGTGGTCGGGGGGATCGTCGCTGCCTGCGAGTAGGGCACTGATTCCCTTTTCGGCGTTTGGAGCCGGATTTTTGAGCCACGGAGCCGGGCGTTCAGTCAAATGGCCCCAGGAAATCAGTTCAAATTGCTGAAAGCGGAATCACTGGAGTAGGGGCACAAAATGGCGTCGGCGCTGTCATCTGAATAGGCTGGCCCACTCAGGGCAAGTGACAACTTCCTCACGTTATTTAGTAGCCCACAGCACTTGACATGTACAAGAACATGTACAATAAAGCCACCACAAGGTCTACTACAGACACCAGGCCCCCCCCTAACCCCCTGCACAAACCCCACCTGCGAGCGCGATCAGCGTGCGCGCCTCGCCGATGTGGTCCTCCGGGCCGGACAGCAGCTTCTGCGCAGCCGCCGCCATGGCCTCCTTGAGCACCTGCCTGCGCGCAGCGTCGTCGGTCGCCGCGCGCAGCGCCGTCACAACGTCGGGCGGCAGCCCGCCGGCCGCCGCGTCCTCTGCGACTGCGCGCCGCGCCGCCGCTGCCGCCCGTGCCTCCTCGGCCTTGCGCGCCGCCGCAGCCTCGGCCTCGGCCTTCTCCGCCGCCGCGCGCGCCACCTCCTCGTCACGTGCGTCCACGATGGTCACGCCCGCCACGCGGATCGTGTCTGCGGCCGACACCGCGCCGGCCGGCCCGTCGTCGCCGTCCGCCTGCTTGAGCGCCCTGCGCTGCTCCTTGGGCGCGTACATGACCGTGCCGTCGAGCGTCTTCACGGGCAGGCCCTTGGACCCGCCCTCGCGCGCCGCCTTGGTGTCGGCCGCGCGCGGCCGCCGCTCGTAGTCCGCCTCCCCGTCTCCCTCGCCACCATCGCTGTCATCGCCGCCCGCCTTGGCCTTGGCCCTTGCGGCCGCTTGCTCCTTGGCCTCCTTGCCCTGCTTCGCCTTGACAGACCTGCAGCAGCACGGCCGTGTGGCGTGTGGGCGTGCGTGCGTGCGGGATTCCTGTGCGTGCACGCATGCCCCTGGCCGAGCCTGCATGGTGCATGGTGCATGGCGGTGCTTGGCGGTGCATGGCGGTGCTTGGCCGCCCATGCATGGTGCATGCGCCACACTAGGCCACCCACTTGTCCAGCGCGGACTTGTCAAGGTTCTCCAGGAACCCGATTCTGCTGCCGTACTGCTGCACGAAGTCGACGTCGTCATCAGACACATCCACATCGCCGCCGTCCTCTTGAAAGTCGATGTCCATACGCAGCGGGCCATCGTTCTGCGCGTTTCGAACGAGGCAGTCGACATTATCAGCGGGGGGGGATGTCCATGCCCCAACGGCCGGATGCCGCAGCAAGGGCTGGTGCGCACGCCACTGATGATGGCGCCGCCGCCACTGATTATCGCGCACCTGCTTTGCTTTCTTCTGTGGCTTCTCGCCTCCCTTGCCCTTGGGCTTGTCCAACCGCTTGCCGCCCATCGTGATCGATGCTACAGTGCAACCGTGTACGCTGTGTGTCTAGACGTCTCCCTTCCACACCCCTAAACACAAAGGCGCAAGAAAACAGGTGCCTGGAAAGCTGCTTGCCCTCTCTTGGCATTCATATGCCCGTGGTCTCTGGTTTTACATCTCTCTGTTTTACATGTGAACATCCATCTGCCGGACGGGCGTGTCTTCCACCCTACCCCCTATCCACGCCCTGCTCGTCTCCCAACTCCCGACTCGGCGCCTCCAATTGTGTGTGCATGGTGGTGCGGTGGAAGAGGAACGCTTCCGCGACGTCACGGCATTACACCAAACGATCAGTCAGTCTCGCGCCGCGCCGCTCGGCTGCAGCAGTGGCGCGGCCAGGTCGTCCCCCCCGCCGCCAAAGACGCTCGCTGCAGGCGAGACGCCGGGCGTGCCGTGCGTGAGCTGCCGCTGCTGCGCCGCCGTGTCCGGGTAGTAGTGGCCCCCTGCGCCAGCGCCCGACGCGCCCCCCTGTAGCAGGCCCTCCCTCCGCGCCCCCTCCTCGTCCGTTCCTCCATCCACCCGCCCTGCGCTGCCGCTCACAGCTGCAGGGAGGAGGCCTAGGCGCGTCACCACGAGGGCGATGAGCCCGAGGGCGAGCAGCGCCGCGCCCGCAGGGAGCACGAAGTGCGAGAAGGCGCGTTGGAGCGCCAGAACCTGAGCGCGCGTGTGTGTGTGTGTGTGTGTGTGTGTGTGTGTGTGTGTGTGTCCAGGGCGATGAGCCCGAGGGCGAGCAGCGCTGCGTCCGCAGCGACCACGTAGTGCGAGAAGGCATGTTGGAGCGCCATAACCTGAACGCGCGCGTGTGTGTGTGTGTGTGTGTGTGTGTGTGTGTGTGTGTGTGTGCAGGGCAATGAGCCCGAGGGTGAGCAGCGCTGCGTCCGCAGCGACCACGTAGTGCGAGAAGGCGTGTTCGAGTGCCAGCACCTGAGCGCGCGCGCACGTGTGTGTGTGTGTGCAGGACGATGAGCTCAAGGGCGAGCAGCGCTGCGTCCGCAGCGACCACGTAGTGCGAGAAGGCGTGTTTGAGCGCCAGAACCTGAGCGCGTGCGTGCGTGTGTGTGTGTGTGTGTGTGTGTGCATGTGTGTGTGGTGGGTGAGCGTCCACACATTTTCGCGTGTGGTGTCAGTCTCATGCACACACGCGTGTGCTGGGCCCCCAAGCAGGCCAAAACTCATCATAATGCACCCCCTGCGGTAGGGGACCTGGGGGTGCACCCACGCTCTAACAGTTCCAAGGTAGCGAAATTCCTTGACACTTAATTGGTGTCCCGCATGAATGGCGTAACGATTGCTATACTGTCCCATCCATGCCATGATGGGTTCTGTGAACTTGAATTGCTCGTGCAGATGCGAGCGAATCAACACTGGACAAAGAGACCCTATGCACCTTCACACGCTGATGTAAATAAAAAAGATGGACCTTTAAAGAATAGATGGGAAACTCACAAAGGGAAGCGTTTAGCTTCTCCCTCTAGTCTTAGAGAAGCTGTAAGCTTCTCTTGTATAATCCCCCGGGGGTATTGGTGTCAAATAACCTATTCTTTAACTTCTCAACCCCCTGCCCAAAGCAGGGGGGTAGGTGGCCAAGGGAAGCTTAGCTTTGCCTTGGCTCCTTGGGTTCTTTCTGAATATAATAAAGACCATCGTATAGCTTCTGTGACTTAATATAACGCAGAGTGGGGGTTCCCTACCACCAGTAGCCAGCCGTCTCAGTAAGGTGCTCGGGCCGTACGCGCCGAGCACGGTCTTACCTTGAGAGGTGTCCCTGACTGCAACATCCATCATCATGACCACCCCTGGTCCTCCTCCTAGGGTTAAGGGTTAAGAGTGCAGGGGGATCCTCCTAGGGGTTCAGGGTTTAGTTGTATGCTTTAGGGTTTAGTTTAGGGCTTAGGGTTTTAGGGCTTAGGGTTTAAGGGTTTAGGGTCTTAGGGTTTAGGGTTGAGGGGTTTAGGGTTGAGGGGGGTCCTCCTTTGCCTCACCCAGTAGACGCCTTCTCGGAATCCAACCACGTCCGCGTCTCCCGCCCCGGCGTGCTCCTCAAAGAAGAAGATGGGTATGATCACGCTCTTGTTGTTGGTGCGCGCGATCTTGGGCTCCAAGTACGCGCGCGCCGTCGGCGTCATCTCACTGGACGCCATCATCGACGTGTGACCACGCATCGTGATGCCTGCATGCGCATGGGGGGCGCAGGGGTTGCGTCGCACGGCTGTCGATGTCGTATGCACGCACGCTGTGCCTAGGCCTTTTGGGGGGGGGGTCGTCATCAGCTCCAGCTGCAGCTGCACCGCTTCTCTCGTGACCAAGCCATCCAGGAATCACGTTGAGGGAGGAATGTGCTTCCTGGGCATGCCCTCGGGTTTTCAGGGGAGTGAGAACACAGGAAGTAATTAAACATAAATTTGAAAGCTTAGCCACTGGGATTTCATCTGTCGGAGAGCTGGGTGTGGGTTCCCGCTCCAAAAGGGTCGGATCGCGAGATGTCAATTCACGCTCTGGTTTGACATAAGCACCCTATGTGCTAACTCCTTACTTGACATGCGCGTGGCTGTTACAGTTATGGGCCTTTAAACCTATGCAATTGATCATTTACCCCCTCTCCCCCTCTTAGTCGTAGACATGCATCGTATGCACGCATAAACATATGCCCAGTAGGCAGGCACTAGTAGGCGGCACTAGCAGTGGCACTGCAACACGACGCCACCATCGACGCGTGCCCACGCATCGTGATGCCTGCGCGCGTATGGGGGGCGCAACGGGGAGGCGTTGGGGTTGGGAGTTATAAGTAGGGGGTTGTGATGATGGATGTCCCAGTCAGGGACACCTCTGAAGGCGTATGCGACCGTGCGGCGCGTAAAGCCCGAGAACCTTGACAAGATGGCTGGCACCTCCAGGTCCCCTACCGCAGCGGCAGCAAACGCTTGTTCAAGTAAGAGGTAAACAGGGGGAGGGTTTGCCGGCGCCCAACCACGGGCGGAGGCGCGACTCGTTGCACGCCAGCCCTACCACAGCTCCCCTTAATCGTTCCGCCGCCGGTACAAGCTACACCCACACTGGAAAGGCTTTGTGACAAATGCAATAAAATTCGCGCGAATTGTAGCAAAGCCATTACACTGTGGGTGTAGCTTGTAGCGCCGGGGTGACAATATAGGGGGCTGTGGTAGGGCAGGCCGTCCAGCGGGCAGGCTTAGTTTAGGGTTAAGCCCGGAGGTGGAGGAGGTTTAGGGCTGAGATGTTCTGGGGTCTAGGGTCTAGCAAGGGGCGCCCCTAGGCAAAGCCCGCGCACCCGTGATTGGCTCGACGTCGATCCAAGTCCGGTGGCGAGACTTGTTGCACGCGAGGCAGTCCACACCGGACGGCAGGCTCAAGGTTTTGAGGACGGGTTTCTTAACTCCTCCTAAACTGCTCCTCAACCCCTCAGATTCATAGTTCACGGTTTACGCCACCCACCCGTGATCGACTCGACGTCGATCCACATCCGGTGGCGAGACTCGTTGCACGCGAGGCCGCCCAGCGGGCAGGCTTGGTTGGGGTTTAGGCCGGAGGAGGAGGAGGTTTAGGGCTTCTAAGCCCTATCTAAAGATGGTCTGGGTTCTAGGGTCTGGGGTGCCCCTAGCCAGGCCCTAGGCGAAGCCCGCGCACCCGTGATCGGCTCGACGTCGATCCACGTCCGGTGGCGCGACTCGTTGCACGCGAGGCCGTCCACGCCGGA
>VFSX01000139.1:250000-265000 GCA_016618255.1 Chlamydomonas sp. UWO 241 | reverse complement strand
ACCACTCACGTTCCACACGGCGCTGACGTTGCGCCCCCCGGTGTCAAACACCGTCGGCACGGCCGCCAGCGTCTCCTCCTCGCTCGCATTATGCAGCAGCTCAACGCGCGTCGTGGGAATGGTTCCCGCGGGCAGCATGCGCGAGAGGCGGGAGAGGAAGAGGTCGTCGTAGCCCCAGATGAGCTCGTGCGCGCTGCGCCGCGTAAAAAGCCCGTCGACGTGGCCGTCGGAGAACCTGCGTGTTATGTCGTGGTGTGAGGGGGGCCCGGGGGGAGAGTGGAGAGTGGAGAGTGGAGAGTGGAGAGTGGAGAGTGAGAGAGTGGAGCGTGTGGTTGCGTGATCAGCTCCTGCGCGTGCAGCGTGAACAGGCCGTCGACGTGGCCGTCGGAGAACCTGCGTGTGTGGTGGTTGCGAGGGAGAGTGAGAGGGAGAGAGAGAGGGAGAGAGAGGGAGTGAGAGAGAGCGTGTGTGTGTACGTGTGTGTGTGTGTGGTTGTGGCTGTGAGGTGACCAGCTCCTGCGCGCTGCGCCGCGTGAAGAGGCCGTCGACGTGGCCGTCGGAGAACCTGCGCTTGTGTGGTGGTTGTGAGGGAGAGTGAGAGAGAGTGAGAGAGAGAGTGAGAGAGAGAGTGAGTGAGAGAAAGTGTGAGAGCGAGCGTGTGTGTGTACGCGCGCGTGTGTGTGTGTGTGGCTGTGAGGTGATCAGCTCTTGCGCGCTGTGCCGTCCACGCGGCCAACGGAGAACCTGCGCGTCGCGCACGCATAACAGCCAAATGCGACCGGGCCGGGTGCTGAGTGGACTGGTTCCGTGCAGGGGAGGGCGACGTGTGCGTGATGCGCGCAAGCGAGTGCCGTGGGGTGTTTGCTACTGCCCCCCCCCCCCCTCCAATGCCTGCTCCCCCCCCACTCTTCTAGCGCGTGCATGAAATCCAGCAACTTTTAATCTCACCCACCCACCACTACCACACACACACATGGTAGATGGCAGCAAGGGGCCTTATTTTGACAGCTGCCGGACACTTTCACAGGGTGCGAAAGCACAAGCCTGATACGCGATCAAAGAGGCATCGGATGGACTATAAAATCGACCACACACAGACTCACTCCCTCACTCTGCCTGTGCGTACGCACCCAATCCAGCCACCTGGCATACGAAGGCCCGTACGTCGCGTGAATGCCCTCCAGTCCCCCTCCCAACGCACCAACACACCAACACACACAGACCGAGCAAGCAAGAGAGAGAGAGCTGCACGACACACTCACTCTGCCAGCGCGTCCGCGACCCAATCCAGCCACCATGCATACGAAGGCCTGTCTCCCCTCAACACATAGAAAGAAAGAAAGAAAGAAAGAGAGAGAGAGAGAGCAAGGGAGAGAGAGAGAGAGAGACAGAGAGAGAGAGAGACAGAGGGGGAGAGGCGGCTCACACACACACGCACACGCACACACACACACACACACACCAACATACACACACTCACTCTGCCAGCGCGTACGCGACCCAATCCAGCCATCTGGCGTACGAATGCCCGTACGCCCCCCCCCTCAACACACACACAGAGAGAAAGAGAGAGAAAGGGAGAGAGAAGCTGCGCGACACACTCACTCCGCCAGCGCGTACGCGACCCAATCCAGCCACCTGGCGTACGAAGGCCCGTATGCTGCGTGGATGCCCTCGACCACGCCGATGAGCGCCATGTTAAGCGTCGTGACGATGGCGGTTGAGGGGGCGGGGGCATCGACCAGGCCTGGCACGGGCACGTAGTAGTCCCACTCCTGGTGTTTGTGTGTGTGTGTGTGAGAGAGAGAGAGAGAGAGAGAGAGAGAGAGAGAGAGGTGGTGGTCGAGGGGTCAGGGGCGCCGACGAGGCCTGGCACAGGCATGGAGCAGTCCCACTCCTGGTGTGTGTGTGTGTATGTGTGAGAGAGAGAGAGGGGGAGAGAGAGAGAGACAGAGAGAGATGGCGGTGGGGGGTCGGGGGCGCCGACGAGGCCTGGCACGGGCATGGAGCAGTCCCACTCCTGGTGTGTGTGTGTGAATGTGTGAGAGAGAGAGAGAGGGAGAGAGAGAGAGAGACGGAGAGAGAGATGGCGGTGGGGGGTCAGGAGCGCCGACGAGGCCTGGCACGGGCATGGAGCAGTCCCACTCCTGGTGTGTGTGTGTGTGTGTATGTGTGTGAGAGAGAGAGAGAGGGAGAGAGAGAGAGAGAGACAGAGAGAGAGATGGCGGTGGGGGGTCAGGGGCGCCGACGAGGCCTGGCACGGGCATGGAGCAGTCCCACTCCTGGTGTGTGTGTGTGTGTGTGACAGATGGCGGTGGAGGGGATGGGGGCGCCGACGGGCGCGTAATAGTCCCACTCCTGTGGTTTCGGGGTTGGGGTTTAGTAGGGTGTTGAAGGTTCAGGGTTTAGGGTCAGGGGTGGCAGGGTGTGTTTGTGTGGGTGGGTGAATGGTAGGGTGGTAGGGTGTGTGATTGTGTGGGTGGGTGGGTGGGTGTGGGGCGCCGACGAGGCCTGGCATGGCACAGGCGTCGGGAATGTGGTAGCCCCCCCCCCCCACCCCCTCGGTGACTCGTCTCGACCTCTACGCCTTTGGCCATATCCCCCCACACCCCATCTGTGTGTCATGTCCCCCATCCACCCCACCAGTGGTCCCTGGGAAGGATTTTAGTAATTAGTTTTTTGCCGGCTCGAGCAACTTTGACCGCCCATACCAGGCACAATACACAGCGGGTATTCATGCAATGCTGCTCTCGGCAAGAGCTTTCCAATGCATCACTCCACGCCCTAACCCACTAAATGTTTTTCTGGGAAATGGGAAATCCGGCTCGGAGCGGTATACGGCTCGCAGGGGAATCACTGATCCACCCCACCTTTCCCCCCCAAAACACACGCTCACACACACACACAAACCAGGGGTTTCCTTCCCGATCGGGGAACTAAAAAAGCGTGCCCGGCGGGCGTGTCCCCGATGGTTTGGGGGGGGGGCACGTTCGGGGGAAACGACGTGCGGAGGCAATTTTTTTGAGAAAAGTGAAATCGTCGATTTTCGCACTTCTCAAAGCGATTCTGCGGGCTGCAGCCCAACATCAAGGAACCATTTTTCGGGAAAAACGAAAGGATGACTGGCCCCAAGGTAAAACCTGACACACACACACACACACACACACACACACGCACGCACAAACTGTACGTGATTATGCGCGTGTCCCTTGAGGGACATTGTGGTGGTGCTGTGTGCTGACACACACACACACACACTCACACGCACACACACACATGCACACACACGCACACGTGTGACTCGCCTTGACCTCCACGCCCCCGGCCCTGTCCCACCACGTGTATATCTTGCGCTTGACCTTGGCGTACGTGAACGGGCCGACCTCCTCCTGCACACACACCAAGAATGCACAGGCGGGTGGCCAATTGAACAATCCGTTGGGCGCCTGTTCTGGGGCACCACTGTCCATATTGCTTTCCTTCGCGTGTAGGGTTGAACCTATTTTTGTTGAGTGTGACTGCGGGGGTCGTTTTCCGTCGCCTTTCGTCGCTTTTCGGTCTGACGCCCGAAATCGGTATTTTCGACGATTTATATTTGTTTCTCAACTTCGCGAGGGGGTGAAAACGTTGGTTATTCGCAAAGGCTAACCGAAGGTACGGTATACAGTCACAGTCACAGTCACAGTCACAGTAACATTGGCTTTCCAGCAAAGACTGCCTTCCAGTCTTAATACCACCGCCAAAACCCAAGTCCAGTTCTGGACCTGCCAATTACTTGTGCGGGGCGGTAGCCACCAGCCGGCTGCCTGCCAACGTGGGGCACTGATGATGATGGATTTTACAGTCTGTGTGTGACACCAGTAACGATGTATTAGACCTGTGTCGGCGCTAGCGCCCGACACCTAAAACTCAGTTTTAGCATGAAACTGGCTGGCTACCTGGTAGGGGTGAGAGTAGACCCCCACATGCGCGCACGCACTGGACCTAGACAGGCACTATGCTTGTCGGTTTTACGGTCGGAAGCCTGTCATGGCGCATTGGGCTTGTGCGCGTGCACCCCTGGAGCAACTAAATGACGCCTCTGCATTCTTTGTCGACGCACAGTGACTGTGTGTCAACCTGGTGGTTCCGCTAAGGATCCTGAGGAAACGATGGCTCAACCCGGGCCTCGCGGCTGACTCCCCAATTTCAACCCGACGGAGCCGATTTCTTGCGGAAAGGGTGTGAATATGTCGATTTTCACACTTTTCGGGTCGAAATCCGCGCACTCTCAACCCTACGCGCCAGCCCAAATGGGCCACTCTCAACCCGAAACTGCACTTTGTCGGGTTGCGGGTTGGCTAACGGAAACACTGGTCCAACCCTCCGAGTGCACTGCTATTCGCACAGCCGGACCATAAAGCCTGAACCCTGAACCCTGAACCCTCGTGCGAGGTCGCTCTTCACCCTTCACCCTGAACCCCAACCTCCCAACCCTCAAACCCCGAATCAATCTCCCCGTTGCAACGGGCACGGGCAGTTCAGCCAGCCAGCTCTCCTTCGCGGAGACAGTGCACCGCCACGAGTGCACCGCCATCTGCACTGCCAACATAATTTTCTCCGTTGTGACGGGCACAAGCGGTTCAGCCAGCCAGCTCTCGTTCGCGGAGATAGAGGCGAAGGGACAGGGCGGCATGCTGCTGACGTGGCGTGGTCCGTACCGGAGAAACGCCCCTGCCCCGGAACGCCACCGGCGATAGGCTGTTATCAGTGATTTTGTTTTCAGTCTTTCTAGTTACTTTCTGGGAGCCGGCGAGCGGACCAGCGTTCGTTGACGGCCTTGACTGCTGCCTTAGCGTTGACCATTGACCGTCAAATACCGGTCATTTTCAAGCTTGTGATGAGCTCTTTCTGATGGGATTGTCCGACCATCAAGCAACTTGGTTGGTTGAATTCTATCTGATGGGATTGTTAGGAGCCAAATGGCTCCCAATCGCTCCCAGCAGCCCAACACAAAATGACTTGCTGTTTTAGACCTACGCTAGGCCTAGCTGAGCCTAAACTTTCTGGCGCAGGCCACGGGCGGCAAGGCGACGCGGATTTCAAGTGTGACCGACACCTTTTTGACTTCTGATGCAGGCAGTCCCAAGTCACTTCGTTCCTCGGGAACGGAGGGGGGCGCCCACCTCCTCGAGCCAGCTCTCCTCCTCCGTTCTCCAAAGCATCATGCCCACAGCATATGAATGCTGCACACCACTAGTGGCGCACGACAGACGGCAGAGCCGTCGCCCGCATCTCCGTGACGCAGGCGGTGTGGGGTGGGTGTGGGGTGGGTGTGGGTGCCAGTGATGTCCTGAGCGCCCCCGCAGCCCCCGCAGCCCCTGCTGCGGGGGCAAAACGGAACTTTTGGGGGGGAAATTGCGGGGGCGAAGGGCCGGAATTTCGCTCCGAAAAGTGTGAAGACGGCAATTTTCAAACTTTTCTGCAAAAACAAATGCCTCCTGCGGGGTAACTCGGCATGCTCCCTCCTGTGTTGCGGGGGCAAACAGGGCATTTTTGGTTGCTTTAATGACACCACTGGTGGGTGCGCAGCCGCGCGCGTGAGAGAGGGACGCCTTGATTGCGCCCTGCCTCTGCACGATCTGAACGAGTCGGGGAGCCAGCCCAGCCCAGCCCAGCCCAGCCCAGCCCAGCCCAGCCCAGCCCAGCCGTGCCCAGCCCAGCTGTGCCCTCCCCTCCCAGCGCTCTAACTGCCCGCGCTGCACGTGTGGCCGCTGCCCCCCCCCCCCCCCCCACCACACAGTAACAGTAACAGTAACACGGGTTTTCCAGCTAAACAGGCTACTCTTCTACTAGAGACACCCGCCGATTCTCCAGCACACTTAAGTACTAGAGTACCGCCGGCTCCCGGCCGATAGACTACCGCTCCCGCCGGCTAGACTACCCCAAACAGCGGTCTCTGAGAGACATGTCTGGCAAGGAGCATATAGGAGAGGACCTTCCTCAGGGTCACAGTAGTGGCCTTGTGGCCAGTCAAGCCGGCAGAGCCGACTGGCGCTGACTGGAACGGTCCCCGCCTGGCAGTGCATGGCTGTCCAGCTCTCGTTTGCATGGGGCTCAGCCGGCGCCCCATGCCTCATGCATGGCCACATCCCACCCTTCAGGGGGGCATGGACGACAGAGTTGTCATGGAGGCTGCCTGAAGACCTTCCAACGCCAGTCACCGGCAGACGAACGCCACACACACACACACACACACACACACACACAACCCCACCCACCCACCAGCTTAGGCCTGCTCCCGTTCCGTATCTCCGCCACGTTCGTAATGTTGAAGAGGAAGACCTCGACAAAGTCCTGCATGGCGGTAAGTGGTTGGGGTCAGGGTCTAGGGTCTAGGGTCTAGGGTCCAGGGTCTAGGGTCTAGGGTCTAGGGTCTAAGGTCTAGGGTCTAGGGTCTGGGGTCTAGGGTCTAGGGTCTAGGGTCTAGGGTCTAGGGTCGAGAGTCTAGGGTCTAGGGCTGCGCCCGTTCCGTATCTCCGCCACGTTTGTGATGTTGAAGAGGAAGACCTCGACAAAGTCCTGCATGGCAGTAAGTGGTTGGGGTGAGGTTCTAGGGTCTAGGGTCTAGGGTCTAGGGTCCAGGGTCTAGTGTTAGTATATGGGCCATTTGCCCGAATTCGGGCACGTTTTTTACGGTTTTTCCATGCATGCCACGGCTGCCACACTCACTCCCATGAGACGAAAATGGGCATGTTGGAAAGCTGACACTCCAGGCTACCTGCTGATGGTCTTATTTTTTTCAAATTCGAATCCTGGCGGTTGCTGGGAGGGCTTAAACATGGGGGAAATTCAAAACTGGCGCCAAGTTTTTTCAAATTCAAAAAAAACATGGCTTCCCTGGAGATAAACATGGCTTCCCTGGAGATAAGCCCCGCCCACCTCTTGAGGCGAACAACAAAACATATATGAAGCTCTGTTCCAAAGCGCAATTCCATTTGACATCATTACCACTGTTTGCATTGGGGACAAGCACAGATTTGCCCCCAAAAGGCGAAATCCTATGCAAAATTGGCAAAATTGGCCTTCCCACACTTTCCCACCCCATGCGCCCCTCCCAGGCTCCGATGGTGCCAGAAACGGCCACAGCCTTCCGTTGTTTCTCCTTCGGCACCTTGTACCCACCGGAGGGACAAGGGGGCGACATCGTGCTCATAGGGCATCGGTGACGAAGCCCGCCATCAGGGCTCAGCCCGCCACCGCTCGCTGCCCGAAATGAGCAACTTCGAGCAGCAGCGACGTGCCACAGGCTCAAGCAATGGCGCCCTTGATTAAAAGTCCCCTAGATTGGGGTGTAAGGAACCTAAGTTCGGAAGGGTGGGACGTGAATCGAATTCTACAGCGCGTTATGTAATCGGGAAAAAATGCTCGAATTCGGGTATTCTGCCCGAATTAAGGCTGATCCAGCAACGAAGACTAGGGTCAAGGACTGCGCCCGTTTTGTGTCTCAGCCACGTTTGTGATGTTGAAGAGGAAGACTTCAGGGACTGTGTCCTGAATGGCAGTCAGGGACCAGGGTCAGGGTCCAGGATCTAGGGTCTAGGGTCCAGGGTCCAGGGTGTATAGGATCTAGGGTCTGGGGTCTAGGGTCTAGGGTCTAGAGTCTAGGGTACAGGGTACAGGGTCTCGGGTCTAGGGCTGCCCCCGTTTTGTATGCATGCAACGTTTGTGATGTTTAAGCGGAAAACCTCGACAAAGTCTTGCATGGCAGTTTTGTATCTCTCGACGGTTGTGATGTTGAAGAGGAAGACTTCAACAACGTCCTGCGGGCAGTCAGGGTCGAGGGTCAGGGTCTTGGGTTTAGGGTCTAGGATTTTGGATGTAGGGTCTAGGGCCTAGGGCCTAGGGTCTAGGGTCTAGGGTCTAGGGTCTAGGGTCTGCTGTCGCGGCCTAGAACGTCTAGTAACTCGGGATCTGGTTCAGTCAGGGCCCAGGGTGTAGGGTGCAGGATGTAGGATCTAGGGAGAATGGAATGTGCTGCCTGGGGATGTCCTCATTTTTTTAGGAATGGAATGTGCTGCCTGGGGATACCCAGTCTTGAGGGAGACACCAGCCTCCAAATCATGCACCCGTAGTAATATATCCCTGCCCCTCATCTAGGAGTAGTGGAGAGCCGATGTTACTGGTACTGCAAGAACTAGAAGGCAGGCTTTTCTGGAAAGCCGATGTGACTGTTACTGTTACTGCTCCTCCTACCTGCGGGATGTTGGTCCCGGCACTGCTGGTTCAGGGTCAAGGGTTAAGGGTTCAGGGTTTAGGGTTTGGGGTTTAGGGTTAAGGGGCCTCCCCCAGTGAACCTCCCCCCAGGGCGGCCAAAAAGCGGCCAAACTGCAAACCCTATAGTTTTCGTATTTTTTTCTCGGCCGTGAGGAGGTCAAACGCAGCGCTCCCGACGTAATACGCTTGCCGATATGTTCATATCGACGCCTTCATCGTGGGAGACTGTGTGGTGGAGAGACGGCGAAATGTGGGGCAAAACGGCTAAGAACATGTTTTTTTTTTACACTGTCTCATTTGTTCCAAGCCATTTCGCCCCGCATTTTGCCGTCTCTCCACCGCACAGTCTCCCGCGGCGAAGGCGTCGATATGAACATATCGGCAAGCGAATTATGTCGCTAACTCGCGCGGAGATGGCCTGTGTGCGACTCCCAAGGACGCTAATCTCGGCATGCACCAAAACCAGGCACTTCGCCTCGCCACGACCCACGGGGACCAGTCCCCCGCCAGGTTCATGTTATTGGTGGTACGCATCAGTAGGAGGCGTCGCGATGGGGCGGGAGGGGCGCGCAGAGTCGTTTGGCCATTGGAGGGTTGCATGGGGTCGTGACAGATGCCGTCGTGCGGCGGCCCACGACGCCTCCCACCGCACGCCATCGACATGCATGCGTAGATCATGTATATGAAAGGCAATCCCGCACGCGGGGAGCAGCGAACGAGGCCGTTTCGCGATTTTGGTGTGGCCAGTTTGGGGCTGGAGGTTCACTGGGGGAGGCCAAGGGTTAAGGGTTTAGGGTAAGGGGTACAGGATGAAGGGTGTTGAGGGGTTTAGGGTAAGGGGTAAAGGTTAGAGGGTGAAGGGTGAAGGGTTTGGGGTTCAGCCCGCTCCCCCTACCCGCGTGCCGTTTGTCCCGGCATTGCTGCGGTAGCGCGCGTCGACCTCGGGCGGCGAGTCGGGGCGCCACACGACCGCGGTGCGTATCTGCGAGGCGTGCGCGTGCGTGGTGGGCGGGTGGGGTGAGTGGTGGGTGTGAGGGGGGGGCGTGCGGTGGGGGCATGCGTGTGTGTGTGTGGGCAGTGTGTGGGGGCGCATGTGTGTGCGTGTGTGTGCACGCGCGTGTACGTGCGCGTGTGTGTGTGTGTGTGTGTTTGTGTGTGTGTGTGTATGTGTGTGTAAGCACGCACCAAGGCCCCCCCCCTGGTGCGCACCAAGCCCCCCCCCCCCCGGTGCGCACGCACGCGTGTGTGGGAGGGAGGGAGGCGGTGGCGGTGTGCGTGTGCATGAAGATCGCTTCTACGCACGCGGCCACGGCACATGCGTTGTCCTCCACTCATTAAGGACTGGGTGCCCCCCACTGCTAGCTCCCTTAGGGCCTGGGGAAGATGCACGTGCCATCCCATGCGTCGTGCCATGCATGACGCATGCATACCACCACTCACCCCCTGCTCCAGCTGCAACTGCAGCAACCGCGGCAGAAATATGCCGGATAGGAACAGGAAGCATGCCACCACCAGCACGTAGGGCACTGGCGAGCACGCGCCCATGGTCACTGCTGACGGGGCTGTGTACTCCTGTGCCCTGCGCACTCTACCTGGATGCCTCCTCTCCTCACAGCTGCGTCAAGTGTGGCTGACCCCCCCCTTGCAGTGCGGACGTGCGGCACGAGGGTTCTTCACATTCAAAAGTGTGGCGTTTGTTCGCACCCCTGGTTCGCACGCCTCCTCCTTCGAGCTGCTCCCACTCCCGCAGCAGCGCACAGCGTGCCTTGCCCTCACCTTAACTCAGGGGGCCTCGAGAGCGTTCGCGGGAGTGTTGCAACATGGAGGACGTGCCTTTCAGCTCTGGCATGAAGGAGGTCGTGTTCGAGAACACCTTCATCACTGAACCATCGGGCTATGGCGACGGCGCAAAGTTCCAGCGCCACAAGGTGCAGGCGGTGCTGAAGCAGGTGCTGAAGGAGAAGATGTCGACGCAGAAGTACGACCCGGTGAAGGGAGCGCAGATAGCCAAGCAGCTAGCGGACGACCTCAAGGAGAAGGTCAAGATGCTGGGGTACGACCGGTACAAGCTCGTCATCCAGGTCACCATCGGCCAGAAGACTGGGCAAGCGATGCGCATTGTGTCGCGCTGCCTGTGGGACACCGCCACGGACAGCTTCGCGTCCGAGTACTTCGACAACGAGTCATTGTATTGCGTGTGCCAGGTTTACGGCATCTACTACGAATGAGCGGGCAGGGTGCATGCATGGGCGGGCGAGCCCCATGCACTCACAACGCATGGCGCGCATGGCATGGCGCTCGGCGCGTGTGCCCACATGCACGGCGTGGAGCTAGCTACGCATGTGGGCGACAGTGCATGGCGGGGCGTGGGTCGGCCTGGAGGTCGGCCTCTGCCCCAGGCAAGCGCCGTGTGACTTTGCACGCTGGGCACGCGCTGAAGGCCATGCTGCTGCCATGCCACCTCAGCACGCATGGCAGCGGTGACGCTCGGTCGGCATGTGTGGTGCATGGGCGGCGTGGAGCTAGCCACGCGTGTGGACGGCAGCGCTCGGCGGGCCTCGGCGCGCGTGTGGACGGCATGGGCGGCGTGGAGCTCGCCGCGCCGTGCGGGCGGCAGCGCATGGCGGGGCGTGAGCGTGTCGGCCTGACTGGCTGCCCTCTGTGGCCACGCGAGGCAGGCGCCGTGCCACGCGGTGCACGCGGGGACCTGCGCCACTGCATGCGGTGCCACGGCTGCTGCTTTGCCCCCGTAGCAGCAGCAGCGGCAGCAGTTGTACACATAGATAGACGTGTGTGTCGACACACGCGCGGGTTGTGAGTGGGTTTTTTCTTTTGACTCTATTGACTCTCCTGTAAAGAAGCTATCCTTCCAATCGTTGTCTCGACCGACCAGCGTCAGGCAGCAGGCTCATGTCAGCGAGTGCAGACCTGATTTTACATCTTCCATCGCCAGCCGGCAGCTTGACGCGGGTGTCAGCACGTTGGGGCTCGTGTCACGACTTTTTACAAACAGCTGGGTGTTTCTGATCAAGCCCTGATCAAATCTCGTATGAGTTAACATACGACCATGCTTGGTGTGGGAGGGGCTTGCGGGGATTGGGGTTCATGGGAGATAGGTTTTCTTGAAACATTCGCGCGTTCTAGGGGACTCGGCTCCCTCGCTTTCAACAACTGAGGGGCTGGGCATCCACACTTTATCAATCGATGGAAGACCGTGTTCCACTCGGCCGGCACTGCAGCTGGCAGTATGTTGCCGCCGCCGACCCCGTGGCCCGCTCAGCGGCCACACACGCATGCACATACCGCAGGCGCCTCACGCCAGGCGCCCCGGCTGCGTCGCGTCATAGAAGCGGTCAGCCTGGCCGGATGCCAGCACCGGCCCATGCACCAGCCGGACCCCCATTGTCGGCGTGTAGAGCGCAGGGCCGGGCGAGGCCAGGTTGTGGTTGCTGTGTTTTGCGTGCTCGTTCGAGATGAAGGGAACCCCTGTGGGCGACTTCTCTACCTCGAGGTCCCGCTTTGCTCTTCCAAACCTGTGCGAGCTCGCGCGGTGCGGGTCGGTGTTGTAGATGGGGCCGGGCGTGTCATTGGCCACGCGGTCAAAGTAGGACGCTGGGCGGCCGAGCAGGCTGTACTTGCTGGGAGACGGGTGCGTGGCCGCCAGCTCAGGCGCGTACTTGGGGCCGGGCGAGTGCTTGGCCGCGTTCTCGCTCCGCGCGTGCTCCTCCGACACAAACGTGCGGCTCTCCATCTTGGGGCCGGTCCCAAACACGGCGCGTGGAGAGTCGCCGCCCGCGGCCAGCAGCCTCCCGCCGCTGCGCAGCACCGCGCTGGCATCGTAGCTGCCGGGCGCGGGGTTTCGCACCGGCGAGTTGGTCGGCTCCCGTACGTCGCGAACGCTGGTGCCAAACTTGGGCACGATGCTCTGGCAAGTGAACGATGACGGCGGTGCGTAATCGAGCGGGCCCACGTTGTCGGGCGTGGCGGACACCTTGCCGTACACGTGCTCGGAGCGCGCGCTTCTCGTGAAGCCGACGCCCTGCGCCTGGTTATTGGAGGCAAACGTGGTCGTCGTGGGGCTGCCGTACGCGCCCGGCCCTGGCGTGTGCCTGACGCGGTGGTAGTGCGCGCGCGGCTGGGACGCGAGCTGCGCCAGGCGCGGCGACATCGAGGGGGAGGCACTGCGGCTGTGCGGCGACGGCGGGCCGGACGCGCTGCCGCTGCCGCAGCGGTCGAGCGAGGGCGGCCGCTTGCGCGGTGACTGGGACCGCGAGTCGAGGTGGTTGAAGCCGAGGCAGCTGGACGGCGACGGGGGCGCGTCGAAGCGGGGCAGGTGCGTGCCGCTGGACGAGCGGCTCGTGGGTGCCGACGCCTCAGCCTTCTGCGCCTCAGCGGCCTTCTTCTTTGACGCTAGCCGCCCCGTGGCGAGCAGCTGCAGGTACTTCTGCGCGCGGGGGTGTCGGGTACGTGCACGCGTGGGTGAGCCGCCGAGAGTGTGTTGGTGGATTGGTGCACACGGCGGCGCGAGCACACACGGGTTCTGTGGTGTGCGTGTCATCTGGTGCATGATGCATGATGTGTCTCACCGAGTTGAAGCCCTCCGCCACGTTCATGGGGGCGTCAGAGGCAGCGTCGTGGCTCTCCTGCAGGCACGTGCAAGGCATGGCGCTGCTTGGTCTGCGTGGTGCTTTTGAGGCCCACACGCCCTACGACCAGCTACAAAACAGGCTCCACTCAGTGACCGCCTGCAGGCGCGCCTGCCACAGGCACAATGGGGTGGCATGGCCCCCATGCAGATTTGCAAAAATCCTTGTGTGTGCCTTTCGCCAACTGGCTGCGCCCTGTATCGTCGGAATGGTACGCTGCGTGCCTGCTGTTGCCTGCTGTTGCCTGCTGTTGCCTGTGTTGCTCCCCCCCCCCTGCACGCTCTCCCAGCGCGCCCCGCCCTCACCTCATCCTCTAATTCAACCTGAAGTGCTCCTCCAACGCTGGGCATCGGTGTTGGCGGCTCGGGGATGACACGACGTTGCTCTGTTGCTCTTGACGCGACGCAACGCACGCGAGCTTGTTGCTGCAAGTGCCCCCCTGGTACGCAGCCTAAATACTGCAGCCCTAAAGCAGCATTGCCGCACTGTGCTGTTGGATTTCTGAATCTCCCACTGATTTGATGAGAGTGTGGATTCGATTTCATACAGAGGAGTTCCAGCAGGCAGGCAGGCAGGCAGGCAGGCAAGTTTCACCAGCAGTAGCCCACGGTGGCGCCACCCACACTAGGTGGTGGGCGCCAAGCCTTTGCACACACTCAAACGACGGGGCACACGCTGCTTGCTTACAAGATGATGATGATGATGATGTTTGGTTACAATCCACTTCTGGCGGTCACACGTACGGTTCCAAAGCTCCAGTGGGACTTAGAGAAACAAGGCTCAAGGCCCACAAAAGGCCAAGCTACAAGTAGCCCACGGTAACGCCATCCACACTTGGTGGCGGGCGCCAAGCAAGCAGCACCACTGTGCAGGCTGCACACCCAGCCCCTCAAATGGCCAGAGGGCGGACCCAAGGTATAAAACCATGAAGGGACCAAAAGCCCTCCCCCAGACCACCGGAAGCGGGGCTAGTAGCACACCCGCCGCAGCACTCTTCTCAGCGACCACACCGCACCCGCCACCGCACGCGTGTGGCGCCACCTCCCCTTCAAAAAACCCCCAGAGGGAATGCCATCTAGCAAGCAGGTGCAGGCACCCGCTCGCCGTCAACAACGAGGCGCGCGCGGTGGAACTGCGCCCGCTTCCCCGCAACCTTGGCGGCGAGGAAAGCGGGCCACAGCGCCTGGTGCTGCGCCTCCTCGCGGTCGCTGAGGACGTCGAAGACTGCAGTCGAGTCCACGCAGCGGCGCAGCTCGTGGCGCCAGTGCACGACAGTGTCGGCCACGGCGTCAGACGCCACGGTGAAGAGCACACGCAGCACACCGCCCCCGCGTGGCTCCACGCCGATGCCCCCGACGGCAGGCTTGGCGTTGAGGAGCGACGCGGACACGACGCCACCATCAGCCGGCTAGTGGCACGCGCGTGTGCGTGTGTGGTGCGTGTGTCACCTCCTGGCGGCCGCCTCCAGGACCACGGGCGCCAGGTGCTGTGGTGAAGCGAGGCTTGGGGGCGCAGGACCGACATCCCACCCCTCTCCTGTCGGGGGACCCCGCGCCTTGCCGGCCGTGCCGTTGCCCGCGGTCACCGTCTCAACGTCGACCCGCATGCCGGTGTTGTTGGGCCTGCCGCCGCCCCCGCCGCTGCTGCCTGCGTCGGCAGTCGCCATTGCCATCGGCACCGCCATCGGCTGGCTGTGACCGGAGTGCCCGGGCATCGACTCCGGCAGCGAGTTGGTCGAGCGCGTGAACAGGTTGGTCGTTTCGCGCCGGCGCTGGGCGT
The DNA here is from genome assembly GCA_016618255.1 of Chlamydomonas sp. UWO 241. NCBI lineage: Eukaryota > Viridiplantae > Chlorophyta > Chlorophyceae > Chlamydomonadales > Chlamydomonadaceae > Chlamydomonas > Chlamydomonas priscui. The sequence goes on along the minus strand of VFSX01000139.1, from coordinate 250,319 downwards.
GGCGCGCGTTTTGGTGCGCGGCTATGTCGGGCGACTTGAGGATCGCGGGCAGCAGGCCGTCGGCCGCGGGCAGGCGCTCCGGGCTGAACACGCGGTCGTCGCGCGGGTAGCCGGCCCCCTGCAGGTCGCGCGCGTTACGCACTCGCGCGTCGCACGACAGGCACGTCGCGCCGGAGCCGCCGCCCGAGTCCTTCTGCCCGCTCGCGGCCGTGGTCCACCCCTTGAGCCGCCGCTCGATGTCGCCCAACTCGCCGAGCACCGCGGCCCTGAACGCCTCGAAGCCCGCCGCGTCTGCCTTGGCCGCGAGCGCGGTCGAGAC
>VFSX01000139.1:210000-245000 GCA_016618255.1 Chlamydomonas sp. UWO 241 | reverse complement strand
GTGCACACGCAATGCATGGCGGCGAGCGAAGCACCTGCACAGCCCGTGCATTGCCCCCCCCCCCCCACACCAGCTCTTGTAGGGTGCTCATGGGTGATCCCCTGCACACTGCTCCACTGGGCGAGGGTGGTGAGGCAGTCGCGCTGTTGTGCAAGTTCATCATCGTCACCAACCCAGCTCTACACGTGTTGCCCATCGGCACAAATTGTGTCGTCAGTGCACTCCATACATGCTAATGCACTCCATGTGTTAATCACCTGCCCGGCTGGCGCACCAGCCGTGCTTCACCCCATAAACATGCAGTTCATCGTATCATAAGTTTGTTTCTGCGGCACTGTGCCACGGCTCGGTTGTTTGGTTGTGTTTTTCCTATGGGTGTATGTCCATTGCAGGACTCTCTCTCTCCACTGTTCAGATTTCACAGGGTGCAGCGCAACGACAAAATGTGCTTGTTATCAAGCTCACCAGTCATCGCTGCGCACCCCTGCTTGTTGTGTTGTGTTCGCAAGACTCATGCTATTCTCCAATAGAGACTGTGAAATATCCAGGGGCCAGTCCCAGTCGCAAAAGGTGCTTGCTAGCGCGATCATCGCGGTGCACAGCGCTATATAGACAGTACAGGGAAGCCGCCTCCGTGATACATGAAAACATTGTTGTTGTTGTTGCGGATCGTTCACACCAGAAGGCGAAAAAGCAACGAGTCACGCACGCTTGGGTGCTCGGAGAAGGGAGGGGGGGCAGGGCCCCCGAGGGTGTTAGTTGAGTTCACTGGTATTTTCCTGATATGAATTTGGGGTTTGGGAGGGCCGCGAGGCACCTCGTTCTGCGCTGCTGCAAGGGGCAGCGCCACATCGAGGAGGAGCGCGGTGCTCCATCAGCCGAGCAGCGGCAAGCGCGTGTCGCTGCCGCAGCCAAACTGCGCGTCGTCCGTGCGTTGCAAGGGGCAGCGCCACACCGGAGGAGGAGCGCGGCGCTCCATCAGCCGAGCAGCGGCGAGCGCGTGTCGCTGCCGTAGCCAAACTGCGCATCGTCCGTGCTGCCGCAGTCGTCGACCGCCTCTGCGTCTGCGACGACAGGAGCCGACTCGCCCTTCTTGATGAACCTGCCCTTGACGCGCGGCCTGAGCAGGGTTGCGGTTCGGGGGGGTGGGTTCAGAAGTCGGGAATGGTGAAGCTCAGGCCCTGTTGGGCCCCAGAGTTCAGAGGTTTTTTCTTCTTCTACGGACCCGCTGCACGCGGCATCCTTCCGCACCCTCCCCGCCCCACACTGTCGTATCCAGTTCCAACCGGCCTTGCAATGTGTGGGCCCACGCCACAGCTTCCACACCGGTCCCACAAACCGGGCGAGGCGGATGGCCTTGCCACCAGGTCCACACCCCACACCAGTTCCACACCGGTTCCACTAACCTGGCATCTGCGTTGATCTTGCGCAGCCGGTACCTGATCATGCCCTTGGTGAGCGCGCGGCGCGCCTTCTTCTCGAGGTACCGCTTCAGGCTCTCTGCACGCACGCGCAGCGCCTCGGCCGAGCACGTGTGCGCGACGCTGCCGCCTGCGTGTGTCGCACGTGGTGCGTGCATGGTTAGTGTCTGGGGGCTTGCTGGGCGCGTGACCCCGCATGTGCCAGATCAGGCTGGACCAGCACGCGCAGTTCACGCAAGCATATGCACGAGGGATTGGCGTGGAGCATCGGCGCTTAAAGAGCAACGTTTGGCGCTCACGGAGGCATCCAGATCAGGCTGGATCAGCGCCAGGCTGGTGCGAGCTGCGCGCGTGTGCACACGTGCTGCAGTGCGCGGCACCCCTTCGACTCACCGGTGAAGCTTGGTGTGACGGTGGCCTTGGGCTTGAACGACGCGAGCGCTCTGCGTACCGACTCGGCCACCGAGGACGAGGACGCCGCCAGGCTCAGGTCTGGCACGACTGCGATGTCGAGCTCTGTGCCGCTGCTGCTGTCGGTCTGGCCGCCCTGGGCCTCGCGCTCGGAGTCGCTCGAGCGGCAAGACTCGAAGGTCGCTGGCGATGCCGTACCACCGCACGTTGGCACCAGCTGCGGCGCACCGATCGTGCGCTCACACAGCAGCTGCTTTGTGCAGGAGCCCTGTCGCTGCGTGGTGCAAAACCAATCCTCCTCGACCTCGTCATCCCACAGTCCCTCGAACTCGAGGCCACTTGGCGAGTGCTGCCCTGAACACCCGCTTACACTGGGCACATAGTAAGCTGCGTCCCACGACCTGTGTAAAGTGTAAATGAGGGAGCATCGTAGTAGGATCATGTATGACCTCATCCAGTCCAATGGACCCAATTGAAACCATGCTTGTTCTTCTGGGTTGTAGGGTCGTTGTGGGGTGTTGCGACATCGAGTGTAAAAAATGGACGCCCGTATCGGGCCAGCATTGGGCCAGCAGGCCCGACGCCCAACAACGAAGCAGCAAAGTGTTCACTTGAGGCTAGAGGGTCGCTAATCTGAGGTGCCTTGGGGCTCCTGGGGGAGAGAGAGCCAAGCTGGCAGTGCACAGCTGTGCGGAGTTGCATGAATCATTGTCGCCCCCCGTTGCCTAGGAGCAGGCACCGCATGCATGGACAGCCCCCAGCCCACAAACAAGGCTGCACGGCAACGAGGCAAGCGTCCTAGGCGTCCTAGACAAAGCCCCCGCAATCACCCCCTCCATTCACCCCCGCATGCACATACACACCCTGCGCGCGTGCCCACCTGAATATGTCATCGCAGTCCATCCCAAGCAGGCTGTCCATTCCAAGCGGGCGCGGTGTAGCGTGAGTGAGCTGGCTTCCCACAGTGCTTGCTTGCTTTAGCTCGTTCGTTGACAGTGGGGCGGGGATTTGTTCTTGGTAGAGGGCGAGGAGAGGGCGAGTGAAAGGGGGGTAATGAGAGTCAGCAAGGGCCTGTAGGAGTAGTGGTGCCATTCACACACTTGGTCCAGCTGGCTTTTCTGGCTTTGAAAACAATCCAGGTGTCCATAGTAGAGGTACACTCTTCTCGCTCCAGCTGTGCTACTGCTGTGTGCTACTGCTGCTGCTTGCACCTGCTGCTGCACCTGCTGCTGCACCTGCTGCTGCTGCATCGGGAGAGGGGAAGGGCGCTCAGTAGCGGCAGCAGCGGAGCTGACGCGGCGCGAGCGGATGCGGCGCGGGCCACCACGGCACCGCCACCGCCCGGCCCCGCAGGGTTGACGAGCAGCTGCCGCCAGGGGCGCCGACTCGCCTGCTCCACCCCGGGTGGAGCGGGCCGCTGCTCCACCTCCGTTGGGCGCAGCTGCCCACTGCCCACAACCCAGAGGGCGTGCCCACCATGCATATGGTACCAGTTGTGAAGAGCGTTCAGCAAGGTTTTGATGCATTTTGCTCGGCTGCTCCACCCCGGGCGGAGTGGGCCGTTGCTCCACCTCCGTTGGGCGCAGCTGCCCACTGCCCACAACCCAGAGGGCGTGCCCACCATGCATATGGCACTGGTTGTGAAGAGCGTTCAGCAAGTTTTTGATGAATTTTGAGGTGAAGGGCACGGTGAAGGGTGGCGCAGGTCTGCACGCAGGTGCATGCAATAATAGGAGTCCCCCCCATGGGCGGGTTCAGGGGTGTGACCGGCACGGTGTCGCGGGGAGGAGAGGCGGACAGACACAGCCAATGCAGAGTGGTAGGTAGGCCTTGCACGCGTTTGATGCTTCATGGGGGTGCGTATAGTAGGGCTTTGTGTGCTCGTGAATACCAGGTGCGCGTGAATACCGATAGGAACCCCTGGCGGTTGAGGGGCTGAAACAGCAAGGTGTGGAGAGCCCGAGGGGTGGAGAGACAAGCTGACGAAAGCTGGCGCTCGGGGGTGGGCCTCAACTTAATGCTACACGGCGGGGGGGGGGGGGGGTAGTAAGGATGCGTGCTAGCGCGAAAAATATAGGATGCTACGCACTGCATCTTCCCACCGGACATGGTCACCCTCCGTAGAGGCATCAATCTCATGGAAACATCGTATGTACAAACTTCTTAATCCTGGAACCCCACTCGGTTCGTACGGTAGCTGCAAGGTAGCTAGAGGTGAAATGGAGGTGATCAATACATGTCTTCTGTCTACATGCTGGCAGCACCGGCACCAAGAAGGGGCATAAAAAACAGAAGAAAAAATCAGAAACAGATCGTCAGAGCTCAACACGGGCCCTGATGAGAGCGTTCAGATGACTGGCGCAGAGCAGTCGGCCCCGGTGAAGTCGGAGCCGCACACGCACGTGCCATCATCCAGGTTGCACGCGCCGTTCCCATTGCAGTTGCTGGGGCACGCGCGCGGCGGCGGCGGCAGCTCGACCGCCACCGGCTCGCACCCAACGCACACCTGCAGCCTCCCTGCTGCAGTCATGCCAGTCACCTCTGGCTGGTTCTCTGCGTACGCGCTGACCGGCGGGCGCGCAAAGTCACCGGGCGTGGCCGCGACCGCCAGCACTTGCACGCTAGAGGTGCCTGCCATGAGGTAGTCGTAGGTGAAGGTGACGACGCTGGGGCGGGTCTCCTGGCTGGGGCACGGCGGCCACCACCACCACCACCAAAAGCCGCCGACGCTGCGCAGAGCGCAGGGACTGCCTGCCGCAGGCGACACGTTGGGGTCGAGGGGCTCCAGGCCTGCTGGCATGAGCACCTCCACAACGACAGAGCTGAGCGCGTCAGGGCTGGTCACCTGGATGGTGAGCGATACGATGGACCCGAGGGGCACGCTGGAGAGTGAGGGGCCGTGTGGGCTGTTGGTCAGCGGGTCGACCAGCTGCAGCGACGACTCCACCCAGAGCCCGCGGTACGTTGGGAATGGGAGCAGCTCGGCAGGCTCAAACGTCAACATGGCCGCGATGCTGGCCTCGCCACGCCCGCTGGCACGGAAGTCGAGGGAGCCAGGCGGGGATTGCAGGTCCTCCCACGGCGTGGAGGAAGACTGGGGCGACATGCTGGCTGTGCCGAACGACGCCTCCAGCACGGTCACGTTGTCGACGGCAGCGACCAGCTTCAGGTCGGGAGTGGTGCTGCCGGCCAGCTTGTCGTACATGGTGAGAGCTCGGGTGGCGAGTGCAGCGTACAGCGGCGACGTGCGCATGACCAGCGCGGGGTGGCCGGATGCGCCAGACGCGCCGTCCTGGGCCACGTATGCTGCCAGCTTCTGCAGGAGCACGGGCGAGCCGACCTGGCTGGGGGGCGCACCCAAGAGCAGCAGCAGTGCCAGCGACTGCGTGCCCAGTTGCGCAGGGCCCTTGGCGCCAGGGGACGCGGCGATGTAGGCGGTGCGCGCGGTCACTCTGATGGACGACTCGATCTGCTTGATCGTCTCTGCCAGCAGTGGGTCCTTGCTCCGCTGCGCCTGCAGAGCGAGCGACACCAGCACCTGCACGTCCAGCCCTTGGCCGGGCGCCTCACGCACCAGGCGCTCCATAGACAGGTCGTCGACAATAGTGGCTGACTCTGCGCACGTGCCGGCGCTTCTCTCCTGGTAGGACGTGCAGACGGAGGGCGACCACGCAAAGCCAAATGACAGGCGCGCCCATGCGAGCGTGTAGAAGTCGCTGTAGGGGCCGGGGTTGTAGCGTGCCGTGCGCGCGGCCAGCGCATCAGCCAGTAGCTGCACCTGGGCCGCCGTGCGCCACGCGGGTGCGGCCGCGACCATCTTGGACCAGCCAGAGTCGCTCGGGGTGGGCTGCGGCCAGGAGTCGGTCAGCCAGGACGCCCAGGCATTGAGCACGATGTCGGCACGCTGCGGCGGGTCGCGCCAGAGAGAGGGCACGTACGGCAGCAGCCCATAGCGCATGTGCGCGAGCGGGCCGAGCACGTCTGCCACGCCCGCTGCCGCGCTGGCAGCCTCAGCGTCGCTCAGGTTGACGTGGTAGGCGGAGAGTGCGGGCGTGGTCGTGGTGAGCGCAAACGCGGTGTAGCCGTCTGGGTAGTCTGGGCGGTAGGCAGCTGCGAGCATGTGGTAGAGTGTCATCACACCAGGCAGGTAGCCCACTCCAGCCAGCAGGTCGAGTGAGCCCGAGCCAGGCACAGCGGACGGGAGGTCGAGGCCCTCCTGCCACGGCGCGTCGCTGGCGTTGGACGCGCGCAGAGGGAACGACGTCGCGACCGTGATTGGCGACTGGCGGCCGAGCACCTCCAGCTCAAGCTGCACAGAGTCCACGGTGCCCAGGCCTTCAGTGACGGAGAAGGTGATGTTGGCGGTGCCGAGCGCGGTTGCCTGGAAGCTGAACAGAACCTCCTGCTGCTTCTGCTCGCCCGAGATGGCAACCACCTGCAAGGCAAGGGAAGGCAGGCAGCCGGCAGGGGTGAGAGCCTGTCAAACGGTGAGATTGTGTGCATGCTGGTGTGTTTGTGTGGGGTTTGAAGTGTGAGATAAGTGTGAAGTGTGGGATAGTGTGAGGTGTGAATGTATGAGGCCCCGTACGTTCACGTGTGAGTCAAGTCCGCGTACCTTGGAGCTGCTGCCCGTGCCGTTGATCGGAGCAGGCGAGGCTGCAGCGAGTTTGTAACCAACACCGACCGTGAGCGCAGGGTTGCCTGCCTCTACGCCAGTGCCGGTGACGATGACGCCAGCTGCAAACGTGTCGCCGATGCGCACAAAGCGCGGCAGCGAGGGTGTGAGGGACAACAGGCGGCGCACCACCACCTCGGTCACAGCAGCGCCGTAGCGTGCGGTGCTGCCCTCGACGGCGTACGCTCTGATGACAAACGTGCCCAGGTTGGCGGGAGCATTGAATGTGACGGCGCCGGCGCCAAGGGCAGACGTGCGAGCGACCATGAACAGAGGCGTGGCCACAAAGTCGCTCTGCATGCGGGTCTGTCCCACTTTGGCATCTGCGACACAGGGTGGCGGGCGCGAGAAGAGCCAACGTTAGTACATGCGAGCGAGTGTCACACTGTGACAGGAATACAGAGGAATACAGAGAAGGCGCATGCATGCACTTCCAAACGCACCAGGCCCTGCAAGGGGAGATGGCTCAGAGTCAGCCTGCTTGTCGCCGCCAGACTCTGGCTCGCTGTTGCTTGGTACGGCCATGTTGCCACCCCCGGGGACCAACGATTCATACGTCCCATCGCGAAACATTGGTCCGCCGTGACACTGTAGGCACATCGACCTGCACAGTCGGGAGTGGAACGTCAGAGTCATGCCGCATGGCTGCTCGCCCTAGTGCGGCAAATAACAGTTCTGGAAAGTGGACAGTACTCTAAGAGACAGGCGTGCGCGCACCTGGAGGGCGTGTATGTGATGTCGGTGATGAAGCGGGAGAGGTAGTCGGCATCGGATGCGTCGACCGGCGCCGCTGCTGTCGACCACATGTACGGCTGGCACTGCGTTTCTGGGGAGATCCACGGATCGGCCAGGGAGCGCCTCAGGGCAGCCGCAAACGCGGCAGCGATGGCCTCCGGGTGCAGGCGCATGTCTTCCACAGTGACGGATGACATGGTCGCAGCCAGGTCAATGGCCATCTCTGCAGAGAGGTCTGCCAGAGGGTAGGGGAGCAGGTCCAGGACCGCCTTGTCCACCCCGATGACAGTCACCTCGGCGTCAGACACAGCTGAGCCCTGGTAAGCCACCTTGAGCAACACAGTTGCACTGCCCCCGGGCGCCACCACTGGCTGGCCAGCAGCCGTGGAGTTGGACGCGGCCACAGTGACAGTCACGTCGAGTGAGTTGTCCTCCACCACATCCAGTTGCAGCTGATCAGAGGCAGAGAGTGGGCGCAGGGGATCAAACAGCAGGGACATGGGCACGCCTGGGGCAGAGCCTCCGCGCGGAGCAGCCAGAGTGGCCACCACGCTGCAGCCACCGCGGCACTCGGAGCCCAGCACAATGGGCACGGTGACAGGGCCTGCGTTGAGCCCCGTCACCGCCTTGCTCTTCGCGCCCAGCGTGTTGCCCCACACGAGCAGGAGGGAGGAGGCGGCCTTGGGGATCTGGAAGGACAGCATGGCTGTGTCGCCCACGCTGAAGGGGCTGGACACGGCGTTGGCGAGGCTCATGCTGAGAGGTGGGTGCGTGTCCAGCGGCCGCTCAGTCCAGCTGCTATCGTTGCGCCCAAGTATGAGCGTGTCGCACGCCTGCTCGATGTCGCCGGCCATGGTGCACGCAGTGAGGGTGAAGTTGCCGACGCACGGCAGCGACAGCTGGCATGCGCCAAGGTCAACGATGCCCGAGAAGATGGTGCAGCTGCTTGTGGTGTCGCACTTGGCGGTGCCATTGCCAGAGGGTGCCAGAGTGATCTTGACGGGCACACCATTCGCGTCGCTGCCGTCCTCGTTGCTCGTCACGATGCTGCTGATGCCAAAGGCCACGCCGGGCGTGTCTGTCGGCGGGTGCTGCGCCACGGACATGCGGTGGGAGGACGCCTCGATGCGCACAGAGCCTGTCTGCATGATGACCTCACGTGTGGGCCCCACCCATTTCAGTTCAACACTCAGCGTTTCCCCCGCAAACGTCGCGTTGGCAGCAGGCAGGTCGCTCAGTGCGACGGTGGCGTTGGCAGCGCCAGACGCGTTGGTGGTGAGCGTCAGCAGTCCCTGGGCCAGACTGGTGCGCCACGTGAGCGTCATGGCTGCACCCGCCACACTCGTGCCCAGGTAGCTGGTGGCCTGTGCCTGAACGGTGATGTCGGCACCAGGCTTGACCCAGGCAGGCAGCGTGAGGATCAGCTCTGCTGTGGGCGGCCTGGGGTCTGCCACAGTGATGGTCATAGACGCGATGACCTCCTGTGACCCACTTGGCTGAGGGTAATACGGCATGGAGGAGCCGCCCTTGGAGGGGGTGGCAATGGAGGAGATGGCCACACCAGAAGACGAAGAGATCTCAGCCCCCATCGTGGCTGCGCCCGTGAGGTGCCTGGCACCTGGAGACATCGCACGAGGCAGCTGCTCAGCAGCTGCCTGCATGCGACGCATGCCAAGTCGCTCCAGGGTGGCCTTCTTGTCATTGGATCCATCAGAGACGCTGACGCTGACGCTGTAGACGCCCATGCTGATGTTCGCCGGCACTGGCACCTTGAGCTGGAAGCTGCCGCTGCTTGCGGTGAGCTCAGCAGGGATGACGACAGCCTCGTTGGGGTGGGCTGGGTCCCAGCCTTGGCTCAGCTGCACGGTGACTGACATGGGCGACTTTGGGAGCACCAGCGTCCCATCATCCGCCTGCTGCTGAAGGTAGCCGGTCAGGTGCAGCGTCTCTGCTGGGCGCACCAGCAGACGGTCAGCCACCAGGGTGCCCCTGAAGCTGCTGCGGCTGCTGGGGTAGAAGTAGCCAGCGTTGGGGACGACCGTGGCCTCAGTGCCAGACAACACCAGCCCAACAATGCCGCCGTTGACCATGGGGCGCACGCTGTATCCGTCGCTTGAGCCTTTGGCAGGCACGTAGGTCGCGTTGAGTGGCAGCGAGCACACACCGTTAGCGCCGGTGGTGCACTTGCCAACCATCACGGCGGTGCGAGTGTCGGTGTTGTCCTGGATAGTGAACAGCCACACGGTCGCGCCCTCGACTGGGTCAGCCGCGCCGTTGGTGCGCGTCACCCACGCAGTCGCCTCGTGCGGCCCCGTGACAAAGGCGGTAGACAGGTTGCTGATGGTGACGACCTTGATGTTCGATGACAGCTGCGCACAGAGAAAGGGGGGAGGTGGGGTGGAATTTAGTGAGCGAGATTCAAGTTGCAGAGAGAGGAAAGAGAGAGAAAGACAGAAGGAATTCGGAGGTCAAGGGGGAGAGAGAGAGGGAAAAGGAAAGAGAGAGAATGCGCACGCGTGAGAAAGAGAAGGCATGAGAGGGAGGGCGAGCGAGGGCGAGCGAGAGGGCGAGAGGGCAAGAGGGCGAGAGGGCGAGAAGGAGAGGGGGAGAGGGGGAGAGGAAGAGGGGAAGAGGGGAAGAGGGGAAGAGGGGAAGAGGGGAAGAGAGGAAGAGAGGAAGAGAGGAAGAGAGGAAGAGAGGAAGAGAGGAAGAGAGGAAGAGAGGAAGAGAGGAAGAGAGGAAGAGAGGAAGAGAGGAAGAGAGGAAGAGAGGAAGAGAGAGGCAGTGGGTGAGAGAAAGAGAGAGAATGAGAGTGGGTGAGAGAGAAAGAAAGAGCAAATATAGAACCGATAAGCAGAGAGAGAGAGAACAAGAGGGTGATGAAGAGAGCAACAGAGAACGAGAGAGGGGGAAGGGAGAGAGAGAAGGAGAGAAAGGAGAGAGAAAGAAAGAAAGAGAAGAGAGAGAGAGAGAGAGAGAGAGAGGGAGGGAGAGAGAGGGGAGTTGATGCGAGGGAAAGAGAGGGAAAGAGAGAAACATAGAAACATAGCAAGAGAGAGATATAAACAGAGAAAGAGGGAGAGAGAGAGATAGAGAGAAGAGACATGAAGAGAGAAAGAGGGAGAGAGAGAGAAGAGAAGAGAGAGATGAAGAGAGGGAAAGAGATAGAGAATGAGAGTGAAACACAGCGCAGAAGACAGCGCGAAAAGAGAGCGAAAGAGAAAGAAATAGAGAGAAGAAGAGGGAGAGAGAAAGAGAGAAAGCAAGAGAGAGAGAACGGGAAAGAAAGAGAGAAGGGTCAAAGTGAGGCGGGGGAGCGCCAGCGGTGCTTGCATCTGCCCCGGACTGAACATACCTTGCTGGGTGGGCGCGTCCACGTCTGAACGTTGCAGCAGGTGTGGATGACGTGGATGGAGGCCTTGGATGCGTCCAGCTGAAGGGACAGCTGCTCCGGCCCAGTGGAGCCCACCGAGCGAGTCACCTCGGACGTGGGCTTGCCCAGCACGTCGGGCACGTACGTGTTGTAGTCGCCAAACACGAGAGACGCCAGCGTGCGCGCGGACGCGTCATCAGTCAGCCTGAATGCCCACGATGCAACCGACTGCGTGTCGCTGTCGCTGCGTGCATCAATGGAGCTGGCCAGCACCGGCCAGGGGATGATGGTGGCGCTCGAGGCAGGCAGCTCAAACAGCGCAACGTTGGAGTTGAACGAGGGGCCCGTGAAGTAGGACGCGGGCGCAGTGGTCCAGAACGCCTGCTTCGACGCCTCGAGTGGGAGACCAAAGCCGTCCAGCACGCCTGCCGACGCGCTGACAGTCACGCGGTAGAAGGAGTCGGGCTGGAGGGCAGGCACCGTCATGCGCGCCTCGCCGGGCGTCGTCAGCACCAGCTCAAACTCGAGCTCCTTGCATGAGGACTGGGGGTCGGAGGGGTTGGCGACGAGGCAGATGGTGATCTGCTGCGCAAGGTCAGATATGGGCGTGTCGGGGTGGAGGCCGTGCGGCAGCCACAGGTTGAGGCGGCGAAAGGTCACGCCCGAGTAGACGTTTCCATTGCGGTCGCGCGTCTCCTGGAAGTCCTGCTTGAACGGCACCGTGAAGCGGCGCAGGCCGTAGAAGACGACGGACACTTGCTTGCGCAACGGGCCAGACAGGGAGTTGTACGTGGCGCCGCTGTACATGGCCAGCTTGTACTCGCTATTGGTCTTCAGCTCCTGGCGGATCTTGACCTGGGCGCATGTGTCCTCGTAGTCGAGGGACAGCAGAGCGGGTGCAACACCCTCAACGCCGCCCTCAGCAGCAAAAAGCCAACCGACTGGGCTCTGGCAGCGGGACACGTTGACCCTGGAACGCACCGAGCCGATGCGCAGCTTGGTCTGCAGCATGGAGAGGTTGACTGGGTAGCTGAAGCTGAGGCTGATGATGCCGTCTGGGGGCACCTCCCACGGCACCTTGTCCCACGGCGCTCCGACGTCTGGCGCCCACAGGCCGCCTGTCAGGTTGTCTGCCGTGGCGGACGTGACATCGGTGATGGCCATGGTGAGGGGCAGCGTCTCCAGCCCGCGCTGAGTGGGCACGTCGCCCAGCTGCAGCGCCACTCCGTCGTGCGTCGTCAGGTTGGTGTTCCAAACCAGGGTGCAGTCCAGATCGGTGGGCCAGTCCTGGGTGGGGTCGAACCGCGCGATGGTGGTGGTGACCCAGCGGAAGCGCCCGGGCGCGTTGCACGTCAGGTTGAACGGAACCTGTGGGGATGGGCGGGGCGGGTGGGCACGGGGGGAGCAAGTCAGTGGCTCGCTGCGACTGGCTGCATGCTTGCGCTTGCGTGTACACCGAGGCCCAGAGCTGTGTGCCGCCGCCGCCGCAGCAGCAGCAGCCTCTCTCCACGTGCCCCACCACGTACCTTTCCGCCGTAGTTGTCCTCTGCACCAAAGTCGGAGCCGAGGGCGATGACGGGGCGCGAGAACACCGCCTGCAGCGCCTGGCTGCCCACCAGCCGGACCTTCTGGCCAGCGGGCGCTGACAGGATCTCGACGGGCGTGGTGACCACGACCTTGAGCGGCAGGCTGTCGCCCAGGAAGCCGACGCCATCAGCCGCAGCCGCCGTGCCGCAACAGCTGCACGCAAGCGCGGCGCACACAGTCGCCGCCAGCCAGGCGCGACTCACGCGAGCCGGCATGCCGCCCAGCAGCCGCCTGGCCCGGCGCCTCTCCCTGTGCGGCAAGCACACAGGCGGGCACGCGAGCAGGGGTCGGCCTGCGTGCGTGGTTGGTTGTGCGTGTGTGCGTGTGTGCGTGCTTGCACCGCGCCCCCACCTCTAACCCACTCGCCCAGAGCTCCGAAACATGGGAGGGCCTATGCGTCACCTTCTCTTGCACACACAGCCCCCCCCCCCCCCCGCTCATGGGCACGGGGGGTGTATTCCCACATGCATGCAGACGCATGTGCTGCAGGAGCCAAGGCCGCATGCCTCCAGTGCGCGCTCCGCCGTCTACACCCACTCGCGCTTAAAAAGGCACGCATAGAGCGCGCCCGGTGCGCGGTGCGGACGCGCACTGGGCAGACCCACCTCGGACTTTGGAATAACTCACTCTGCAACGAACGCTTGGAAGCAAGCTCACGCCGTGCGTTGGGGTTGGTTGACGTGATGTGGTTTATCGCACAAAGGTTGCGTTTCTTTGGGCGCGTATGAAGCGGCGCAACAGACAGGTTCAGGGCGTGACCAGTGAGTGAGATGGAAGCTGCTAGTGTATTGCTCAAAGGGGTAATAGCGGCGCTGAACACCTCGGGCTTGTAATTTTGCACATACGCAGCTTGGGAGGCAACGACCTTTTGCGCGGAGGACACTAAATAACCGATTACATTGTATCTTCTGTCACGCGGACCTCCGTTTTACCTCCTATCTCCTGTCAGGCCGATGGGACTGGGACATGCTCAAGCTTGGTTTTGGCCCTATCGTTCTTGCAGCTCCACACAAAAACTGACTTTCGTACCATTCATACCTCCCTGCGCTCCTTCCCGCGCTCATTTGTACGACCGCTATCCTACACAATCTTTTTCGTCTGCCCTCTGGCTGCTGTGAACGCTGCTGTGTGACAGACGGGCAGATCCCGCCTTGTTCGTTGCGCATTTCTCTCCAGGCCGCTGCTGGGCCTCTACTGCGCCTCTGTCGTGGACTGCGTGGCATCTGGGGTGCTTGCGAGGCAGGTGCGTGCGAGTGTTGTGCTGCTGGCGCACGGCAGCATGCATGCGTCCCGTTCGCCCGAGCGCGAGCAGTTGGCGAGTAGATTGGGCGCATGGGGGCATGCGTGCGCCGCGGCGCGCTGCGTGCTTGGGCAGCGACGTGGGCATACAGCTGCGGGCGCGGCCGATGGACTGGGGCATCAGTCAGTCGTCCAACCGCATGCATGAAGACCAGCGCACTGCGCATGGCTGCCCTGTTTGCTCTAGCTCAAGGAACAAGCACCTGCTTGTTGCATTCGTGCGGGGTCGGGGCGATGGGTGCTGCATGGGCATACAGGAGGAGGGGGGAGCGGGCGTCGCCCTCTCCCTGTCCTGCACGTGCCCGTCCAACGCGCGCCCGCGCCTCCTCGGCACCCCTGGCTGACCCTCGCCCCCCACCCGCCTGCCTGTGTGCTTGCCGCACAGAATGAGGCGCCGGCCAAGCATGCCGGCTCGCGTGAGTCGCGCCTGGCTGGCGATGGCTGTGTGCGCCGCGCTTGCGTGCAGCTGTTGCGGCACGGCGGCTGCGGCTGATGGCGTCGGCTTCCTGGGCGACAGCCTGCCGCTCAAGGTCGTGGTCACCACGCCCGTCGAGATCCTGTCAGCGCCCGCTGGCCAGAAGGTCCGGCTGGTGGGCAGCCAGGCGCTGCAGGCGGTGTTCTCGCGCCCCATCATCGCCCTCGGCTCCGACTTTGGTGCAGAGGACAACTACGGCGGAAAGGTGCGTGGTGGGGCACGTGGAGAGAGGCTGCTGCTGCTGCTGCGGCGGCGGCACACAGCTCTGGGCCTCGGTGTACACGCAAGCGCAAGCATGCAGCCAGTCGCAGCGAGCCACTGACTTGCTCCCCCCGTGCCCACCCGCCCCGCCCATCCCCACAGGTTCCGTTCAACCTGACGTGCAACGCGCCCGGGCGCTTCCGCTGGGTCACCACCACCATCGCGCGGTTCGACCCCACCCAGGACTGGCCCACCGATCTGGACTGCACCCTGGTTTGGAACACCAACCTGACGACGCACGACGGAGTGGCGCTGCAGCTGGGCGACGTGCCCACTCAGCGCGGGCTGGAGACGCTGCCCCTCACCATGGCCATCACCGATGTCACGTCCGCCACGGCAGACAACCTGACAGGCGGCCTGTGGGCGCCAGACGTCGGAGCGCCGTGGGACAAGGTGCCGTGGGAGGTGCCCCCAGACGGCATCATCAGCCTCAGCTTCAGCTACCCAGTCAACCTCTCCATGCTGCAGACCAAGCTGCGCATCGGCTCAGGCTCGGACGTGGTCAACGTGTCTCGCTGCCAGAGCCCTGTCGTTTGGCCTTTCGCTGCTGGGGACGGCGTTGAGGGTGTTACACCCGCTCCACTGTCCCTGGACTACGAGGACACGTGCGCCCGGGTCAAGATCCGCCAGGAGCTGAAGACCAACAGCGAGTACAAGCTGGCCATGAACAGCGGCGCCATGTACAACTCCCTGTCTGGTCCGCTGCGCAAGCAGGTGTCCGTTGTGTTCTACGGCCTGCGCCGCTTCACGGTGCCGCTCAAGCAGGACTTCCAGGAGACGCACGACAGCAATGGAAACGTCTACTCGGGCGTGACCTTCCGGCGCCTCGACCTGTGGCTGCCCCATGGCCTCCACCCCGACATGCCTATCTCTGACCTCGCGCAACAGATCACCATTTGCCTCGTCGCCAACCCCTCCAACTCCCAGTCCTCATGCAAGGAGCTCGAGTTTGAGCTGGTGCTGACGACGCCCGGCGAGGCGCGCATGACGGTGCCTGCCCTCCAGCCCGACTCCTTCTACCGCGTGACTGTCAGCGCGTCGGCAGGCGTGCTGGACGGCTTTGGTCTCCCACTCGAGGCGTCGAAGCAGGCGTTCTGGACCACTGCGCCCGCGTCCTACTTCACGGGCCCCTCGTTCAACTCCAACGTTGCGCTGTTTGAGCTGCCTGCCTCGAGCGCCACCATCATCCCCTGGCCGGTGCTGGCCAGCTCCATTGATGCACGCAGCGACAGCGACACGCAGTCGGTTGCATCGTGGGCATTCAGGCTGACTGATGACGCGTCCGCGCGCACGCTGGCGTCTCTCGTGTTTGGCGACTACAACACGTACGTGCCCGACGTGCTGGGCAAGCCCACGTCCGAGGTGACTCGCTCGGTGGGCTCCACTGGGCCGGAGCAGCTGTCCCTTCAGCTGGACGCATCCAAGGCCTCCATCCACGTCATCCACACCTGCTGCAACGTTCAGACGTGGACGCGCCCACCCAGCAAGGTATGTTCAGTCCGGGGCAGATGCAAGCACCGCTGGCGCTCCCCCGCCTCACTTTGACCCTTCTCTCTTTCTTTCCTGTTCTCTCTCTCTTGCTTTCTCTCTTTCTCTCTCCCTCTTCTTCTCTCTATTTCTTTCTCTTTCGCTCTCTTTTCGCGCTGTCTTCTGCGCTGTGTTTCACTCTCATTCTCTATCTCTTTCCCTCTCTTCATCTCTCTCTTCTCTTCTCTCTCTCTCCCTCTTTCTCTCTTCATGTCTCTTCTCTCTATCTCTCTCTTTCCCTCTTTCTCTGTTTGTATCTCTCTCTTGAGCAAGAAACATAGCACTATGTTTCTATGTTTCTCTCTTTCCCTCTCTTTCCCTCTCTCTTTCTCTCTCTTTCTCTCTCTTTCTCTCTCTGTCTCTCTCTCTCTCTCACACACACTTACCACTGTAGCATGGACCTCTCTAACACTCTCGCCCACACCAACACTCTACATCGCACACTCACCAACTCACTCCCTCCGCCCCACCCCACCTCCTCCCTTTCCCTGTGCGCAGCTGTCGTCTGACATCAAGGTCGTCACCATCAGCAACCTGTCTGCCGCCTTTGTCACGGGCCCGCACAAGGTGACTGCATGGGTGACGCGCACCAACGGCGTGGCTGACCCAGTCGAGGGCGCGACCGTGTGGCTGTTCACCATCCAGGACAACACCGACACTCCCACCGCTGTGATGGTCGGCAAGTGCACCACCGACGCCAACGGTGTGTGCTCGCTGCCACTCAACGCGACTTACGTGCCTGGCAAAGGCTCAAGCGACGGATACAGCGTGCGCCCCATGGTCAAAGGCGGCATTGTTGGGCTGGTGTCGTCTGGCACTGAGGCCACGGTCGTCCCCAACGCTGGCTACTTCTACCCCAGCAGCCGCAGCAGCTTCAGGGGCACCCTGGTGGCTGACCGCCTGCTGGTGCGCCCAGCAGAGACGCTGCACCTGACCGGCTACCTTCAGCAGCAGGCGGATGATGGGACGCTGGTGCTCCCAAAGTCGCCCATGTCAGTCACCGTGCAGCTGAGCCAAGGCTGGGACCCAGCCCACCCCAACGAGGCTGTCGTCATCCCTGCTGAGCTCACCGCAAGCAGCGGCAGCTTCCAGCTCAAGGTGCCAGTGCCGGCGGGCATCAGCATGGGCGTCTACAGCGTCAGCGTCAGCGTCCCTACTGACTCCAAGAGTGACACGCCTGGTGATGCGTCCATCGCCACTCCCAAGCGCCGCCTGCTTGAGGTGGGCGTGCAGAAGCAGGAGCAGCAGCAGCAGCAGCGCAGCCTCTCCCCAGGTCGCCGCCATCTCCACGGTGCTGTGACCATGGATCCTGTTGTGCTTGGCTTTGCGGCCCCCGACATCGGGGCCTCCACCTCCTCCAAGCGCGCCTCCACCACCTCGATGCCATACGACCCTCAGCCAAGTGGGTCACAGGAGGTCATCGCGTCTATGACCATCACTGTGGCAGACCCCAGGCCGCCCACAGCAGAGCTGATCCTCACGCTGCCTGCCTGGGTCAAGCCTGGTGCCGACATCACCGTTCAGGCACAGGCCACCAGCTACCTGGGCACGAGTGTGGCGGGTGCAGCCATGACGCTCACGTGGCGCACCAGTCTGGCCCAGGGACTGCTGACGCTCACCACCAACGCGTCTGGCGCTGCCAACGCCACCGTCGCACTGAGCGACCTGCCTGCTGCCAACGCGACGTTTGTGGGGGAAACGCTGAGTGTTGAACTGAAATGGGTGGGGCCCACACGTGAGGTCATCATGCAGACAGGCTCTGTGCGCATCGAGGCGTCCTCCCACCGCATGTCCGTGGCGCAGCACCCGCCGACAGACACGCCCGGCGTGGCCTTTGGCATCAGCAGCATCGTGACGAGCAACGAGGACGGCAGCGACGCGAATGGCGTGCCCGTCAAGATCACTCTGGCACCCTCTGGCAATGGCACCGCCAAGTGCGACACCACAAGCAGCTGTACCATCTTCTCGGGCATCGTTGACCTTGACGCATGCCAGCTGTCGCTGCCGTGCGTCGGCAACTTCACCCTCACTGCGTGCACCATGGCCGGCGACATCGAGCAGGCGTGCGACACGCTCATACTTGGGCGCAACGATAGCAGCTGGACTGAGCGGCCGCTGGACACGCACCCACCTCTCAGCATGAGCCTCGCCAACGCCGTGTCCAGCCCCTTCAGCGTGGGCGACACAGCCATGCTGTCCTTCCAGATCCCCAAGGCCGCCTCCTCCCTCCTGCTCGTGTGGGGCAACACGCTGGGCGCGAAGAGCAAGGCGGTGACGGGGCTCAACGCAGGCCCTGTCACCGTGCCCATTGTGCTGGGCTCCGAGTGCCGCGGTGGCTGCAGCGTGGTGGCCACTCTGGCTGCTCCGCGCGGAGGCTCTGCCCCAGGCGTGCCCATGTCCCTGCTGTTTGATCCCCTGCGCCCACTCTCTGCCTCTGATCAGCTGCAACTGGATGTGGTGGAGGACAACTCACTCGACGTGACTGTCACTGTGGCCGCGTCCAACTCCACGGCTGCTGGCCAGCCAGTGGTGGCGCCCGGGGGCAGTGCAACTGTGTTGCTCAAGGTGGCTTACCAGGGCTCAGCTGTGTCTGACGCCGAGGTGACTGTCATCGGGGTGGACAAGGCGGTCCTGGACCTGCTCCCCTACCCTCTGGCAGACCTCTCTGCAGAGATGGCCATTGACCTGGCTGCGACCATGTCATCCGTCACTGTGGAAGACATGCGCCTGCACCCGGAGGCCATCGCTGCCGCGTTTGCGGCTGCCCTGAGGCGCTCCCTGGCCGATCCGTGGATCTCCCCAGAAACGCAGTGCCAGCCGTACATGTGGTCGACAGCAGCGGCGCCGGCCGACGTGTCCGATGCAGACTACCTCTCCCGCTTCACAACTGCCATAACCTACATGACGGCGTCCATGTGGGGGTACAATCCTGGGATCTTGTACGATGGGATCTCATACTCTGCCATGTCCAAGGGCGACGAAGCCCTTGCTGCTGTCTCAGCTGTTCTGGTGGGTGATGCTCCGGCTGCTGGCAACAGTGCAATGGCAGATGCGGGGTCAGCTGCAGCACCGGCCCCACAGAGTGGTGCTGACGGCAGAGTGCTGAAGATGAGGCTGCAGAGCGACTTTGTGGCCACGCCACTGTTCATGGTTGCGCGCACCTCTGCCATCGGTGCCGGCGCCGTCACATTCACCGCGCCCGCCAACCTGGGCACGTTTGTCATGAGGGCGTACGTCGTCGAGGGCAGCACCGCACGCTACGGCGCTGCTGAGACCGAGGTGGTGGTGCGCCGCCTGCTGTCCCTCACGCCGTCGCTGCCGCGCTTTGTGCGCATCGGCGACACGTTTGAAGCTGGCGTCATCGTCACCGGCACTGGCGTAGAGGCAGGCGACCCTGCGCTTACGGTCGGTGTTGGCTACGAGCTCGCTGCGGCCTCGCCTGCTCCGATCAACGGCACGGGCAGCAGCTCCAAGGTACTCGGACTTGACTCACGCGTGAATGTATGGGGCCCCATACATTCACACCTCACACTTTCCCACACTTCACACTTATCTCACACTTCAAACCCCACACAAACACACCAGCATGCACACAATCTCACCGTTTGCCAGGCTATCACCCGTGCTGGCTGCCTGCCTTCCCTTGCCATGCAGGTGGTGGCCATCTCGGGCGAGCAAAAGCAGCAGGAGGTGTTGTTCAGCTTCCAGGCAACCGCGCTCGGCACCGCCAACGTCACCTTCTCCGTCACCGATGGCATGGGCACCGTGGACTCCGTGCAGCTTGAGCTGGAGGTGCTCGGCCGCCAGTCGCCAATCACGGTCGCGACGTCGTTCCCTCTGCGCGTGTCCAACGCCAGCGACGCGCCGTGGCAGGAGGGCCTCGACCTCCCGTCCGCTGTGCCTGGCTCGGGCTCACTCAACCTGCTGGCTGGAGTGGGCTACCTGCCTGGCGTGATAACACTCTACCTCACGCTTGCAGCTGCCTACCGCCCAGACTACCCAGACGGCTACACCGCGTTTGCGCTCACCACGACCACGCCCGCACTCTCCGCCTACCGCGTCAACCTGAGCGACGCCGAGGCTGCCAGCGCGGCAGCGGGCGTGGCAGACGTGCTCGGCCCGCTCGCGCACATGCGCTATGGGCTGCTGCCGTACGTGCCCTCTCTCTGGCGCGACCCGCCGCAGCGTGCCGACATCGTGCTCAACGCCTGGGCGTTCTGGCTGACCGACTTCTGGCCGCAGCCCACCCCGAGCGACTCTGGCTGGTCCAACATGGTCGCGGCCGCACCCGCGTGGCGCACGGCGGCCCAGGTGCAGCTACTGGCTGATGCGCTGGCCGCGCGCACGGCACGCTACAACCCCGGCCCCTACAGCGACTTCTACACGCTCGCATGGGCGCGCCTGTCATTTGGCTCTGCGTGGTCGCCCTCCGTGTGCACGTCCTACCAGGAGAGGAGCGCCGGCACGTGCGCAGAGTCGGCCAATATTTTCAACGACCTGTCTATGGAGCGCCTAGTGCGTGAGGCGCCCGGCCAAGGGCTGGACGTGCAGGTGCTGGTGTCGCTCGCTCTGCAGGCGCAGCGGAGCAAGGACCCACTGCTGGCAGAGACGATCAAGCAGATCGTGTTGTCCATCAGAGTGACCGCGCGCACCGCCTACATCGCCGCGTCCCCTGGCGCCAAGGGCCCTGCGCAACTGGGCACGCAGTCGCTGGCACTGCTGCTGCTCTTGGGTGCGCCCCCCAGCCAGGTCGGCTCGCCCGTGCTCCTGCAGAAGCTGGCAGCCTACGTGGCCCAGGGCGGCGCATCTGGCGCAT
Organism: Chlamydomonas sp. UWO 241; assembly: GCA_016618255.1. NCBI lineage: Eukaryota > Viridiplantae > Chlorophyta > Chlorophyceae > Chlamydomonadales > Chlamydomonadaceae > Chlamydomonas > Chlamydomonas priscui. Next base: position 224,420 of record VFSX01000139.1, on the reverse strand, counting down.
CCGGCCACCTCGCGCTGGTCATGCGCACGTCGCCGATGTACGCTGCACTCGCCACCCGCACTCTCACCATGTACGACGAGCTGGCCGGCAGCACCACTCCCGACCTGCAGCTGGTCGCTGCCGTCGACAACGTGACCGTGCTGGAGGCATCGTTCGGCACAGCCAACATGTCGCCCCAGTCTTCCTCCACGCCGTGGGAGGACCTGCCGTCCCCGCCTGGCTCCCTCGACTTCCGTGCCAGCGGGCGTGGCGAGGCCAGCATCGCGGCCATGCTGACGTTTGAGCCTGCCAAGCTGCTCCCATTCCCAACGTACCGCGGGCTCTGGGTGGAGTCGTCGCTGCAGCTGGTCGACCCGCTGACCAACAGCCCACACGGCCCCTCACTCTCCAGCGTGCCCCTCGGGTCCATCGTATCGCTCACCATCCAGGTGACCAGCCCTGACGCGCTCAGCTCTGTCGTTGTGGAGGTGCTCATGCCAGCAGGCCTGGAGCCCCTCGACCCCAACGTGTCGCCTGCGGCAGGCAGTCCCTGCGCTCTGCGCGGCGTCGGCGGCTTCTGGTGGTGGTGGTGGTGGCCGCCGTGCCCCAGCCAGGAGACCCGCCCGAGCGTCGTCACCTTCACCTACGACTACCTCATGGCAGGCACCTCTAGCGTGCAGGTGCTGGCGGTCGCGGCCACGCCCGGTGACTTTGCGCGCCCGCCGGTGAGCGCGTATGCAGAGAACCAGCCAGAGGTGACTGGCATGACTGCAGCAGGGAGGCTGCGGGTGTGCGTTGGGTGCGCGCCGGTGGCGGTCGAGCTGCCACCGCCGCCGCGCGCGTGCCCCGACAACTGCAATGGGAACGGCGCGTGCAACTTGGATGATGGCACGTGCGTGTGCGGCTCCGACTTTACTGGCGACAACTGCTCCGAGATCGTACCAAACTGATGTGTTCCAAAGGATGTGTGTTCCAATCTCAATTTGACGCATGCATGACGTTTGATCGCTGTTTCTTGCCCATTTCCCTTTTCGTTTGTCCCGCGTTGAGTGTCAGCGGGAGTGTCCCCAGCTAGTCGTGGTATTCTCCAGTTTTGCAATTCTTAGTGTTCTTGAAAAAGCCTCTAATTCAGAGCCCACCGTTGCGGCCGTGGAGTACAATGTAATGTGTATTGCGTGTCGTGACTTACATGACCTGCCAATCGACAGCCTTCGTGCTTGTCTCTACGTCACATCCGTCCAACTGCATCCTAAGCGCGCAGCCTATCACCCTTGTTTCATCGCCATGATCAGATATCCGCCCCGCCTGCGTACGTCCCGGTGTCCTTGCCCACCGTGCCGTGCCAGTCGCCCCCATGCCACGGGTTTCCGAACGGGACCTCCGACATCTGCTTGTAGCCTGGCGTCTCACACCGGTAGCGCCCCTTGTCGTGCGTCATGTTGCAGCACGACGGCGCGATCTTGTAGCGGTGCATTGCCTGGTTGGTCGGCTCGCCGTGCAGCAGCGTCCACTCGTAGCCCTGTGCCAGCATCTGTGAGCGCTCACGGCAAACAGACGAGGGTGCTGTGTCAGAGGGGGTGTCGTGGTGGGGGCGAGCGGGGGGCGGGGGGGGGGAGGGGGCATGCGTGTCCAGCTGCAAGAGCTTGGCAGGGCATGTAGAACTTACGTCGCGCGAGCGGTTCCGGATCGCGTCGGCCATGCGCAGCGCCGGGTACCCGTACTCCCAGTTGATCTCCTGCACGGTTTGGGCGCGTGTTTGGGTTGGGTGGGTGAGCGCGCGCGTCGGGCTAAGGAGAAAGGGGTGCGGGACCCTGCGGGGGAAGCCACGGAGCAGGTGGGCGGCCGCGCGCGTCCTCCAGGCCCACCAGGCCACGTTCACGCCCTCTCGCCCTCCGTGCCTGTGCCCCTCTGCCGGGCCAAGGCTCCACAGTGGCTAGGAGGGGCTGCATGTGCCCTCAAGCTGGGGGTGGGAACCAAGTGTGGGTTGTTCCCACTGGGCCCGTCTACTCGCGGGCGCTGCGTGCCGGCGACTACCTCCAAGCCCGTGCCGTTGATGGGCATAGGACGGCCGTTTTCCTAACCCCCAAATGGTCGTACCCCTAAATGAGCGTGTCACTACTGTACGCACCTCCGCCGTCATCTTGGCCAAGTCGGTCAGGCACTGTCGGATCTGCGGCGGGAAGTCGGAGCCGATCGTGCCGTTGCCGCCCACGTGGCAGCGGTAGTCGAGCAACAGGAGCGGGTTGGGCTCGGTCACCCACGTCGTTGGCGGGTCCTGGGAGGTGTGTGAGTGGTGGTGGTAGTGTGTGGGGGGAGAGGTAATTTTTTTTTGTTGGGGGGGGGGTCGCTGCCAGACAGCTGGTCGGCAGCGGTAGTCGAGCAACAGGAGCGGGTTCGGCTCGGTGACCAGTTTTTTTAAGGCTTTTTAGTTACTTTCTGGGAGCCGGCACGCAGACCAACGTCCCGTTGACCGCCTTGTCCGCTGCCTTGGCGTTGACCATTGACGCTCAAATACAGGTAATTTTCAAGCTCTTGATGAGCTCTGTCTGATGGGATCGTTAGACCATCAAGCAACTTCGTTGGTTGAGCTCAATCTGATGGGATCGTCAGTAGCCAAATGGCTCCCAATGGCTCCAGGAGCCCAAAACGAAATCACTGTCGGTGACCCACGTCATCAGCGGGTCCTCAGGAAGGGGGGGGGGGGGGATTTGTAGGGTCGCAATATGGGGTTCAGCGCCCACGTGGCAGCGGTAGTCGAGCAGCAGGAGCGGGTTGGGATCAGTCACCCACATCGTCGGCAGGTCCTGGGAGGGGTGCGTGAGCAGTTTCCCGCAAATTTCCCGGTTTGCCCCCGCAGCGGGGGCTGCGGGGGCGCTAAGGACATCATTGCTGTACAAACTCTGATAGCGCACACTCCGCTTGCGGGTGCTTTAGCACGTAGACGAGCCCGCGCGCGCCGCAAGCCCCCCCCCCTTCTTCCTCGGGCCCCGCGAGCCCGCGGCTCTGCGTGTGCACTCTCTATGGTGGTGCACACACTGCTTGCGGGTCCTCTTTTGGTAATCAATACTCCTCACGGGGAGCAACTTCCTCATGGCATGGACACAGCGCGCACCACAGGGCTCCCCCCCCTTCTCCCTCGGGCCCCGCGGCTCTGCGTGTGCACTCTCGTATGGTGGCACACGCACCGCTTGCGGGTATTTAAGCACGTAGAAGAACCCGAGGTGGTTGATCATGTACTTCTGCGTCGTCGGGACGACCATCGAGTCGACGCCGCACTTGCGCCATGCGGAGCCATACACCTGAGAGTGCACAGTGCAGCGCAGTGCAGTGCAATGAGTGGGGGAGGGTGAGGGGGGGGGGGGTACAGGTTTTACACGTTCGCGCCCGGAGTACTCGGGGCGCGACTCAAGGCCTATATACCAGATGTCTTAGGGGGGCTCTACTAGGAGAGCCTGTGAGGCCACGCAAGCGCCAGCCTACCAGTAGGGCGGGAGGGGGATTTGCAGCTGGAGCGTGAGGGGGAGGGGAATTTGGAGCGGGAGCGGGAGGGGGAGGCGGAGCGCGGGAGGGGGAGGCAGAGAGCAGCGCAGCGCGGTGGGTGCCACCTCCCATGCAGCTCCCCCTGCCCTGCCCCACCTGGTCGTTGTTAATGATGCGCAAGCTGGCCTGGCCCTCCTCGGTCATATATACAGATGCTGTGCACCGCTCACCTCCCTGCCGCCATGCAAGCCCTGCATTCCGCCCGCCCTTCTGCACCGCCCAAATCCCTGCCTCCACGCAAGCCACGCGGCCTGCAGCTTCCCCTGCCATGCAAGCCATGCAGCTTCCCATTGGCATGCAGCCATGCAAGTCCCACCTGGTCGTTGTAAAGGATGCGCAAGCTGGCCCTCCTCGGTCATGCGGATTGTATGTTGGTGGCGGTTGCCCTGCCCACCTTCCTGCCCACCGCCCGTCCCTCTGCATTGCCCAACTCCCTGCCACCATGCAAGCCATGCAGATTCCCACTGGCATGCAGCCATGCAAGCCCCACCTGGTCGTTGTCAATCATGCGCAGCTGGCCCTCCTTGGTCATGAAGATGTTCTGCTGGTGGCGTTCGCCCTGCCCACCTCCCTGATTACCGCCCGTCCCTCTGGCACTGCCCTACTCCCTGCCACCACGCAACAGCGATGCAGCTTCCCACTGGCATGCAACCATGCAAGTCCCTCTTCGTCGTTGTCAATGATGCGCAAGCTGGCCCTCCTCGGTCATATACAGATGTCCTGCACCGCTCACCTCTCTGCATTCCGCCCGCCCTTCTGCACCGCCCAACTCCATGCCGTCATGCAAGCCACGCGGCCTGCAGCTTCCCCTTCCATGCAAGCCATGCAGCCATGCAAGCCCCACCTGGTCGTTGTCAATGATGCGCAGCTGGCCCTCCTCGGTCATGAAGATGTTCTGCTGGTGGCGGTCGCACTGGGAGAACAGCAGGTCGAAGATGGCGGCGAGCTTGACCTCGGTATGGTTGACCTGTGTAAAAGGGTGGGAGAAAGTTACTTTGGAGGGTTGATTGTTTGTTAACCGAAAGGTGCAGTGATGTTACGTTGGCCTACACGCCAACGTAGGCGTCTGACGGACTGAACACTCGACCACACACGCACACACACACACACGCGCCTTATTTTGGAACAGGTCGATGATCACGGCCGGCTTGACCTGCCCCCCCCCCCACACACACGCACACACGCAAACACACACGCACGCAAATACATGCACACACACACACACACAAGCACACACACGTAACACGTGCCTTATTTTGGAACAGGTCTATGATCAAAGCCGGCTTGACCTCCGCCGACGGCTCCCCAAACTCTTGAATGTTCTGTACCGACACGTCCACATGCACGCACTCACGCACACATACGCACATACGCACACACGCCCCCCACCCCGCGCGCCTTATTTTGGAACAGGTCGATAAGCACGGCCGGCTTGATCTGCGTTTTCCCAAATCCCCCCCCCACACGCACGCACACGCACACACACACACACACACACACACACGCACACACATACACACACATACACTAAAACTTCAAGTGGTGTCAAAATCGTCGGGGGCTCCCGCCCCGACGCCGCCAATGGCGGACCAACTGGGCTGACAGGGTGCTGCTGCAGCGTGAGCGACTCTGGGTTTTGGAGAATCGGCTATGTCGCCGGTTTGCCCTGATCCAGAGCGCTAGTGGCTGTTTGAGACACGGCGTCATAAGGCAGGCAACTGCGAGGCATGCGGGGACGGAGGGCAGGCTGCTGGCAGAAGTCGGCGCCGCCATCGTCGGTACCCCCATGCAGCCACGGGCACCGGCACCGGGCAGAGGCTGCAGCTACGCTACAGCCAGGGCACCGGCTATGGGCATCGGCTATTAATTGACATCGGCCAAGGCTTCGGCTACGGCCAGGGACACCCTGCATCTGCACTCACATCGCATCGGCTACACGTCCGCCCTCTGGGCATCTGCATCTGCATCTGCATCGGCCACGGCTACGGCCACGGCTACTGACATCGGCTGCGGCGACGGCTTCGGCCTACGGACTGCAGCTACGGCACGAATCGCGGGGCACTTCAGTGACCTGCATGGAGGGTCTCCATGCAGGGTGAATCTTACTTGCATGAGACACATGACGATGGAGATGCACTGGCAGCAAGCGCCCTCGCAGCGCAAGCGCCATGCATGGAGGCTGGCGGCATGTCGGGCGTGCGCCACATGAACGGAGGAGGAGGAGGGTGGCCAGGCTGGCTGCCCGAACTGAGACGCATGGCGCGACCAGATGTACTAGAGCTAGTGGGATGGACACAGTCAATGTGTATCCACTGAGTGGACTAGTGCGGGTGATAGTATCTGCCTGCCTTAGGGATTGAGTGCGCAAGCACAAGTCTAATACGCCATTTAAGGCGTCCAACAAGACTGTAAAATCGACCACACAAGCACACACGTACACACGCACACACACGCCCCCTCCCCCACACGCGCCTTATTTTGGAACAGGTCAATGATCACGGCCGGCTCGACCTGCAGCTTCCCACACTCCATGCCCCCAACCCCCCCCACACACGCACACACGTACACACGCACCCCCCCACACACACGCGCCTTATTTTGGAACAGGTCAATAATCACAGCCGGCTTGATCTGTGGTTTCCCAAACTCGTGGATGTTCTGTACCGACACGCCCTCGGCGATGTCGAACCACAGCGCGAGCCAGTCGATGCGGAAGCCGTGGCCCGGCACGACGCCGTGCAGGGGCTCGATCCAGAGGCGGGGCACTGCGTGTGCGTGTGCGTGTGTGCGCATGTGTGTGTGCGTGCGCGCGTGCGTGTGTGTGCGTGTGTGTGTGCGTGTGTGTGTGTGTATTGTGGCCTGACACGACGCCGTGCAGGGGCTCGATCCAGAGGCGGGGCACTGCGATCGAGGCTACGGCACATTTTTTTTTAATTATGTAGTGATTTGGGGGGGGAGGGGAGTGGGGGGTAGGGTTTCAAACCACAGCGCGAGTCAGTCGATGCGGAGCCCGTGGCCCGGGGCGACGCAGTGCAGGGGCTCGATCCAGAGGCGGGGTGGGTGGGGGGGCGCTGCGATCCAGGTATTCAGTTTGCGGTGATCTGCTGCTGCTGCTGCTGCTGCTGGAGGTCCGTAGGGAAGCAAAGCACACAGCCAGACAGCAGGAATCGGCAAGAATATGGGCAGGTTTTAAGTGTAAAACCTGCCGGACACGTACGCGCCCGGAGGACCCCGGGGCATGAGTTAAGGTCTAGACTATACGTCTAGGGGGACTCCACTACTAGGAGAGCCCGCAAGGCCACGCAGGAAGATAAGCAAGTGAGCGAATTTGACCCAGAGCGAATTTGACCCCACCCCCTTCCTCCCCCTCAGCCTCAGACCACCAAACCCTTAACCCACCAATGTCGTTGAGCCCACAGTTTGCGGTAATCTGCTGCTGCGCGAGCAGAAGCTTGACCTGTGCATGCAGTGTGTGTGTATGTGTGTTGTTTGTGTGTGTAGTGTGGGTGTGTGTAGTGTGCGTGTGTAGGGTGTGTGAAGGGTGTGTGTATGTGCACGGTGATCTGCTGCTGCACGAGCAACAGCTTGACCTGTGCACGCAGTGTGTGTGTATGTGTGTGTTGTTTGTGTGTGTAGTGTGTGTGTGTAGGGTGTGTAGTGTGTGTGTGTGCGTGTGTGTGTAGGGTGTGTGAAGGGTGTATATGTGCACGGTGATCTGCTGCTGCACGAGCAACAGCTTGACCTGTGCACGCAGTGTGTGTGTATGTGTGTGTTGTTTGTGTGTGTAGTGTGTGTGGTTTGTGTGTGTCGTTTGGGTGTGTAGTGTGTGTGTGTGTGTGCGTGTGTGTGTGTAGGGTGTGTATGTGTACGGTGACCTGCTGCTGCGCGAGCAGCAGCTTACACACAGTGTGTTTGTGTGTGCGTGTGTGTGTTAAGTGTGTGTGTGTAGTGTGTGTGTGTGGTGATCTGCTGCTGCACGAGCAGAAGCTTGACCGACACACACACGCACACACACCTGTGTGCACACTTTTGTCAGGCTGCACATCGCAAGCCCCCGCTGTTCGAGTTTTAGCCCCGGCACACACACACAAACTACCCCCCCCCACACACACACACACTCACATACACACCTGTGTGAAGACCTTAGTTGGGCTGCACATCGCGAGCCCACGTTCCTAAACCTTCAGCACACACACACACACACACACACACACAGAACCCCCCCACACACACCTGTGTGAACACTTTTGTAGGGCTGCACATTGCCAGCCCACGCTGCTTGACCTTGAGCACCGGCACGCACCACGTCTTGACGAGCGCCCAGCCGGACTGCGTTTTTTTTGGGGGGGGGGGGCGTGTGTGCATGCGTGTGTGTGCTTGCACGTGTGTGTGTGTGTGTGTGTGCGTGTGCGTTTGGGGTGGGTGGGGTGGGATGGGGTGGGGGTGGGGGTGGGGGTGGCGTGGGCTGCTTGACCTTGAGCACCGGCACGCACCATGTCGTGACAAGCGCCCAGCCGGACTGCGTGTGCGTGGTGTGTGTGTGAGTGTGTGCGTGCGTGTGTGCGTGCACGTGTGTGTGTGGGGGGGGGGGCCTGCTTGATAGTCAGCACCAGCACGTCTTGACGAGCGCCCAGCCAGACTGCGTGTGTGCGTGTGCGTGTGCATGTGTGTGTGCGTGTGTGTGTGTTGTGTGTGTGTGTGCACGTTTGCGTATGTGTGTGTGAGGGGGGTGGGAGGCGGGGACGGTGGGGGGTGGGGGACAGGGACGGCTGCTTGGCTTGGACCACCGGCACGCACCACGTCTTGACGAGCGCCCAGCCGGAGTGCGCGCCAGTGTGTGTGTGTGTGTGTGTGTGCGTGTGTCATGTGCGTGCATGTGTGTGTGTGTGGGGGGGGCTGTTTGATCGTCAGCACCGGCACGAAACACGTTTTGACGCGTGCCCAGCCAGACTGCGTGTGTTCATGTGTGTGTGCGTGCGTGTGCACGTGTGTGCGTATGCGCGTGTGTGTGTGGGGGGGTGGCTGCTTGGCTTTGAGCACCAGCACGCACCACGTCTTGACGAGTGCCCAGCCGGACTGCGTGTGTGTGTATGCGTGTGTGGGTGGGGTGGGGTGTGGGTGGGGGGGGCTGCTTGACCTTGAGCACAGGCACACACCACGTCTTGATGAGTGCCCAGCCGGACTGCGTGTGTGTGTGGGGGGGGGGGGAGCGTGTGTGTGTGTGTGTGTGCTTGTTTGCGTGTGTGTGTGTGTGTGTGTGTGTTTTGGTAGGCGAGGGTGCACACACACACGTGGGCCTGCCGATCGATGCCACCGTCTCTAGCGACGCACCCAACAGGCAGCCCTACCCACAGCCGCACCGTCTGAGACGCGCAAGTCAAGGCGGCCATACCGCCCGAGGCGGTCGGGTGCGCCTGAAGCGGTGGTGGGTGCCTAGGTGGCGTCGCCTCAGGCGGTCGGGGTTGCGCCTCAGGCGGTCGGGGTTGCGCCTGAGGCGCCACCTCATCGGCGCAAGTCAAGGCGGTGCCCGAGGGAAACGTGGTAGGGCAGCATATGCTCCCGGGCCTGGCCGCCGCCTCGCTCACGGTAACAGTAACAGTAACAGTAACAGTGACAGTAACAAGTAACAGTAACAAGTAACAGTAGCAAGTAGGAGCAGCAAATGCTCCCGAGCGTGACAACCTCGCTCATGCCGCAGATGACAGTAACAGTAACAAGTAGCAGTAACAGTAACAGTAACAGTTAACAGTAACAGTAACAGTAACAACAACAGTAACAGTTACAACGGCTTTCCAGCGAAGACTGCCTTCTAGTCCTAGTACCCCCGCCTAGACCCAGGCCCATTTCTGGCCCTAACAATTGCTTGCGAGGGGCGGTAGCAACCAGCCGACCGCCTGCCAAAGTTTAGCCCTAGAGCAAACCGAGAGCTATTATGCGACGCTGCCAAAATATATCCCGACTGCTTCCCGGGGAGAGGGAGTCAAGTGGCAGTGACGAAACGCTGCAGGTGGATAGTCCAAACCAGAAACCCACCAGTGATCCCCCTGCGAGCCGTATACCGCTCGGAGCCGGATTTCCCATTTTCTAGAAAACCACCCCGTACTTGGTGGGAGAGGGCGTGGAGCGGTGCGTTGGAAAGCTCTCGCCGAGAGCAGCACAGCGGCATGCGTTGCGTGGACACCCGCTGTGTATTGCGCCTGGTAAGAGCGGTCAAAGTTGCTCGAGCCGGGGGAAAACTAATTACTAAAATCCTTCCCAGGGACCACTAAACCCACCTTAGTCTTGTTGGTGCGGACTCGGAAGACCCACGACCGGTTTAGGATTGAGGGTTTAATAATCCGCTACCCGAAAACCTAAACCGTTTGTTAGTTAACTGTCAACACACCTTCATACTTTCTTCATAAACACACCTTGGTCTTGTTGGTTCGGACTTGAAAGAGCCACGACGGCGAGCCGCCCGGCTCGTGCGCGTAGTACGAGTCAAACAGGATGTCGCCGCTCGCCATGGGCTCGAGCGTGTGCTTGCACCTGCAGCAATCACAGTGCGGTTGTTTTTAAAGTTAAGGGTTGAGAGTTTTGGGTTTTGGGTTTAGGGTTTAGGGTGGAGGAGGAGGGGCAGGGCCAACCTTGCACCCCCCCCCCAAAACTCAACACTAGGGGCACGTGGGGAAGTCCAACAGGATGTCGCCGCTCGCCATGGGCTCGAGCGTGTGCTTGCACCTGCAGGTGTTTCTAGGGTGGGGGTCTTAGGGGGGAGGGACGGTGTGTGTGTGTGCGTAGTCAAACAGGCCACTCGCCGCTCGCCATGGGCTCCAGCGTGTGCTTGCACCTTGCAGGGTTTAGGTTCGGGAGAGGGGGGGCTGAAGAGGGAGGGGGCAACGTGGCTGGGTTGTGTTGTCACGGTGGCGCGTGCGGTGGGGATTGCAAGCTTCTGTCTCAGCCTTTCAGATGTGTTCGTTTAAGCTACAATGTCGCCAGTGATCCGTGGGAAGGATTTAGCAATTAATTATTACTTCGCTTTTTCCCGGCTTTTTCCCGGTACGATTATTTTTCCCCGCTTTTTCCCGGCACAATCGAATTTCCCCCCGAGCGGAAAAGCGGAAAAGCGGAATAGCCTACAAAGCAATTAATGAAAATTCCGCTCAAATTCCGCTCCGGGCGGTATACTGCTGCCATAGCAAGGATCACTGAATCACACGTGACAACGGATTTGATTTTCGGATTCCAAGGGGCTTTGCAATGTCGCCCTGTCTAAAGGTCTAGATCTAGGCCCTGTCTAGGCCCTGTCTAGGCCCTGTCTAGGCCCTGCCTGGGCCCTGCCTGGGCCCTGCCTGGGCCCTGTCTGGGCCCTGTCTAGGCCCTATCTAGGCCCTGTCTAGGCCCCCACCACCAGTCACCAGCCACCCGTTTGTAGTGCTCGGGCGCTATGCTCCGAGCAAGGTCGGATACAACGCCTGTTGCGTGCGTCACACTGGGTGCACACCCCATCATCACGTGAGTGACGCCTTGCAATACAAGGCGGGGTGACTTGGCAGAACCACTGGTGATGAGTGCAGTCTGTCGGCCTAAGAGCCTTGAGCCCCCCCCCCCTCTCAGTGAGCACCCACCCACCCATCCAACCCCCCACTGTGAGCTACCAACCAAGTGAGCCCCCCCCCAGTGATTCCCCTGCAAGCCGTATACCGCTCCGAGCCGGATTTCCCATTTCCCAGAAAACCACTCCAACCTTAGTGGGAGAGGGCGTGGAGCGGTGCGTTGGAAAGCTGTTGCCGAGAGCAGCACAACGGCATGCGTTGCATGAATACCCGCTGTGTATTGTGCCTAGTATGAGCAGTCAAAGTTACTGGAGCCGGCAAAAAACTAATTACTAAAATCCTTCCCAGGGACCACTGCCCCCCCCCCAAGACACCAACAAACTACACACACACACTAACTATCCTGCCTCTAAAAAAATAAAAATAAAATAATAACTGCACTCACCTCCAGCACACGGTGCATTTGGGTAGGTCGATGTGCGCGCCGCTGCGCGTGTCGCCCGATGCACACACACACACACACACACACACACACACACACAAGAGAGCAACCAACCAACTGCACTCACCCCCATCACACGGTGTAGTTGGGTAATTCCACGCGCAGGGGTGCCCGGCGCACTAACTGACACACACACACACACACACACACACACACACAAACCAAGAGAGCAAGCAACCAACTGCACTCACCCCCGGCACACGGTGCAGTTGGGCAGGTCCACGCGCAAGGGTGCGCACGTGTTGCCCGATGCACACACACACACACACACGCACAAACCAAGAGAGCAAGCAACCAACTGCACTCACCCCCGGCACACGGTGCAGTTGGGCAGGTCCACGTGCAAGGGCGCGCACGTGTTGCTCGACACACACACACACATACACACACATAACCCTCGTCGATATAGGGTCCCGGCCCGCCAGACTGCCCTATATAGGCTATATATAGGCTAAACCCTATATAGGAACTATGAAAATTTCCTGGATAAAAATCAAACGTGCTTTTGGAAAGTGTGACAATTATATGCAACCCTAAAGGAACCCGGAACCGCGCTCCGAATATTTGTTGGAATTATTCCCGAGGCGTGAGAAGCAATACAAGACGTTGGCTGCGCGGAGGAGACGCGGAGACGCGGAGTCGCACGCTCTCGTATTGACAGTATACGCGCTGCAAACCCCAATACACCCACCCTACGCTGCAGGCATCCAACACACCCACCCACACCGGCTTTCTAAAACCCAGAACCCCAGACGCAAAACCCCACTCTGTCATATATGCTGCTGGGTGGGGGGCTTCCCCGCCGCCGCCTCGCAGCGGCCCCCCTCGCCGCCGCCGCCGCTGCTGAGCTCCCGCCGGCTGCGGCGGGAGCACACGCAGCAAGCACAATACGGCTCGGCTCCATACCCATGCCACCAACCTTATAAGGAAATGTCTCTTTGTGCCCTTTAGGTCTGCTTTGCTGCCAAGCGTGCCAAGAAACGCTCCTGGCCACCTGCACCTGAGTGCCTCCCCAACCCACCCCACATGCAACCCCCCAGCCCTGCCCCAAACGAAACTACATCGTCCCCTCTATACCTTTCTGGGGCGTCGCAAGCGGTGGGGCCTCATTCGGAGGTAGTACGAGCCAGCTGTTGCAGTCGAACTGGGTGTGGGGGAGTCACCGACTCCCTCCGACGGCCACTTCGCGACCTCCCGTGCCTCACGGCGATGCATTGGGTTCGCATGGTCCCGGTCCTTCGCTGATGCCGCGCGGGGAGGCCCGTTCGCGGCCTCTGCGGCCCCCACACTCGCCGCGGGATCCTATGTATAGGGCTCGTTCGGAGCCTATATAACAGGCGCCCCGCGCTCTATAGGCTATATATAGGCTATATATTGGCTATAACTATATAGGGCTATATATAGACCGCCGACCCCTACACACACACATACACACACTCATACACACTCACCCAAGAGAGCAAGCAAGCCAGCAACTGCACTCACCCCCTACACACGGTGTAGTTGGGCAGGTTGGCGCGCAGCGGCGCGCACGTGTTGCTCGACACACACACACACACACACACATACACACACACCCAAGATGATGATGTTTGGTTACAATCCACTTCTGGCGGTCACACGTACGGTTCCAAAGCTCCAGTGGGACTTAGAGAAACAAGGCTCAAGGCCCACAAAAGGTCAAGCTACAAGTAGCCCACGGTAACGCCATCCACACTTGGTAGCGGGCGCCAAGCAAGCAGCACCACTGTGCAGGCTGCACACCCAGCCCCTCAAATGGCCAGAGGGCGGACCCAAGGTATAAAACCATGAAGGGACCAAAAAGCCCTCCCCCAGACCACCGGAAGCGGGGCTAGTAGCACACCCGCCGCAGCACTCTACTCAGCGACCACACCGCACCCGCCACCGCACGCGTGTGGCGCCACCTCCCCTTCAAAAACACCCCAGAGGGAATGCCATCTAGCAAGCAGGTGCAGGCACCCGCTCGCCGTCAACGACGAGGCGCGCGCGGTGGAACTGCGCCCGCTTCCCCGCAACCTTGGCGGCGAGGAAAGCGGGCCACAGCGCCTGGTGCTGCGCCTCCTCGCGGTCACTGAGGACGTTGAAGACTGCAGTCGAGTCCACGCAGCGGCGCAGCTCGTGGCGCCAGCGCACGACAATGTCGGCCACGGCGTCAGACGCCACGGTGAAGAGCACACGCAGCACACCGCCCCCGCGTGGCTCCACGCCGATGCCCCCGACGGCAGGCTTGGCGTTGAGGAGCGACGCGGACACGACGCCACCATCAGCCGGCTCCCGCCGGCCGCTGCCGCCGTAGAGGAAGCGCACGACATCCGTAGCCAGGCGGACGGGCAAGCTGGTGCCGTCCTCGGCAGTTGCAGCGATCCGCTCCGCCGCCGCCGCCGTCGCCTCCTCTTCATCCATCCGCCTGCCACCGCCCGCGAAGAACCAGTTGGCGCCGCGTGCCACCAGGATGGACAGCACGAAGCTGCGGCGCAGCGACGTGTCGCCCACACGCGTAGGCAGCCCCCCCGGCGGGAGGGGCCGCGCGCAGATGCGGGATGCGTGGCGCCCGACGCAGGCCGCTCCGTCGCCGGCCCCCCCCCCGCCGACGCCACAGGGGCGGCAGCAGCAGCGGGCCGGGCAGGCTGAGCAGCCTCGGCAGCAGGCGCAGCGCGGGGCGCCGCACTGTGGGCCGCATGGCCGGCCCGCGCGCGGGCGGGCTCTGCATGCGGCATCTGCATGGGCGCCCCAGGGACGCGGCTCACCAGGAGGCTCACCACATCCACCAGGGACGCAATCTGTTGCGCCTGCGCCTGCACCACAGCGAGCACCCCTGCAAGGGCACCGCTGTGGCCGGCGTC